>JAQMRL010000004.1:1340000-1940000 GCA_035578175.1 Catonia carolina
GAAAAGAAAAACTTGATAAAGTTCTATTCATCAATAACCGTCCCTGTAAGTCTTCATGGTAACAAAACATGGGTTTTAACATTCAATGGTAACATTAGCAGCAGAGAAGCACTTTTTACGTAGGAACTACGGTGTTTCAAAAAGTGGACCGACTGAAAAATTCTGACACAAAAACCAGGCTCAATATGTCCAGTTTGAATGCAAGAACTATACACCAAACAGAATTGGTTTCAACAAGTCTGTAGGACTAAAGAAAATCTACTGTCGATGTAAACATCTAACATTCATGAAGGTGCAAAAGAGGTTGAACGATCATGACAAAAATAGGCTGGCCAGTTACAAGTAGCTAACAAGCCTGATGCTTAAAGAAGAAGGAGAGGTATAGTAACTTCAGTTACGAGAATGCCTTTGGTTTTAATGAGGGGTAAAGGGGGAAAAGCATGACTAGAAGACTTTGAAAGCCCAACATACTTTTAATAATTACGTTAAATAATGTACTGAGGAAGGCATGGTAAACCACCTCACTCCTCGTTTTACTTAGTAAAAACTCCACAGGTTCAAACCAGCCTTTCGGCTGATGACCTAAACAACAACAATAATGTATGAAAATTACATTTATCCTTAATACGGATTATATTTTGTAATTTTACAGCAAAAAAATTAAAGACGCATACGAGGCGCCAGTGGCCCTGTGACTGAATTATCCGACTCAGGGGTCAGTGGACGCACATGTGGCGTCCGGTTTGTTACTTAAACACAACTAGTGCATGCATTTTCAGTTTCACTGTTTTTCTTTTGTTTGCGTATTAATCAAAAATGTATTGTAACAATCCAGTATTCAACAAAACTAACTCATATTTTAAAAGACCCTTGGTAAAACCAATTAAGAGGAATATTATTACCTTACGACGACATCTTGTAAAACCTTCTTCTTCATAGAAATCGCATTTATAATGTATGATTGTTTTGACAGTGGTAAGCAGGAACGGCACCAGATGTGGTTTAAAAGTTTGTAAACATTTTACTGCACGTGTGCTTTTTCTAATAAAATTTTAGCCTAGTAAAGTGGTTTGGACTAATAAACAATGAATGTTTTATTTATTTTGTGTTTATTAGAGAAGTTAATAACCATATACATTATAACGCGTAGTACCCTGTAAATGTTTAATTTTATTTTCCCCATGTGAAGAACTAATCACAAAAATACTTTCAATTCATTTTTAAGTTAGTTCTTTCCATGATATGCGTGCGATTTGGGGCTCATTTTTACTTTCTCTTGTCTATATGAATATATTGGAAGGAAAGTATTGTTTTAATGTTGATTTTTTGAAATCAAGTTTTCACCGGATCTACACGTTTTCAGACCCCCTGAATCCAAGAAATATGTTCTGCACAATTTAGCAGTAATTAGGGATTTCTGTTTTTTCTCACTAAAACGTGTAAAAAATTAATTTTTTAAAGATTTCAGCCTTATTATGCATTTTACGACAAAAAAGTATAATCAAATTTATAGGAAATTAAAAGATCTACAACTTTTGTAAAAAGCATTTTTCTCTACAGAGCCTAGTTTAGCGTGAAAGAGTGATTTTCCGTTTTTTTAAGCCAAACCGAGGTCGATTTTCATTTTGCGTCTTTCACTCATGATTAAAATAAGGTTATGGTTATTGAGGTTAGTTTTTTGTTTATTTCTAATGTTTTATTATTAATATTAGGTTATATTGTTTAGTACTTGCATTGGCAAGAGAAAGTCTTGTGAGTGTTTCACACTAGATTTTTTTTTTTGTTAGTTCTTTTTATGATATGCAAGCAAATTTGGGGCTCATTTTTTGTTTACGTAATAAAATCTTTTTTCAAATTTTCAGCATAAAGGTACATTTCTTGTAAAATCAGTTCATAAAATGTGTTATCAGTAAATAAATTTAAAAAAACAATCAGCTTGTTGTGCATCTACATGTAGGCCGGGATCACCAGAAAAGATAATATTTTTCAGGTCCGGCGGAGCATCGCCCATACAACTGGCGTTTCAGGATGTTTATTTATAAACCTATTTATCTTCTTTTTTACACTTTTCTTGAACTTCAACATTTTGAGCACCTACATTATCCAAATTAAAAATTTCTTAGTCACACAGATCTTCAACATCTGAGTCACTATCCCTGTCAAAATCTTCATCGTTATTGTCATCTATTAATACCGCCCGTAATTTGTCGTCTGACAATACATTCTTCGTGAATCGTATCCGGTTTTGTTGGGGCAGGCCGCTGGTTTCTTCATCAGCCTTTATAAACACTTAGTTAAACAAAAAACTGAAATCATGTACCGACACAAGTTCACCGTACTTCAATTAACACGCCACTAAAATACAAACAGCACAACTAAATTACCAATGATTTAAGGACACCAGAAAAATGATACTGTCAGAGACGCACATGTGGCACTCTTGGCGCAGCAGATGAGGTACTGTTGGACACCACGTACATGTCTGTGGCGCTTAACGTGTTAAAAAACACCACGAGTGAGTGGCTAACTTCTGTGATGTTTCTCTTTCCACGATTCCAAATATAAAGAAAGAATTAAAGACAGTGAAGATGCTATTCTTCTTTAACAGTTTTGTTGACACCTGGTGAAATAAAGGAAACGGTTCGGTAGATACTGAGACAATAGTAAAGACGACAGTGATGGCGGTAGCAATGCAAGCTGTTCATTTCTAGAAGATTTTGTTCCAACAGAATAAGGTAATTACAGTAAATCGAACACTTCTAGTCATGTAATTACCCTTTAGGCAATATTACAGGTCACATTTTTTCTTGAAAGGTTTACGACGAAAACATTATCTCGGCAATAAACCACAGCTTACAAAATGTGTACAGAAACTGGGCGGTAGTGAAATGTAGTATCTCACTGTTGAGGTTGGCAGTACTGTCAGATTTTCACTTCCCTTCCTCACACCCCATCCATACGCAAAAGGCATTCTCCTGAAGGTATCTAAAGGTAGGTGGCCATCTGTGAGGTGCAATCAATAACAATATAGAAATTCCCACATACTAAAAATCTTACCTGAGCACCACCCTGAGATCGAAACCTTTCAGCTAATGAACGTTCCTTTGCCGTCGGCTTACTTAAAAGAGCTAAAATTTCTTCACCGACTTTTTTATTTTCCTTTTCTCTGGCTGACGGCATCGACAGTAATGACTAGAACAAAATAAAAAAAAATCTGATGTGAAACACTCACATGACATTCTCTTACCAAAGCAAATAATGAACAATATAACCTAATTCTTAACAAAAAATAAAAGTGCGTTTTACGGGAAAACAACCACGAATAAAAGTTGTAGAGCATCTAATTCTTAACAACTTTGGTTCTGTACCATTTTTCTCCACGATGCTTAGTTTAGCGGCAATCGGTGAATTACTGCTCTCTGCCGGGCTGGGTTAGAATGAATACCGTTGGCTAGGACATTACTAGTAATTATTTATTAGTAATAAACCATTAGAAACAAACAAAAAACTAACCTCAAAAAACACAACCTTTATTTTAATCATGAGTGAATGATGCAAAATTAAAATCAACCTCAGTTAGGCTTAAAAATACGGAAAATCACTCTTTCACACTAAACTAGGCTCTGTTGAGAAAAATACTTTCAATAAAAGTTGTAGATCTTTTAATTTCTTATAAATTTGATTAGGTACTTTTGTCGTAAAATGCATACTAAGGTTAAAGTCTTAAAAAAATCCATTGTTTTATAGATTTTCATGAAAAAAAAAACAGAAAATCCCTAATTACCACATTATACAAAGAAATGTTTGAAATAAAAGTTGTAGGTTTTTAAATCTTCTACAACTTTGATTACATAAACTTTTGCCCTAAAATGTATATATATATTTTTTTGTTTGTTTTACGTCTGACTGTTCTGCAATTTCTGCTAATCCAGACGACAGGGCAGATAATGGTGATAATGAAAATGAGTGATGAAAGATGCCAGACCTGACTGGGAATCGAACCCTGGACCTCAGCATAAAACCCAGTTACGCATATTAAAATGTATGTTAAGGCCGCAATCTTAAAAAAAAACATTTTTTTCTACAAGACCACAGCCTCCTCAAGAATTTCAGGAGACATGGCGCCTGCCCTATCTTGTAGAGCACAGAAAATGTAGTAAATGACTTGATTTTTTTGAAAAACATCATAGGAGTTGTTTTTGAGAAAATCACAAAAAAGTGAAACATTACATGAATACACAATTACTTTCGGTACACCAATTTTGAAGAAAATTTTTGGGTCAGGTCCTCTCAATGTATAATGTTCCATTGCCATACACACATACACACACACACCCACACCAACAGGCACAAACCATTTTTTTGTCTTCAGGGAATCTTAAAACATTTTTATTTTTGGTGAAAAATCAAAATGAAAACAATCCTTCCTATCTTTCATACAAGAAAAGAGAAAGTAAAAAAAAATAGTAAGTGAATACTTACCATGATGTCAGTAGCTTTCTTTTCTTTCGTTCTTTTCTCCTCTTTGTCAGAAACAATGGCAGTAACTGTTGTTGTAGTGGCAGCAGTAGTCGACGTCAAACATTTCACTATTTTGTTTTGTGTTTCACCGTTCGCCTCTTCCGCTAAAATAACAAGAGAGAAAATTATACTATCGCAACAATTTTATACTTTTTGAACTCAGTTGTAATTTATTTATTTATTTAAATTTTTAATCCATATATAACTCAAAAAGAGTAAAGGATAAATCAGTATCAAACACTTAATCTCTTAAAAAATAAAACTATTGAAAAGAATTATCACAGAAAACAAATTTTAAATTCAGTCACATACAATTATAAACACAAGAACTGGAGGCGAAGCAAGTCAGTGATCGGCTGGCTTGCATGTGCCGAAGCATCACGTCCAAGAGAGCACACCTGCTCCCTTACTTGTTGTAGCAGTTTTTCGTGCCCGTGCCTCTGGAAACTCCTCGGCTTTTTATGGCTACTTTTCAGCCACGCATTGGTCTCGCCGAGGTGAGCTGAGATGCTGGGCTTCAGTCTGTCTGTCTATCCCTATCCTTGTCCTCGGCATCTAGCACTTTTTCTATCCGTGCTAGAGGCAACTTCTCCTACTTTAGCTTTTGCCCAACCCAAGTGGTGTTAGTCGTACCGTGCCCAAGGGTGGATGGCACTGGGGCTTTTAATCAGTGTCTTAACGGTGCCTGTAGGATACCTGGCTCCTCCTACAGTATGTTGCCTTACCTCTGTACGCGGGGCTATGCAGGGGCGGACCTATTATCTCCCTAGCTGCAAGTGGGGACCAGATGGTACCCATTTCATTTGAAATTATGAAAAACAGCTATGGATGCTGTGACTCTGGAAGGAGTGGATTTAAACTACTCCCCTGAGTTAGAGTATCTGGGGGCTGTCATGGATGGTGGCCTAACCTGGTAAGGCCACAGGTCCATGACTGTGGAGAAGGCTATAAAGGCCTTATGGATATGTGAGAGTCTGCTGGGAGGACTCCGGGGCTTGGACCTCGTATGGTGGAATGGGCTTATGTGGGCATCATTCTGCCAATGGTCACGTACGAAGTTGCTGTATGGTGGCCAACAACAGATCTAGGACGGCGCAGGATCGGC
Organism: Catonia carolina; assembly: GCA_035578175.1. Lineage (NCBI taxonomy): Eukaryota > Metazoa > Arthropoda > Insecta > Hemiptera > Achilidae > Catonia > Catonia carolina. The sequence goes on from JAQMRL010000004.1 coordinate 1,345,627, forward strand.
TGAGGAGCTATAGAGACTGGCCTGCCTAGGGATATGTGGTGCAATGTGCACTGGTCCAACGGCCGCTATGGAGGCGATGGTTGATTTGCCTCCTTTTCATGTGCAAGTGAGGGGAGAGGCGATTGGAACTGCCTTGAGGCTGGAGGACGGGATCGGGGTCCCATCAGTGGAGATGGGCCACACTGAGATCTTCAAGGTTTGAAGGGATGGGTGTGGTATGTGGTCCTTGGGACCGTATGAGCAGATCATACAAATTCTCCGACACACTGAGGATGAAAATTTTTGATCGTCAGGAGTGGGCGGAGGGTAGGCCGGTGATGCCGGAAGGGGCTACCTTTTGGTATATTGAAGGCCCTGTGATGAGTGGAAGAGCGGGATTGGGGGCCTGGGGGTCCGGGGGAATGACTTCCCTGGCCCTTGGGTGTAACATGACCGTCTTCCAAGATGAAATATGGGCCATTGAGGTCTGTGCGGAGAGGCGTATTGTAAGGCGCCTCAGTGGGTCGCACATTTATGTTTTTGCAGTTGCATTGTGGGTGGCTGCAAAGGTATAGCACTGTTGGGTGGGGATGTGTTAATACCTGCTCAGGTAAGTGCACTGAATCCTAGGCAGACCCTGCGCTTTATCGAAGGTGCGGGCCTTGCATAAACTAGGAATGGGGGCAATCACAAAAGATCTTTTAGGTCGCGGTGAGGAGGGGCTGGAGAAGCCTGAACGCCCTTGATGTAATGAATGTAATGAATAATGAAACACAAGAACTCCGTAGTTAATAAATTCCCAGACTGTATAAAATGACTTTTCAACCAGGTAACACTTCAACTCTCTTCTCATGATTTAACACAAACAAACCTTTGTGGAAGAAGGGACATTACAATACTTGAAATTTCAGGTATGGCTCGTTTTTAAGCTTGGCTTTTTTTTATTTTCTTCGTATTAATTACGAACCATAGGAGTGTATAGAGCAAGAGAAAGTAAAAAAATCATAGAAAAAATGAAAAATAAAACAGCCATGAAAAGATGGTTGCAGTGTTTTCACAAATATAAATAAACATTTTTTTTTCTCTTTATTCTTTTTTTTTTATTTATTTATTTATTTTATGACCGCATAGGATCACTTTAGTCAGTCCATTAACCAAGTCTCTTCGATGGGATTGTTCGGGCCTTGCGGTCCTCCCAATACTTCTTCATACGTTCCGATCTTTAAGCCCTTTCTGGTGTTGAAAAACTTCGTGTTGTGAGTTTTCTTCTTATAAGGGTGAAGTAGGTGTATTTGTTTTGGATTTTATTGTTTAATTTTTTCTTGTTTGTTGTATCGTCCGGAGTAAGGCCAATTTCCTTCAGATCCTTTCTTATTTCTTTGATCCATCTGCATCCTGCTGTGGTGTTTTTGGAGTTGAGGCTGTACTTAACCAGTTGCTTTAGGAGTCTTGAATCTTGCATCCTCATGATATGACCAAAGAATCCCAGTCTTCTTTAATTCTTTATTACCAACTGTAAAATTTTACAACTAGCAAATGTGATGATTATGATAATAAATGTAAATGACACGATAGGCATGAGAGGGGTAGGGCCCGCATTGGTGCCTCCCCAAGAATGAAATTTAATTAACAATTTATTCCCACCTTTACGTTTTCCAGGATTTTCATTGTTGACGACATCTTTAGATTTGACAATTTTTTCCTTTTCTTCGTCGCAATTCATATCATTGACCATCGCAACTAGTTTGGCATGTTCAGCAGCGACCACTTCGACAACAGCTCTTCCTAAAGCACCGCCATCTTTGTTCGTCTCTTTTACACTATTAACAGAACAAAACAGCTATTAGCCATTGTTGTAACCCTTGTGCAACAGCTAGGTTTGAAAATAGCAGAGCGGACGTCAAATAAGCTTGCCGGTATTCTGAAGCGCGCAGAAGGTATATTTTGGTAATGGCACGCTCGGTTGCCTCAGCGATTGGTGGGGGTCAGTGCTGTACCAACTGTGATCAGAGTCACATCGCTCTCACAACATTATATATCAGCCGACCTGAAAACATTAGTCTGTAATGCGTTATACGTGGTAGGCATAATTGTTGTATACAATGTTTACAATTGAATGTTTTTAACATCGCTAATAGATGCTAATTTACACCACTCAGTGCCTGTGATTTAACACTTTGAAGCCTAAGCCCGAGTATAGCTCGGGGTGAGCGTAAATCGCAGTTGTCCGAAGCCCGAGTATACCTCGGGCTGCCACATTAAATTCTGCAGTAAGATTCAGACGAGGTTATATCGAGCTTCGGTTGCATAGATTCATTCTACATTTCATTTAGTTCAATTCTCTATGCTTGCAGTGAAATCTACCAAGTATTTTGTGAACTATGTAGAAAAACATTGAGTCGTGTTTGAGGTTATGTTTTTGTTGATGTACATGTGTACTTTGTCGTGATTTTTGTAAGTTATATGATTTTTTTTTAAGTTATATGAGGTTTGTAGTTATTCAGTATTTGATATTTGTAAATAATATAGTTATTTCTACTTTGTAATAATTATTTTCCTTTCGTATTTTGTCGGTAATCGTTTTCGTTCGGTAAATTGTTCGTTTGTATACGTTGTACTGTTTTGTCTTCTAGATCGCTTTGTTTGTGCGATTATTTGACACAAATATTTATAATTTCTTTTTCATTTTATGTTTTCCGTGTGTTGCTGTAAAGTTTGCTCAGAAAAGAGCAAAACTGCAACTGGAAAGGCTAGAAGGAAAGAAACAACCTGGTACTGCCTTGACTGTAATGTTGCATTGCGCTTTCCGGTGTGTTTCTGAGTGTTTCGTACGAAGGCAATTATGTGTAAATATTTTAAATTTTAGTACTCAAACATGTTTAGTGTGTACTTTATTTCATTGCCTTTCTGTAGAATTTATATGAACTGTTTTTTTAGTAGTGTTTAGGATTGTAAAACTCTAAAATTAGGTAGTGTGTAGCACGTAACAATTTCGTTTTTCATAATTTTTTGGTGTATATTGAAATAACTCTCATAAATTTAGTAAGTACAGTAGAATCTCGGTAATCCGGCCCTTAAAATATTAGGCCTAAAAGTATGAAACCTCACCCAGGACAGATTTTGGTAAAAGATTTAACTTGAATTAGGGAAATCAACTCGACCTAATTATGGCGGATTTAATATAACATGTATGTTTATAGGATCTGATTAAAGAAATGAATAAGCAGACCTTAATTATTGTTAAATGGAATAATTTTTGGCCTTTTATCCAAAACCCAGAACTGGGTCATACTCTTTACTTCATGCTGAATTGAAAACAAAACGTAATTCTCAGAACAGAGCATCCCAACACCACACTAGGCGATGTCAATAGCCGATAATTATATTTAGTACTATGACTACATAAGTACTCAGCAAACCTTTTTTAATTAGTTAATTTAATTTCAAATCACATAGAAATCAATGCATATTCATTTTTTGTTTAAATTTATAGTTCCAAAATTCCAACACATCCAGTAATCCGGCACCCTCTCGGTCCCGAACTACTGAGATTCTACCGTATAATAATTTCAATGTAAATTAATAGTAATAAACTTCCTGATTTTTTAATCGATTTGATGCCGAAATCATTAAGATATGATAGAAATTAAATCTTTTAGAATTTTTTGAAGTTTACTCTAAAACCCCCAGGATACCGTGACATACCATGTTCTTATAGCTCAGGCTTCAAAGTGTTAATAGGCAGTTTGGTACTAAGGTACAAAATCTACCGACTGAATCGGAACTGTTTGTGCAGCTACACCGGCAACCTTATTTGGCATCTGCTCTAATAGTAATAGTAATAGTGGTTTTTAAATATAGTTCGTCAAATAAATAAGTGTTCGTAATCGTACCCAGTACCAGGTTGCAGACCACTGTAGCAGCGTAGGATTAGTGAATGGACATGAAGGATAGATAACAACAAAAACGCCTGGTATTTCTATTTCATATAATGAATTTATATAATAATTTCACCAGCCTTCTTTTTAAACTGCGTCACCTTTATTTTTATTCTTACTTACACCTCAGTCAAAATGTTGTGGAAGTGAAGAGGGTAAGTGATCGTATTATCTCTGTGAAACTGGCGCTGGCTAAGCAACCATGCCTGAACGTTGTAAGTGTTTATGCTCCACAAAGTGGATGTCCAAAATCCGAAAAACAGGAGTTTTGGGATGAGCTATACATGTATCTGAGCGAAATTCCAACACATGAATGGAGGCTTATATGTGGCGACCTGAATGGACATGTAGGTGCGGATAAGGATGGTTTTGAGGGATGTCATGGTGGTTTTGGCTTTGGAGATCGAAATAATGAAGGAATGACAGTCCTAGAATTCGCGGCATCGCAGAGCCTGTCTGTAGTGAACACGTTCTTCAAAAAGAAAGACGAGCATCTTATTACATACAAGAGTGGGACTGCAAAATCTCAAATAGATTATTTTTTGATAGATAGGTGTAATCTTGGGCAGATAAAGGACTGCAAAGTGATTCCAGGGGAACCTTTAACATCACAGCATAGATTGTTACTAATGGCTATGAAACTTGGAAAGCGTATAAAACAAAGGAGATGTGGAGTAACAAAGATAAAATGGAGGAACTTTGCCACTGAGAAAGGAAATGACCTCTTAAATAGCATTAGGCTGCATATGAAAAACAACTGCCCTAAAGACAAGTCTCCAAACAATACCTGGTCGAATTTTGAAAGGTTTTCTGTTGGGGCTGCAAAAGATCTACTGGGTGCTAGCAAAGGGTTACTTATGAACAAAAAGGATGCTAAATGGTGGAATGAAAATTCAAAGGAAGCTGTAGCTAGGAAGAAGCATCTGTTTAGAGTGTGGCAGGAGACGCACTTGGAGGAACACAGGGAAGCCTACAAAAAAGCCAAAAAAAAAGAAGCCAGGAAAACTGTGGCAATTGAAAAGGATAGAGCAGATCAGAACATATATAAGCATCTGGAACTAGCAAGGGACAATGAAATATATCGCATTGCTAAGTATAGGCATAACTGTACAAAGGATTTCTCAACCACAAAGTACATGAACAATAGAGAGGGTATATTACTCACTGATGATAAGGATATATGTGATAGGTGGTATGAATACTATAATCAGCTACTCAATGAGGAATTTCCACGACAACAGGAAAAGGAGGAACCCAAAACTCTAGGACCTATAAATGAAATCACATCGATGGATGTGAGAAGGGCTATTTCCAAAATGAAGAACGGCAAAGCTAGTGGGCCAGATGAAATACCTGCGGAAATATGGAAGGCACTAGGGGCAGATGGAGAAGTATGGCTTGCAGAACTTTTCAATAAAATAATTGAGGTAGGAAATATGCCAGATGCCTGGAGGAAAAGTATCCTTGTGCCCTTCTATAAAAACAAAGGTGATGTTCGTGATTGTGGTAATTATAGGGGGATCAAACTCACCTCACATACCCTGAAGATCTGGGAAAGAGTCCTAAGTGAGCACCTCACAAACCATGCTGTTCTGACGGGAAACCAATTTGGCTTTACAAAGGGGAAAGGGACCACTGATGCTATTCATGCAATCAGACTGGTCATGGAGAAGGCTCAGGATAACAAGACAAATCTGTGGATGGTATTTATTGACCTTGAAAAGGCATTTGATCGAGTTCCGAGAACAATTATATGGCAGGCTCTGAGAGCACATGGACTCCCTGAATGTTATGTCAGACTTATTATGGACATGTATGACAATGTTGAAACAGGCATTAGAACCCCAGCTGGATCATCCAAGTATTTCAATATTAGGGTTGGTGTACATCAAGGCAGTGCCTTAAGTCCCTTGTTGTTTAATACTGTCATGAACTACTTGACATCGGAAATTCAAAAGGAGACTCCATGGAACATTTTGTATGCTGATGATGTAGCCCTTATATCAAATAGCCTGCAGGGGATTCAAGAGAACTTGGAAAATTGGAGAAAGGCACTGGAGCAAAATGGGTTGCGCATCAGTAGAACGAAAACAGAGTACATGTTTTGTAATTTTGATCCCGATGACTCATGGAGTGGAGACATCAAACTTGAGGCAACCCCCCTGCCCAGAGTTAAAACTTTCAAGTATCTGGGGGCAGTGATCTCAGAGGATGGATCCATGGAGGCTGAAATAGTGCATAAAATAACATCGGGCTGGAACAAGTGGCGTATGCTGACTGGGGTTCTGTGTGACCCAAAAGTGCCCATAAAAATAAAGGGAAGAGTCTACAGAGCGGCAGTTAGACCAGCACTTGTCTATGGCAGCGAAGCTTGGGCACTTAAGAGAGTGCATGAACAGAAACTCCACACTACAGAGATGCGCATGCTGCGATGGGCGGGAGGAGTCACATTGAAGGATAAGGTGCGGAATGAGCATATAAGGGGAACCTTCAAAGTTGCTAATATAGCAGAAAAGGTGCGAGAGTCCAGGATGAGATGGTATGGTCATGTGCTCAGGAGAACGGATGATCATGTCGTGAAGAGGTGCCTTTCCATGGCTACAGGGAAGAGAGGAAGGGGTAGACCCCTTACCACGTGGATGACGAATGTCCAAAGAGACATGAAAATGTTGGGCTCATCCGAGGAAGACGCACAGGAGCGTACCAAATGGAGCTCTCCGATTGGGAAAGCCGACCCCGCGTAACGGGAAGAGGCGAGGCCAAAGAAAGAAAGAAGACTTACACGTGTTTCGGTGGATCCACCATCATCAGGGTATCAAGGTGACGCAGTTTAAAAAGAAGCTTGGTTAATATATTATATAAATTCATTATATGAAATAGAAATAATTTCAAACTGCAGGATGCATTATAAAGATTTATTTTTGCCTGGTATTTAGTACAGTATTCAGATGAACTAAAGTCCCCTAGCTGTGGAAGTGAGAGAATGCATAACGCTCTCACTCGCACAACCCATACGCGCCGTTCTAATAACATTGTCTTTAATTTTACTCATTGTTGTGAGCAAGCGTTCATGCACGCAGTAAACTAACAAGCAAGATAACGACTGTAGTATGTTTTCAGATTTGTATTATAACGGTAAAGACCTTTGAGCGCATGCGTAGTTATGCCACATATCTCCCTCTCACTCGCTCGGCTATGGGACATTAGTTCGTCTGATACCTATAAGTACTAAACACAGGCACAGTCAAGTTTTGTTTCTGTACAGTAAAATGTTTAATAACGATGCTTAAATTTTTTGAAACAGCCTGCCATTTACAGTATAGTACTGTAGGCATAAATCTTACAAAAGAACCTTACTCACTTTTAGTCTGTGCAGCTATCAAAGAGCTACAAAGAGCACGCATTACGACCAAGAGTGGCGACAGACATTTACACTTTGAATTCAATACAGAGCAGAACGTGTGAAATACAGTACTTTTCGAAATGTAAATGCCATTTTACTATACTGTATTGCGTAGGGCGGAAGGCTTCGTAAATAAAGAATAACAAGGACACTATAAACAAAACAACGCAATAAAAAAACGATGCAAGACTTATTTAAAAATTGTACAGTAACCGCGTGTTTGTCATAATTATAAAGCCCCACATTTTTTTTTTTTTTTTTTTTTTTAATGAGTGATGATGCCTACATAAGCCTTGGGCTTGTGCGTAGGTAATGATATGTGGTGATTTACAGATGAAAAAATGCCAGACCTGGTCGGGAATCAAACCCGGGACCCCAGCATAGTAGCCAGTTGCGCTGACCACTACACCACGGGCTGGCCGTGGATTTAATTGTGGATTTGCAGTAACTACATTTAACTTAATTTGTTTCATATTTTTTAAATATTTTCATTTATATGTAGTATTTTAATATTTGAAATGTTGTTTAAGTCATCAGCCGAAAGGCTGATTTGAACCTGTAGAGGTTTTACTAAGTAAAACGAGGAGTGAGGTGGTTTACCATTGCCTTCCTCACTGAGTGGAAAAGTACACTTATCAGCATGCCGGGCCCTCTGAAAAGCACATATTTTCCACTCTGCAAATGACATGTTCACTTCATTCACCACAGGGTCTGGCTGTATAATGATGAAATTCATTACTTTCAGAGGAGATAACTCTGATTAATGTCTTTTACACGTCTACCTCTTCTGTTCTTAAATGATTCAGTCATTTAATTGGCTGACCATGTGAAAAGAAACAGAACTATTTATTTTAGCCCTGCAACGAACAGATTGAGTGTAAATAATTTGACACTCCACCTGTCTGTTATGGGCAGAATATTTGAAATACAAATTTGAATTTATAAAGTATTTACCATTTGTACATACGCACACTACAAAACAATATTTGTTAAACAGTACGAGGTTTAACGCACGCTACACAATTAGGCTACCGTATGATGTACAAAAATATTGAACTGAACAATGTTTACTGAGTGAAAGCGGACAGCAGACTAATCCCCTCCACTGTGCACTTTCCATCTCACCTACTGCACTTCTCTTGCGTACTAGTGCGCCGGACAAAATCTAATTTCGTCGGTTACAGCGCAGGTTCTTTTCCAAGAATTTTGCCTATACACATAACCGGTCTCTTTCGCAATGACTTCTGCTTGTTCGGATTCTTTTTAGTTCGGACAAGGGTCCGGTCCCGAGGTGTCTGAACTACAGAGAGTCTAATGTATTTCAAATCAGCACCGGTCCTAACAGTTGCGGAGCCCAGGGCAATTGTTGGACACAGAAATCTTAAGCACGGTGTGGTGTTATAATTTCCCAGACACCCATTCTAGTCCCAAGTTCCGCAAGACGATTAAAATTAATTCATTATTAAAGTGTGAGTAAAATTACAAATAGATAAAAGAAAAAAATTACAAACGCTTTTTCACTATACATAGTATTGATTTCCATTTTTTCGTTGTTTTTTATTGTTATAGTATTTGTAATCTTTAAATTAAACAAAAAAGTTATGGGTAGGTAATGCCTACCCTACCCGCAACTTTTGTTTGATATTGGAAGAGAGGAAAACATCAGATACCGGCTGCTCGCACAGCTAGGAGTATGGGACTCTAACCCGAACCAAAAACTCTCCTCGCCACTGGACCCGCCTTGAGCCATTAACACAATGCCGTGGTGTATTGTGGTCTCCATTAACCTGGGCGGCGGTTTCTCGATGGATAGATTCCACCTCTGAACAGCCACCCATTGCCACCCCAAGAGCAAGCTCCCAGAGACCCACAAAGGAGAACCATCCTTCCACCACAATAAAGTCTCCGGGAAAGACATAAAGCCTCTTTTCCGTACAGCACAGCTTCTGAGTGCCACTACATGCTACAGATGAAAGACAATAGAAGGGACAACCACTTCAAACCACAAAAAATGGGACAACCACAAAATTGTTTGTTTTTGTTTTTTTTTAAAGTCGCATCGACAGCTTGATCATTAGCAACTACTGTGGGTTTTGGTACCTTAACGGTGGTTTTAATGTGTTAAAGATTCTAGTCAGGAATCAAATCCGGCACCTTTCACTTTGTAGGCTAGCGTGCTAGTCATTATGCCACGGAGGCGGTTTCAAAATACATTATTCCATTAATTTTTGTTTACAAGCTTTTTTGAAAATGTTCAGTTATCCGGACTTTGGCACTTAATGCACAACTTACGGACGTCGGATAAATCGGATGTTGTAACTACGTAAAAGATATCAATGTCCTGTTTTCCGGACTTTGGTACTGAAAGGGTTAAAGTAACAATTGTGTTCTTCCGCCCAATGATCAAAAATCATAAAATAACAAAAGCTTCAATAAGCTTTAAAAAAAAACCATTTAACATACAGAAAAAAAATTTGCCATGGTTACTTAGACGAAAAAATTAACAATTATACAAAGTTTCATCAAAATCTAAGAACTTGGGTGTCAAATCATTAATTTTTACTTTCTCTCGCCTATATAAATATATTATAGGAAGGAAAGTATTGTTTTCAAGTCGATTTTTCGAAATCTAGTTTTCACCTGATCTACACGTTTTCGGACCCCTGAACCCAAAAACCACGTTTTTAGCGATTGGTCTGTGTGTGTGTGTGTATACAAAATACCTCAAGAACGGAACATCGCACGAACTTGAAACTTAAGTTACATACCACTACTGGACCCGACACGAACATTTTCATCAAAATCGGTCAACCGGAAGTAGTAGTTTATTCATGTAATTTTTCACTTTTTTGGGATTTTCTCAAAAACTGGTCCTACGATTTTTTTAAAAATCGCCTGGTTTACTAAATTTTTTATGCTCTACAAGATAGGGTCAGCACACCATGTTTGCTGAAATTTTTGGTGAGGCCGTTTTCGCATAAAAAATTGTTTTTTTAAGATTGCGGCTTTATTATGCATTTTAGCGCAAAAATGTACATAATAAAATTTGTAGAGAATTTGAAGTCCTACAACTTTTATTTCAAACATTTTTTTGTGTAACGATTAGTTTAGCGGTAATTAGCGATTTTGTTTTTTTTCACGAAAACGTGAGAAAAATCGATTTTTTTAACATTTCGGCCTTGGTACTCATTTTACGACAAAAGTGTATACAACCAAATTTACAGAAAATTAAAAGATCTACAACTTTTATTTAAAGCATTTTTCTCTACAGAGCCTAGTTTAGTGTGAAGAGTGATTTTCCGTATTTCTAAGCCAAACTAAGGTCGATTTTCATTTCGCGTCTTTCACTCATGATTAAAATAAAGTTATGTTAATTGAGGTTGGTTTTTTGTTTATTTCCAATGTTTTATCACTAATGTTAGGTTCATTGTTAATTATTTGCATCGGCAAGAGAAAGTTGTGTGTGTTTCACACCAGATTTTTTTTGGTTGATTTGAAGTGGACTGACCCTTTGGTAATTTATTTCAATGCAAATAGCCAAGACGAGTTATTAGGCTCGTTTGGCAGACCCGATGTGAATATCGGTTGTTACGGAAGTGTACTGCGTATAATGCCGACACAACTATATGACTCACGTAATTAATTGTTGTGTAGCGAATTTTTGTAGAAGATTTACAATGATGTCATGCGATACGTTAGTAGAAGAAGCGAGAGTCGATGAAGCGGTAGGCAGTGTCAATGATATCTCACATAATGCGGCCAACAATTTCGATTCTACCTTCGGATCAACCTGTGGCGGACAAACGCAGTTACTGGTCGTTCGGTTTTCGGTACAGTTTGCACCCGGCTGCGAATCGGTATCTTCTACTTCATCTGCAAAAAAAAAAATTTACGTTAAAATGTAAACAGTTCCATTTTAATTCGTTAAAATAGTTAAGCGAGTCTATATCCCTATAGTAGACCACATTAACAGACCCCATGCATGAACCCCTTAAACATTTGTGACAGAATATTACAGTAATCCCTTGTTATCCACGGGGGTTACGTTCCGGAGGGTTACTGCGGTTAGTAAAACCGTAGATAATGATACCTTAAATGAATGAAAAGATGGGGGTTAGGTTCTAAAGGTAAAGTCCTGTAGTCGTTTTAGGTGTTTAATAGTTTTAGGAACATTTTACCATTATTATAATCTATGAATATTTAATAAATACAGTAACGTATGCATAAAAAATTTAAGTTGCTTTAAAATAGTTAGTTATGGCTCTTTGCTTCTTCTTCTTTTCAAACTCCTTGTGGACTTCTTCGTATGGTATCATCAGCTCCTGAGTTCTCTTTTGAATTAAACGGCCCTTTCCATGACTGGATCCGTCTCCAACACGTGGTCAGCCAATGCGTTGCCATGCTGAGGATCTCGTTGATGGTTTGTGAAGAAGTGCTTGGCTTCGTTTAAGGATTGTCGAACACACAAAGAACTGTAGCCTACGTATGTACGAAAAAGTTAGACTGATACATGGAGGAAAACGTACGGATAAATTACAGTATGGTGCCTGGGCGTACGTATGGCGGTGAGGGGGCCCGGTACCCGGTGACTGACTCACTACGTAGATTACGCGGAAATCTAGCTTGGCTCATGGCGGCTGTCGCCATACTAGTGTGTGACTCAACATGATACAAATGCCAAAATATTTATTCAAACACATGTTTTCAGAATTGTATGACTTCCCAACCAAGTACGGTGTACACAAGGTGAGAAAACGTACGTATTTTAAGGTTTTAGGCCCACGGACAAAGTCCGCGGATAACCGAAACCCGCGGACACCAAGGGATTACTGTACATTACTATCAAAATATTATTGGTTTAAAACGTAATATTTCTTTGTCTACAATGCATGCATACTAGTGATGGGAAATAAAGCTAGTTTTAAGATTTCGGCCTTAGTATGCATTTTATGACAAAAGTGTATACAATAAAATTTAAAGGAACTTAAAAGATCTACAACTTTTATTTCAAGCATTTTTCTCTACAGAGCCTAGTTTAGCGTGAAAGTGATTTTCCGTATTTTTAAGCCAAACTGAGGTTAATTTTCGTTTTGGGTCTTTCACTCATGATTAAAATTAGGTTATTTTTACTGAGGTTAGTTTTTTGTTTATTTCTAATGTTTTATTACTAATGTTAGATTATATTGGTCATTATTTGCAATGGCAAGAGAAAGCTGTGTGAGTGTTTCACACCAGATTTTTTTGTTTTTTTAGTGTTCAAATAATTACAATAATAGTTTTTCAACAGTTAATTTTCTTAAATATACTAATAAAAACGTCATATAATATAATTATTAATAATAACTACATAAAAAATAATAAATAAATAATAAAAGTAATTATTCAGTGGGGAAAATTTAAGCAAAATAAAATTTTTTTGAGTTTTAATTATCAACCACTATAGAATATTTAAAATAAACATTGTAGGTTGAAATGTTCTACAACTTTTACATGCACTTTGCCCTAAAATGCATAAGGCTGCATTAATAATCTTAAAAAAAACCATTTTTTTCTATGAGAGCACAGCTTTTCCAAGAATTTCAGCATACATGGCGCTTACACTATCTTGTAGAGCATAAAATGTAGTAAATGCACCGATTTAAAAAAAAAAAAATCATAGAGCCGTTTTTGAGAAAACACACGAATACACTATTACTCTCGGTTGACTGATTTTGATGAAAATGTTCGTGTCGGGTCCTCTTATGGTACCTAACTTAGGGTAAGCACGCACAGTGAACGCTGGTCGCAGGTGCTGATTCACAGTAGCAAACGCGCATAGTGGGAGCATGTAACTACGCGCTTAACCTTCATTCAGTCGTCGGTATTCAACATGAGTTCCAATAGCAGCAGCAGTGATGATGAATTATTCCTAATAGAAAATGCTTATACAAAATTGTTATCTTTTAAAGATGATATCATTAGTGACATTAATAAGAACAGAAAAGTGTACGGCGAGTATCATCATCTTTTTCCGCAATTAAAAAAAGATAAGACAGTTTTCTTAAATACATAAGAATGACTCTGAAAATGTTTAATTTTATATTGTCTAAAGTAGAACTTTGTTTACAAAAACGATGGTGCAACTTGCACAAGCAACCAATATTATCGGAAGAAAGACTTGCGATTACTTTGAGGTACATATTTTAAACATTTTGACTACCGATATTCAATATTATAAAGCATTGTTTGTTCAATAATAATATTTTCAAATATTTTTTATAAACCTACATTATAATTAACACTTTCACTGAGCTTTGGATGTAGAAACGTTATTTGAGCTATCCGGTCTCTTAGACCGGTCAGTGTGTCTTGGTTTTTAGCGGTCAATTTACTAACTATTTCTTATTTAATACATATTTTTAGTAAACATATTTAATGGGGAACGTATATAAAAAAAATTTAACATTTTTACTTTTTTATTTACAAACCTTTAAATATAGAAAATTACAAAATGAAATACTGCTGCTGTTGTACTACAAACAAACAAACAAACTCTTGCTCACATCGAAAATTTAATGTGATAAAATAATAATAATAGTAATTATGATAAAATAATACTTTGTAAGATATTTTTGTGTAATTTGCTATAATAATGGATGATAATAATAAACAAAAGAAATAACTGTTCAGTTTATGTGTTTACACAGTATTTTGCACATTCACTGCAGACTTTGCGACTGCACTCTAAACAAATGGGATTAGAACACTTAATGCATTTATATTGGGTTTTCCTCTCTCGAACAGATGGACACTTGCTGCACGTTTTTCTCTTTTCCATTAGGTTGGAAGGGACTTCTTCCTCTCTTGCATGAACAGGGTTATTTTCTGCCAACACCATCAAAATAGTTTGCCTCAAATCTCGCCGGAGATTGGGAATTTGTAGTCTTCTCTGAAGGTGAGGTCTGATAAGGTCATAGCCCAAGGCTTTGACAAATTCAAAACGTGAAGTCACTTTATGAACTAAAATCACTTTCATTTGACAACACAAAGTCTGGATCTGCATCGGAATCGTCTATTTCACTCTGAATATCTGAATCATCTAAACTAGATTCATCATCTAGCATTCTACGTACACGAACGGCAAAATCATCGTCTTCCACGTGTACAGATCGACTGGTAGAAGATCAATCCATTTCACTAACACTTATATGAGCTATCCGGTATACAGGACCGGCTAATTAGCACACGATAACTGAGCTATCCGATATGACAGACCGGGTGGTTTTCAAAAAGCGGGTGTCACAAGAGAACGACTAAAGGAAACTGAACTAACGCTAGTGTTTAATGAAGAGGGGGCATTAGAAGGCAGCTACTGAGCCTATGAACGACCTTGAACAAACAGGGCTGGAACTATGAAAAACTTAATATGCCTCCCGGTCTGAGAGACCGGTAGCTCAGTTAAAGTGTTAATTAAAAAGTAGTTATTATTTATGAATACGTATTATATGACGCCAAATACATTAGCAACCTGCCAGCAAGCAGCAGGCAGGTTTATACAAAACAAACCCATGAGCTGATATGCGCAGATGACCAGCCCACAGGTTTCTCCACCAGACTTTACTATGAGACATTCGATTAAAATATAATGGCGTATTCCTACTAGCAGCAGGCTCCCGCTTGTAAGTAACCAGCGACCACCGTTCACTGTGCGCTTACCCTTAAGTTTTAAGTTTCAACTTCATACAATATTCCATTCTTAAGATTTTTGTTTACACACACACACACACACGCACGCACACACCCAGAGACCAATCGCTAAAAATATGTTTTTTTTTTTTTGATTCAGGGGGCCTGAAAACGTGTATATCCAGTGAAAACTGAATTGTGACCAATTGACTTGAAAATAAATACTTTCCTCGCCTATATTTTCATATGTTGTTGTTTAGGTCATCAGCCAAAAAGCTGGTTTGAACCTGTAGAGGTTTTACTAAGTAAAACGAGGAGTGAGGTGGTTTACCATTGCCTTCCTCACTGAGTGGAAAAGTATGCTTATCAGCATGCCGGGCCCTCTGAAAAGCACATATCTTCCTCTCTGCAAATAACACCTTCACTTCATTCACCACAGGGTCTGGCTGTATAATGAAATTCATTACTTTCAGAGGAAATAACTCTGATTAGTGTCTTTTACACCTCTACCTCTTCTGTTCTTAAATGATTCAGTCATTTAATTGGCTGACCATGTGACAAGAAACAGAACTATTTATTTTAGCCCTGCAACTAACAGATTGAGTAAAAAATTTGACACTCCACCTGTCTGTTATGGGCAGTATTTTCATATAGGACAAGAAAAAGTAAAAATATTAATAAAGCATTTCCAGTCACTGTAGAGACATCTGTATTGAGATCAAAATAAAACTGACCAGATGGTTTGACAGCAACAGGCGATGGAGCACCACTACCCCCGCCATCCGCATTGATCACTTTATTAAGAGGCGATACGACATTCGCTGAATCTAAAACAAAGTTTAATCAAAACATTAGCACTGAACGCTACGGAAAATTGACAATTTCACCTAATGGCGGTTTTCTTAGTTATCAATTTTTGTGTCTACATATGTTTATAATAAAATAATATATTGTCACCGGATGGCGACGTTAAGTGGCTAACCTTATTAGTTTGGTGGCCCTGAAAAGGGCCGTTTAAGTGGTGGTCGTCTTGATGTACGGAGTCGTCGGTCGTAGTGGTCGTGGCGGTCGAGGAGCTGGGCGACACGGCGTGTCGTCGTCCAGCGGAGACATCATCTTCTTCCCTCGCAGTAGTGCGTCGATGGCTGCTTTGTCGGGTCCGGTGGGCGTAAGGCTCGGTCGATGGACCGCTGTGGGCATCGCTCGCGTCAGTGGGCGATGACGGTCCAGTCGACGGCTTACGGTGACGGGTCGGCAAGCGGAAGCATCATCTTCTCTCTTGCGGGGTCGTCGTTCAGTCTTCGCTGGAGTCCGGCAGCCGTGTGCCGTGGTGGACGTCTTGTCTGCTGTCTGGTTCGAAATGAAGCTCTCAGTGTCTTGATTGGAATTGAATCAACTCGGCTCAGTGCAGCGCTCTTTATATAGCTGCCGAGAGCGCTGTTGTAGAGAGCGGCGACTGGCTTGGCCTTGATAACAAAGGCCTTTGCGGTGCGCAGCCGAAAGCTTTGTCGCTATGCCGTCAAAGGCCGGGAGAACTATTGAAGCCGGCAACACAGTAAATGATTAATTAGAAGGGGTGGCGGTGACAATACGTTCACTTTTATGAACTTTTAAAGTCGTACATCGAATCTGGCTGTTTTAAATTAGTCATCCGCCGTTATCGCTGAGAGCGCTCATAGATGAGGGACTGGTGGACAATGATCGTTGTCCATCTCCATTCCAGAATACATAGGACCCTGCTGACTTATTCTTTTCATTATTATTTCAAATTTTGTATTATTTTGACCATAATTTATCGTTGAGAAAGTACCACTTTTTTTTATATGATTGGTTGTTTAAATTGTCAGTGATTTCTTTAAATTATTAGCTTTTATTAACGTGCGACTAATTTTATGTAAATTTGAATTTTTCAATACATAAATTGCAAAATTAAAATTTACAAAAGTAAACCAATCCAGCGCCTTATTTTTAAATTTTTACTTTAAAAATATATATTTTAACATTTTTTTTACAAGTCATTTCTTTATCTTAAGAGGCGCTTCGTTAATGTACTTCCATCCTGTATACCCAGTATTATGTCACCACATCTATTAAAACGTAAACTTAAAATCATCCTTTGTTATTTTACTCCCTAGATAGCAGAATTCCCGAACTTCCTATATGTCATTGGCTACTTTTAAATTTACCATCTCTTCTAAACCACTCTTGCTATTGCATAGTACTTAGTTTTGTTTTAATTAATTTTCAAGAAGTAATCCTTTCTCATGATCTCATCCATTCCATTTAAAATATCCTCTAGTTCTTTCTTTGTCTCGGATAATACTACGATGCTATCAATGAATCTCAGCATTTTCATTAATCCTCCTTGAATTTTTATTCCTGCATCAAATTTTTCCTTCACTTCATTTATAGCCACTTCTATAAACAAGTTAAAAAGTAGTGGTGTCAATAATCATATTTGTCATACACCTTTTCTTACCCTTCAATTCTCAAAACAGTCGTTATACAGACCTTTTCAAGGTTTTAAACATTTTACTCCCGTCCAGATTGTCAAATGCTTTCTCTAAATCTACAAATGCCATATAAATAGTTTCATTTTTTCTATCTTTATCTCAATAATCAACCTCAGAACCAATATTTCATCTTGAGTTCCCATTCTCCTTCTAAATCCGAACTGGTCATCTTCCAACACTTCATCTATTCGATGTTCTATTCTCCTGCGTATAATTCTTGTTAGTATCTTGAATACAAGGCACATTAGTACCTTTCTGCACTCTTTTATCCATTCAACAATGGTTTGCTATAAACACTTTGTAAATTGATAGTTTTCTCCTTTCGTTAAATTTTAATAATGTTTTAAAAAGTTTAGTTTCAATGTTGTGTACTCTAATGATAGTGGATCCACCAGAACATGTCAGTAGAAAGAATGATCATATGAAAAAAGGTGGAACAAAAACTATTGATATAACAGCTGTAACAGGTCAGTTAAAAATTTGATATACAGTAATCCCTCGTTATCTGTGGGGGTTACGTTCAGGAGGATTACCGCGGTTCGTAAAAACGCGGATAATGATACCTTATATGTACGAAAAGATGGGGGTTAGGTTCTGAAGGAAAAGTCCTGTAGTCGTTTTAAGTGTTTAATAGTTTTAGGAACACTTTACCATTATTATAATCTATGAATATTCAATAAATACAGTACTGTACGCATAGAAAATTTAAGTTGCTTTAAAATAGTTAGTTATGGCTGTTTACTTCTTCTTCTTTTCAAACTCCTTGTGGAGATTACTTCTTCGTATGTGGACTTCTTCTTCTCCTTCTGAACTTCTTCGTATGGTATCATCAGCTCCTAGAGTCCTCTTTTGAACTGAAGGGCCCTTTCCATGATGGGATCCGTCTCCAACATGTGATCAACGAACTGCATTGCCATGCCGAGGATCTCGTTAATGGTTTGAGAAGAAAGCTTGGCTTTGTTTCAGGATTGTCAAACGAACAAAAAACTGTACGTACGAAGAAGTTAGACTGACACATGGAAGAAAACCTACGAAGAAATAACAGTATTGCGTCTGGGCGTATGTTTGGTGGTTGGGGGTGGGGGTTGTACTGGCGGGGCCCGGTACCCGGTAACGCACTCACTACGTACAGTACATGGAATCTAGCTTGGCTCATGGCGGCCGTCGCCATACTAGTGTGTCTCTCAACATGGTACAAACGCCAAAACACTTATTCAAACACGTAGGGTGACACATGTTTTCGGAATTGTATGACTTCCCCACTCCCCACCAAGTACGGTGTTCACAAGGTGAGATTATGTAAGTATTTTAAGGTTTTAGGCCTATGTACAAAGGCCGCGGATAACCGAAACCTGCGGACGCTAAAACCGCAGATACCAAGGGATAACTGTATTTAACATGAAAGGGGCAGGATAAGAGGGGGTTGGAGGCCCTGGAAATGTGGATTTGCAGAAGAATGGAAAAGGTTAGCTGGATGGAAAGAGTGGCTGGAATACTGGTTGAGAAAGAAATGTCCGATTGCAGACGTGCTGGAGGGACCAGTTAATGGAAGGAAAGCAACAGGGCACAAAGGTAGAAGATGCTTGATGACTTGAAACAAGAAAGAAGGTACAAGGAGGTGAAGAGGTTGGCGTGAGATGAAAGATGGAGGACTGAATACACAGACCTGCTGTGAAGCAGAACACAAATGACGAATGATGACCATGAAATGGATTTATAAATGCAAGAAATCAACTAATTAAAACAAATCATAACAAACGTTCTAAACTTAAGTAGAAATTTACTAATGAATAACTTACCAGACAAATTTAATATATCTTGTCGCTCCCTTTTCCTTTTCTGTAATTTTTCTCGTAGACTATTACGTTTGTTTTTGATCGCTTGTATTTCCTGCCACGCGTCCGACATCTTACCTATCAAACAATACGCAAATCAAAATCAGTTTTCATAAGATTGTTGTCATCAGATTTATCAAGTACTAAACGTTATTCCACTTGACTCTGGAAGTGGTGTAAACAAATCATGTGAGCACACAGTTGAAGGAAAGAGACTAACGTGGACTGACAGTCTGTATCAGTCGTTTATATCATTCACACAAATGTAAGTTGGTGCTATAATGGTAACCAACCACGGTGGCGTGCGGGCCGCACATGCGCAGTAAGTAGATCTCCCACCACAGCGTCGCAGCCTGATACAGGCTGCCTCTAAAGTAGTACTCCCTACTCGTTGTGTTCTGTTCATGCGGTTATCGTTTTGACATTTGTGTCGCTGTCGAAAGCCACATGCCATCGAAATTAGTTGTGCGCGCACAAAATACGGGGAAAAGTGTCTGCGATTCAATTTGGGGTAATGGACAATAAGTTTTTTCTAAATGATGTACCTACCATACATTTTGACAGGCCCGAAAGAGAGGGACGTCATACACTCTTTCTGTTATATTTACTATGCCGCTCTTTTTATTAAAATTTCATACAACTGATATTGTGCGTGCGTAGTTGATTTCTAAAAATTGATGTACGTTTGGTATAAAGTTCACAACTATAAAAAATGATTCAGCTTCTTTGAATACTAACAGAAAGGTGACACCAGCAGACACGACGATCTATCTCTGATGTCCTTTCAAAGAGTGATTTTTTTAAGCACGTTTATTATTTCTGTTTTCGCACAACATGTGACTCAACATAGGTATATCAAATTACAGACAAAATTTTATATTCTATAACAAAATAATAAAAGGCATATTGTGTCGCCCCGGAAAAGAAGTTATATTAGCCTACGTGATACGCAAAAAATGCTATTAGATTTAAAAGTCTTACTTTGTATGAGCGTATTTTATCTAAATATCAGAGTATAATAATAACATTTATAGTGTAATAAAATAAGATTCATTAGGAAGCGAAAGTAATTTTTTCAGAATTTTTTGATGAAAAATGATCTTGTTAGAGTGTAGTGAACGAAACTGGTCGGCAGAGTGCCCTACCGATCGTCTATTGTCACAATTCCGCTTGAATACCGTGCACTGACTGAAATGAGTTGAGGAGAAAGGCGGACGCAACACATTCTCTCTCTGTCTCGCTACCCTCCCTACATGCCACCGTAATTGGCGAACAGTGTACTAAAGTACGTGGCCTACCGCGTTATGTTTAGTGAAATTTATATTTCTTGATGTGGTAGCACTGTTTCTTAGCACTTTTGGAGTAAATATTCACTTTTTTACAGGTTATGTAAACTACAAAAGGTAATGTGAATATTAGGTTTTATAAAATATTTACATATTTTACAGGTTATATGAACTACATTAGGTTATGTGAACATTTGGTTATAAATATAACCAACTACGGTGACATGCGGGCTGCACATGCGCAGTAAGTAGCTCCCCCACCACAGCGTCGTAGCCTGATACCGGCTGCCTCTAAAGTAGTACTCACTACTCATTGTGTTGTGTTCATGCGGTAATCGTTTTGACATTGGTGTCGCTGTTGAAAGCCACACCCCGTCAAAATTAGTTGCGCGCGCACAAAATACGGGGAAAATGTCTGCGATTCATTTTAGGGTAATAGGCAATAAGTGTCTTCCTAAATGATGTACCTACCATAAGTTTTGACAGGCCCAAAAGAAAGGTACGTCATAACCTCATTCTGTTATATTTACTATACGGTTCTTTTTGTTAAAATGTCAAACAACTGATATTGTGCGTGTGTAGTTGATTTCTAAAATTTGACGTGTTTCGTATAAAATTCACAACTATTAAAATTGATTCAGCTTCTTGGAATATTAACAGGAAGGAGACACCAGACACGATGATCTATCTTTGACTTCCCTTCAAAAAGTGATTTTTTCAAGCTCGTTTATTATTTCTCTTTCTGCCCTACATACATCAAATTTTATATTTTATAACAAAATAATAAAACGCATATTATGTGGTCCTGGAAAAGAAGTTATATTAGCCTACGTGATACGCAAAAAATGCGATGAGATTTAAACGTCTAACTTTGTACAAGCGTATCTTATATAAATATCAGAGTATAATAACAACATTTTTAGTGTAATAATATAAGATCCATTAGGAAGCGAAAGCAATATTTTTAGAATTTTTTAATGAAAAATGAGCTTGTTAGAGTGTAGTGAACGAAACTGGTCGGCAGAGTGCCCTACCGTACCGCGTATTGTCACTATTGTGCTTGAACACCGTGCACTGATTGAAATGAGTTGAGGGGAAAGGCGGACGTAACACATTCTCTCTCTGTCCCGCTACCCTTCCTACATGCCACCGTAATTGGCGAACAGTGTACTATAGTACGTGGCCTACCGCGTTATGTTTAGTAAAATTTATATTTCTTGATGTGGTAGCCCTGTCCACTAGCACTTTTGGAGTAAATATTCACTTTTTTACAGGTTATGTAAACCACATAAAGTAATGTGAACATTAGGTTTTATAAAATATTTACATATTTTACAGGTTATATGAACTACATTACGTTATGTGAACATTTGGTTACCTGCATTCAACGGTTAACCATCTGCCAAATTATGTAGATCCACAAACAGGAGCCAATACATACGCAATTGAGAGATCGTGGTTGGACGCAATAGTAAACATTCTTAAACAAAAAAAAACGTGTGAAACACTCACACAACTTTTACTTTCCAATGCAAATAATTAACAATAAACCTAACATTAGTAATAAAACATTAGAAATAAACAAAAAACTAACCTCAAAAAACATAACATTATTTTAATCATGAGTGAAAGACGCAAATGAAAATCAACCTCAGTTTGGCTTAAAAATACGGAAAATCGCTCTTTCACGCTAAACTAGGCACTGGACAAAACAATGCTTTAAGTAAAAGTTGTAGATCTTTTAATTTCCTATAAATTTTATTACATACACTTTTGTCGTAAAATGCATACTAAGGCCGAAATCTTACAAAAATAGATTTTCACACATTTTCATGAGAAAAAAACAGACAATCGCTAATTACCGCTAAACTAAGCATTATACAAAAAAACGTTTGAAATCAAAGTTGTAGAATTTTGAATTCTCTACAACTTTTATTACATAATATTTTGCGCAAAATACATATTAAAGCCGTAATCTTAAAAAAAATAATTTTTTTACGTGAAAACAGCTTCACCAAGAACTTCAGCAAACATGGCGCCTATTCTATCTTGTAGAGCATAAAAAATTAGGTAAATGAGGCGATTTAAAAAAAAAATCGTAGGACCAGTTTTTGAGAAAATCGCAAAAAAGTGAAAAATTACACCAATAAACTACTACTTATGGTTGAGCAATTTTGATGAAAATGTTCGTGTTGGGTCTGGTATTGGTATGTAACTTAAGTTTTAAGTTTCAAGTTCATACGATGTTCCGTTCTTGAGATATTTTGTATACACACACAGACCAATCGCTAAAAACATGTTTTTTGGGTTCAGGGGGTCCGAAAACGTGTAGATCCGGTGAAAACTCGATTTTGAAAAATCAACATGAAAACAATACTTTCCTTCCTATATAATCATATAGGAAAGAAAAAGTAAAAACGGCGTTCCGAAAGAATTATTTCATTCGCACCTCGACCATATATCATGGAAAAGTATGAGAAAAGTAAAACTGATTTGTTTGTTGCTTTTCTCAATGACATTCACAGTGTGTACCGTGTGCAGACTGACTAAAAATAACTGGGTGAATTCTTATCGTATTATTAATTATACTATTATTTGCAATTGTAAATTTTTAGAATATGTAATATTAACATAATAATTAAAAACGTATATTTTTACAATTATCTTATGTAATTTGTCCTTTTTTTTCTTAATATCACATAACCTGTAAAATATGTAAATATTTATGCGCCAGAAGTGCTAGTGGACAGTGCTACCACATCAAGAAATACAAATTTCACTAAACATAACGCGGTAGACCACATACTATAGTAGCACCTTTAAGTTTATATCATTCACCCTACACATGGCAGTGACACATATTTTAAGGGTTTTTATAAAATGCTAATTGTGAGTTTGAACTTTAAAAATATCAATTTCGGAAAACTGGTGAAAATCCTCAGAGCTGAAATGCTAACTTCTATGGTACTGTCTGACAAGTTTCGAAATAGGATTCCCTCCATTCCGCACTTCATTCTAGCCACCTCACATTACGAACTGTCCCAAAAACATTAGCTCAGATAATCAGTCTACTAGTAAAGCTCATTACTACAACAATATTTATATTCATACTTACTATTACTTTATTATTTATTATTATTTGCACTTATTTAACCTGTACCTGTTTAAATCACAATTTATACACTTACACTGTATTTGTTAATCAAAACGAATTTATCTGAATATTGAACAACCGATCAAACCCAAAACATAATAAAACTGCACCGACTACAAAACCAATATTGCATGGTCGCTAACACTGTAGAACTGAAGTAAAAGCATAGTTTATATTAGTTGCTCTCAAGTAAATAAGGAATACTGCTTACTCCATTTAATTAAATTGTATCAATTATTTAGATTTACAGTCAACATTATAAATTAAGAACTTGCTGTGTTATATATATTATGACTACACTACCTAATAGTAAACAAAAATAATGGAAACACTAATGACTTTCTGCTGGTGGTCACATAATCTGTACAAAATGTTATGGATAACAAGAATCTAGTACAAGTGGTATTCATATTAATTGCTCATTTGTGTTGTGCGTACCAATGTATTCGATCCAGCATTTAGTGCGAACAGGAATAGAAGAAGTGGGGAAGGGAGGGAATCCTATTTCGATCATTGTCAAGCAGTAGATGTTCCCTCTTCTTATCCAGTAATGCAGAAATACAGTAGCTACAATTGAGATTACAACACAAGAGTTGTCAATGACTTACGTTTTTAAAGCATGCAATTAATAAATTACAAAATGAAAGTACTTATTTTAACACCCCCCTCCCCCGGACTAACCACACCTTTCCACTTTTTAAAAACATATTCAATAAATATATTAAGTAAAGTAGGTGACAGACTGCACTCTTAGAACGGATGCCAGAAGAGAAAATACCCTTCAAAGTGACGGAATATGTTCCAGTTGGAAGAAGGGAGGCGGGAAGACCTAGAAGAAGATGGCAGTAGTCGAGATGTATGGGTTGGAATATCTCATGTTTGTGAGTTTCGAACAGGCTTCTGCCTAATCCTTGATAGTAACTAAACTGAGTCAAAATTTATTTATTTTGTATGCAACATTTTTAGGTATCCTTATCGAAGCCTGCATTTCACACTAATTTTGAACTGCCTACGTTTTAAATTTTTGATTAGTACTGAAGTCTAATATTTGGGTATCAAATAACCAAAGAAATGCTAGTATTTTTTTTGCCCATTGAGGAGGAATTAAGTGTTTATTTTTAGTATTTTATTAATGGTCTCTGCTCTGTAGATATAATTTAAAAAATATAAATTTAACTCGCTGACAAATTTCCAAAATTATTTTGGATTGAAGTAATGTAAAAATAAGGATTCGTGATGAAAATCTGACTGAAATTCAATACTGTACCTATCATTTTTATTTTAACGAAGTTCAAAAAGTAATGCACCAACACATCTTTCCAGTGATCAAACGTATTCTGTTACAACATAACCTAATCAATTGAAGGTAGGCATTACAATAAAGTGACCGTACATAGTAATCAGTAAATTAAATACTACTATAGACACTTACCTGTTTTTTGTAAATCGAACAATTAATTAAACATATTAGTATAAAATAATTAGGTATAATACGAGAAATTCCGGTATTCCTAACCGGACAGAAGCAATAGAAACGTATAATTCCCGAAATATTCAATACTAAAAAATACGACAATGAAGTAAATTACGATTCAAGTGATGTCTAGCAGTTGTGATTAAATTCTTGTATCAAATTAATATTTTCTATAACACATGAACCACTATGCGTCATTGCGTTATTTACTGTTTATAACCTATAAAAGCAAGCATATCGGTCTAATAAACAACTTTTTGAAATGCAAAGCCTTGTAATTGAGGTGATGACGTCACATAGTCACATGGCCACGAAGGAAGTGTATTGTGCTTGAAAACTATTTTCATAAACTGCCGAACGGAAAAATATATATAATACACCAAATAAAAGCTTGTCCCTTTTCTGCATTGATTCATTTGGCTATTTTTTTTAATTTAATAATTATTAGGAGATACGGAAATTTAAACATACAAAAAAATACCCTGGTTTTAACAGGTTGTCCGGTAATCAGCTTTTTAAGTGCATGTTACTTCTACTGTATCAATCTAAGCTTTGTACAGCTGCGGGATGAAGGGGACAGACGAAGTACCAAACTGCTGTTACGTCATAACACTGTACTAATCATCTCATTGCTTTTCGCTGGGCAGTAGGCTGCCTAGTGCGGTGACATCATACATAATTAGATAGAGTTCTATGGATGACATACGTGAGTGTTGTTTAGACTATTCGCTGTAGACGGCGACACAGAATACATGTAGTTTGGATAGTACGTACCCTTGACTACTACAAACATAATACAAGTAAAACGTTACTACTATAGATACTGAAGTCACGAGATTGCTTTTTGCGTATGTATGGGCTGTGAGGAAGGGAACTGAAAATATGACTACTGCCAACCTCAACAGTGCGACACTACTCGTACATTTCACTACCGTGCAGTTTCAACATACATTTTGTAAGCTGTGATTTGATCCGAAAAAATTTTCTTCATAAACCTTATAAGAAATAAATCTGTCCTGTAATACTGCCTATAGCTTAATTACACGACTAGAAATGCTTGATTTACTGTGATTACCAGCTACCTTATTCCATTGGAACAAATTTTCTACGAATGAATCGCCTTCTTTACGATCGCTGTCAACGGCGTCTTCACTATCAGTCTCACTAGTCTACCTAACCGCTTCTTTTTTTACCAGTTGTCTACAAAACTGTTGAAGAATAGCTTCTTCACGTCTTTAATTTCCTTCTTTATTTTTCAAATTGTGGAAAGAGAAACATCACAGTAGTTATCCACTCGTTCATGGCTTTTGTTAAGAGGCATTGAAAGGCATTTTTGTTTAGTTTCAACTTAACAGCATTTTATTACACTGCATATTACATTTCGTTCAGCACTGTGAATAGTCTGCACACATTTTCGAGAAACTAACGTTTCTGTTTATGGTAACAAAAAGTTATATTCGTACCGTTAACCTACAAAAGGTTCCGCGATATAGGTACTGTGTAGGCTATGCTCTGGGTATAGTATAAGTTGTTATGTTTGTGTACTGAAATGAAAGCAGTCGCGCATGCGCACTGATGCTGTTTCCCTTTTACCCCTCGTTGCAAACAAGGGCAAACTCGTGACTCAAGTGACTATACTAACGCAATCTCTCACAGTAGTAGTGACGTAATTCATACCTCTGAGCTGCACAAAGCTTGGGAACGGCAGTAGAAGTATGTAAAGAGTTGGTTATTATTACAGAGCGTTAGTAATTTGTTTTTGCATTTTTGACAGAAATCATTGGGATTTTGTAACTGCGGAAGCCTCATCTGCTCCATAGTTTTGGAAGGCACAATTACAGCTAAACAGTCAATAGGGAAAAAATGGCAATACCTTAATTTTAAAAATAAACGAAACGTAAAATAAATAGTGAAGTAGATGTGTAAATTTTTTTATTCGGGATATAGGCTAGATTAAGAAAGGCCCCCATCGCTATTTTGAACGGTTAAAAAGTTACAAGTTTCAAGATACGGTTAAAAGTTTTGATAGATGTTTCCAATTTTCTTGTTTTCTGAAATATTGTCATAAAGTTATTACGAAAACTGTTATATTTTGAGTTTTATAAATCCAAATATAAAAGTATTGTGACACTTATCGCTAAGGTCCGTTTCGGGATCTAGATTATTAAATAATTAATACACTAAAGTTTACAATTACAAATATTTATTACACAAAACGATTTAAAAAATAAATAATAAACTAATTATAATAAAGTAATACAAGAAACAACTTAATAATTACTTAAAATAAATAATAAACAAATAATTTAATAATTTACTTAGCACTACTTACAATCAATTTCATAAGACTACACATACAAAATGAAACTGAATACACTAAAACTGGATTTAACACAGATATACCCAACAACCTTTCACAATACACACACAAACAAAGACAGTATTTCAATCGTTGAGCAACACAATGCGCCCTGCACAACGTTCGATAACCATTCGTCAAAGATCAAACGAATACTGACTCCTGATCGCGCTCGGGGGTCTCTTTTATAGTGAATCAAAAGAACCTTCCCGAATAACACCGAACGTCGATACAAACAATAGAGTACAAAAATACCCTTTATAAATGAGTGCTAGAAAAATGCATTGTAAACAGGTCAACTACCTATTGTAAATAGAAAACGTAAACAACCGGCCCCTTCATAAATAGCTGTATAACAATACCCGACCTTTTATCATATACAATAGCGCAGTTATTTCAAACAACTTTCATGAATAGGCATACATTTATTGTCACTTATTGTTACTCTTTCACTCTATTATTCTCTCTTCACTATTTTTATGAATGAAATTCTAGAAATTACGAGAACCACACCTTCCTTCGATATTTTCACAGTATCTATTTTAAAATATAATTTGTTAATCGTGAATAATTGTGTCAATGTTACTAAGTAATACTAGACTTCGCAAAGCTTTTCTGGGAATTTATCGAGAAAAATGTTGTTTTGGTTATAAATACGAGGCGTGTTCAGAAAGTAAGTACCGTTTAAAACAAACAAGTAAACCAATTTTTTTTCAACACAATTATATTTCTACATGAAAGCCCAAACCTTAAACTATTTTTCGACATAGTTTCCACCGATGTTCAAACACTTGTCGTAGCGGGTGATCAATTTGTCTATACCCTCTTCGTAGAAGGTTCCCGCCAACAAATGTAGCCACGACTCCACGGCAGTTTTCACTTCATCGACGGTTTCAAAGCGTTGGCCGCCTAGCTCGCGCTTCATGTGCAGGAACAAGTGGTACGGTAGTGAAATTTGTTGGAAATCGTCAGATAGCGTTGTCATAGTGAAACGTCTGCTCTCTTGGATTTTTTCGTCAACTGCCCTTACCAGATCATCGGTGATGAGAGAAGGCCGACCGCTCCGATTCTCATCAAACATATTTGTTCGACCGCCATTGAACATTCTAATCCACTTTCTCACCATTCCTTCACTCATCACGTCTTCCCCGTAAACATCTCGAAGTTGACGATCAATTTCGGCCGGTTTCACATTCCTTGCGTTCAAAAATATTATTACAGAACGAATCTCACAATCGGCGGGATCACTAATTATCTTAAACATTTTGAACGTTCAGAGAAAACTGAAAACAGAACGTAGAACAACTACAACGGCGTGAGTCGATAGCCAGTGAACAAGGACGACTAGTGCGCATGCGCGGAACACCGATTGCAGCGCTACGGCGGCAGTAGAATGAAACGGTGCTTACTTTCTGAACACGGCTCGTATTTCATTATGTATTATAAAGTTATTAGCGATGGTATATTCGGAATTTGACATTCCTGGATATTGCATAACTTTGGAACATCTACCATTGCAACAACTATTGCTTGAAGAAGCAAGTGTTGGAACAAACTATTGCTTGTTTAAGCATATTTGTACTCGATTATTATTTTATCTATCTATACTATATTTTAGCCCTACAACTCTTGGTTTCCTCCACAATTCTTCTCTAGTCTCTGATAGTTGCTAGCGCCCTCCATCCTAATCAAATAATTTGTGACATCGTCCATTCACACCTCTTCCTTCTTTCCACATCATATTTACCATCCACGTTAAATCCATTATGCTGTCAATGTGCCCCAGCCATCTCAACTTTTGAGATGGGCCGGCCCGTTGTTGAAGTGGTTAGCGTAACGCCGAGTCCCGTGTTCGATTTCCGGTCAGGGGTGGCATTTTTTCATCACTCATTTTCATATATCATCATTCTCCACAGTCTGCATTAGCAGAAATTGCTAAACAGTCACGAGACGTAAAACAAAAAAAAACTACCTCAATCTTTGGATCTTTATGAAACTGAGTAGGTAAAATAAGTCCTGATTATTGTGAGTATTCAGTTCTTTATCTTTATATGGAATTTTAAAAACTCTATCACAACATTAGTCAATCAATATTTCATATTATTAACATATTTGTACAAAGTTTTTTACGCTGAATAAAACGATAGTTTGCCCGTGGCGAACGATCGAGCGGTTACCGAGATAGCAAGGGTTCCGACCAATGAAATACATGATAAATGTATACCTATTATACATGAATATCTGGACGCACCTCAAGTTCGATAATAGCAGCTAACGGGTGTTTCAAAAAAGACGCACTTCGAAGTTTGAGAACGCTAATTTATTACATTAAGTAATTACAAATTATACGGTATAAAATTATTACCTTTAAAACTTCACAATAAATGATCAAAATGACTTCCTCCGCTTGTAATGCAAGTTCGGACACGTTTCATAACATTTGCAGCCACTTTTCGTAGTGTTTGCTCATTACTGTTTGTAATCTCACTTTCAATATTAGCCTTCAATTCTTCAATTGTATGAGGATTGTTTTTAAAACCCTTACTCTTTAAATTCCCCCAAAGAAAAAAATCCGCAGAAGTAAGATCTGGGGATCTTGGTGGCCACAATCCTTTTGATATCACACGATGGCAAAAAAATTCTCGTAACATATTCAGCGTTTCAGTAGAAGTATGGCACGTTGCGTTATCCAGCTGAAACCAACAATCTCGATCGTGTAATTCTAACAACGGTATAAATTGTTCAATTAAGTTGCGGTACACCACACCATCTACAGATGTGTCAAAAAATAAAGGCACAACAATACGACGCCGGGAGATCGCACACCAAACACCAATTTTACGTGCGTGTAGTGGACGTTCATGAAATGTATGAGGATTATGAGCGCTCCAGTTTTGGCAGTTTTGGCTGTTGAAGTAACCATCCAAGTGGAACCATGCTTCGTCACTGAACACGATCCAATATTTCAACACCGTTGCCATTAACAAGAGAACGTATCCAACGACAATACTGTATACGTTTCCCATGGTCAACTTCTTTCAGTTCATCAACGACACCGATGCGGTAAGGATGCAGATTTATTATTTTTGTAGCCCTTAAAGCGGAAGATAGTGATAATCCAGCCCGTGAAGATAACTTTCGAAGTGATTTGCCGGGTGAGGTAGTCAAACGTTGTTTCACATCGTCCAAAACTTGTTCTGTTAACACTGATGGTCGATCTGTGCTTTTCCGATCCTGCACACTGCCAGTCTCACGAAATTTATTAATCAGACGTGATATTGTGGTGTTATTAGGTACTTCAGAATCGGAAATTTTAACTGGAACTCGTCTTTTACTCGTTGGTAAGATTTATATGCACAATAAAACTTTTAATAATAAAAACACGTTCATCCTTTGATAAAATTATGTTTGAACTTATACAGACACAAATGAAAACTGGGATAGCACTAGTAATGTCAGTAATACACAATGGGTCAACAATGAGTACGGTAGTGCCAACTGTTATTTGGGGGAAAAAAATATTCCCTATGCAGAAAATATTAACCCTTAAACATTCTATCTCTCTCGCACAGCCTGCCAGTGGAGGGGATCAGTTAACAACAGTTCGTCCAGCTGTACACTACTCACAGTGAGTGTGTTGCGTGAAAGACAACTTGCCTATTGTGCGGTTCCAAGCTCCGTGTAGTTGCGGGGTGAAGGATACGGATGAAATATAATAATGAGCGACGCATGCTGGCAGAACGATTGTTGTATTACTCTGTTTAAAACATTAGTTTTCAAACTTTCCGTATTTAACATAACATGTTAACCAATATTATTGGTTCGTAATTATTTACATATTTTGATATAAATTGGTAAGTTAAATTTTATGAATCCGACCAAGTTAATAACCCGGTAGGTATTTGTTAAATTAACGCGCCGGATGATATTATTTTTTAGTCTAGTTAGTACACGCTACCACTACAAATGCATCAGCTGTGAAACACTTGTAGTAGTGTTATTTAATAGTAGTGTAATAATACTTAACTTATTTATTATGCCATTTCCAATCAACGGTTTTGTTTATTGTTAAGCCTAAGAATTTTGAACAAAACACTTCTTCTAGAGCAGTTTTCACAACCTTATTACTGTTAATCATTTTTAGATTTTAAAATTAATTTTTGGTTTTCAAGAGATTGTAGTTTTGTTAAAACTTCTGTAAATTGTCAGGACTTATAAAGAAAAATTTTCAATAACAATATTTGGTAAATATTTTTTTTCATTTCTATACTGTCGGATTTTTCGCAAAATATTTAGCCCTCCAATTAACAATTTCAGGCGTTTCAATTAGAACTTTTCTGGATGACTTACTCCATTGAAATTCCATGCATAACATAAATTTAAGTGAGTATTGAGAACTAAAGTGTAATATGTTTTATCTTAGATAAAGATTATTTTTAACTACAAATTTTATTTATTTAAATACATAAAAACATTAAAGAAAATTAATACATGTGCATAAAAATAACAGAACATAATTATATGTTCTGTTATTTTTATACACATGTATAGTTTATGTCAATAGCTATCATTTAACAGTGAACGTAAAACAGATTAAGTAAATTTTGTTTAAGATAAGGATGATAAGCTAACGAAAGATGTCATACAAAATTAGCTCCTTATACTCATTACCTATCTTATTAAAAATGTTGTTGTTGTTTAGGTCATCAACCGAAAGGCTGGTTTGAACCTGTAGAGGTTTTACTAAGTAAAGCGAGGAGTGAGGTTTTACCATTGCCACAACTCACTGAGTGGAAAAGTACGCTTATCACCTTGCCGGGCCCTCTGAAAATAATAATAATAATAATATTTTATTTATTCCACTTTATAGAAATGCAAAATTATATCTTATCTACTAGGAATAAATAACCACCAACTCAAGTAAACTGTGGTTATATATATATAAAACAAAATACATAAAAACAAGTTTACAAATGAATTATATAAATGAAAAACACAATTTTCCACTCTGCAAATGACACCTTCACTTCATTCACCACAGGGTCTGGCTGTATAATGATGAAATTCATTACTTTCAGACGAGATAACTCTGATTAGTGTCTTTTACACCTCTACCTCTTCTGTTCTAAAATGATTCAGTCATTTAATTGGCTGACCATGTGATAAGAAACAGAACTATTTATTTTAGCCCTGGAACACACAGATTGAATGTAAATAACTTGACACTCCACCTGTCTGTTATGGGCAGCATTAAAAATGTTAACTAACTAAATGTACCTAACTACATAAAAGCCGTTAATTTTAGTTCTTATAGTGCACATAGTAAAATATTAATAATGATTTTCTTTTCGTGGGCTATTTGTTTACCTTTATGGTTAGAAAATTTTAGTCCTCCTTTTGCAATTGATTGCTTCCCTTCAGCAAGTATCCGTTTTACTGTTGATGGAGAAACACCCGTGGCTTCGCTAGTTGCATCAAAAGCATTATATTTGAAATTGATTTTTTTTTGTTTTATTTATTAAATAGGAACCTCAATTATAAACTATTTCACGAGCTTGTCCTCAAAGTGGGCGCCCAGATAAACTTGATGATTTTGAAGTTGATACCATATTTACCACTCAATCTGTTCGTTGCAGGGCTAAAATAAATAGTTCTGTTTTCTTAACACATGGTCAGCCAATTAAATGACTGAATCATTTAAGAACAGAAGAGGTTGAGGTGTAAAAGACACTAATCAGAGTTATCTCCTCTGAAAGTAATGAATTTCATTATACAGCCCGACCCTGTGGTGAATGTGTCATTTGCAGAGTGGAAAATATGTGCTTTTCAGAGGGCCCGGCATGCTGATAAGCGTACTTTTCCACTCGGTGAGGAAGGCAATGGTAAACCACCTCACTCCTCGTTTTACTTAGTAAAACCTCTACAGGTTCAAACCAGCCTTTCGGCTGATGACCTAAACAACAACAACCATATTTACATTAAGGGGGGAGTATACCATAAAAATAAAAATTTACATCTTTCAAGCAAGTTAAATCCTTCACTACTTTTTCATTTTATAGCCTAAGGATTAGCACATATTATACACATATTTCATTATAACACATGTTAAAAACTACCCCTAGGCCTAAAGAACGGGGTGGGTTTTCAATTACAATGGTTATTTGGAAAATGGATTTTTAAAATACTATTCAGCCGATTTACTTGAAATTTCGGGTATGTGCTAAGAACATGCATATTTATTGACTAGAGTATGCTTTTTGAGATATATGAATGAAAAAGAAAAATATTATTTTCTTCATTTACGTAGAAGCCTAAAAGATGTTATTATATGCAAAATATGTTAAAAAAAAAGTTTTTACCGCACTTACGGTTAAAAGCATACTACAGTCAATAGAGCAGAAAATTCTGAGTATTTTGATGTCAAATTTATTACTGTAGCTGAAATAGAATTCAAATTACACAGTTTCTAGTGCAACACGACATGAAAAAATTTATTTGCGGGAAAACACTATTTAACTAAATGATATTTCTTGTAAGTAACATACCTATTATCTCAAAATAGAGCAATCATAGAGCAAGAACGATACAGTAGAGCAATCTAGTAGTGTTATAATGAAATGCGCTTCAAATTTAAAAAAAACCGCAATAGTTTATCTGCCATCAGTCTTGAGTTATTTTACATAGAAAAACACGATATTTTTGCTTTTAAGCAAAAAAAAAATAAGAGTTGACACTTGCAAAAAAATAATTTATTTGTAACATTTCTATCAATCCATTTTACAAAGTAAAATAACCCTCTTATTCAGAACATTCCACACAATAAAAAAAGCTTTTTTGGGAAAAAAATTTATTTTTGGTCATTTTCATGGTATACTCCCC
The DNA here is from genome assembly GCA_035578175.1 of Catonia carolina. NCBI lineage: Eukaryota > Metazoa > Arthropoda > Insecta > Hemiptera > Achilidae > Catonia > Catonia carolina. Next base: position 1,380,112 of record JAQMRL010000004.1, read on the forward strand.
CCTTAACACAAAATGGAAGTTATTAAACTCTTGTCTATTTTTAACTAAATTTAAACAATAACTTAAACTGTAGAAAAAGATGTAATATGGCAATATTTACACACACGCACCATAGTACAGCAACACTTCAGTAATTTCCTGTAGTAAATTTCAGGCGGTGGAACGAAGTAAAGTATAGTTGGGAGCTGACTTGTTTCCTAGTGTTAAAGAAAGTAGCGAAGCTATTTCTGTTGGATTTAGTGGATACGACAGCAGCTATTTTATGTCAGCTAAGCTGAGACCTGGTCGAAAAAAGTTTTTAATATTAGGGTAAGCGCAGTGAACGCTGTTCGCAGGTGCTGATTCACACTGACGAGTGTGCATAGTGGGAACATGTAACTATGCGCTTAACCTTAATACAGTTGTCCGTGTTCAACATGAGTTCCAGTAGCAGCAGTGATGATGAATTATTTTTAATGGAAAACGTTTACACAAAATTATCATTTTAAGACGATACCATTAGTGACATTAATAAGAAAAGAAAATTGTACGGTGAGTACTTTCATCTTCTTCCACAATTAAAAAAGGATAGACAGGTTTTTTAAATACATGAGAATGATTCTGGAAAAGTTAAATTTTATATTGTCAAAAGTAAAACTTAGAACAAAAACTGGTGCAACTTGCACAAGCAACCAATATTATCAGAAGAAAGACTTGCGATTACTTTGATATTCATATTTTAAACATTTTGACTACCGATATTAAATGTTATAAAGCATTGTTTACCTGCCAGCAAGTAGCAGGCAGGTTTATACAAAACAAACCCATGAGCTACTATGCGCAGATGAATAGCACACAGGTTTCTCCACCTGTTTACTGTGAGACATCCGATTAAAATGGCGTATTCCTACTAGCAGGCTCCCGCTTGTAAGAGACCAGCGTTCACTGTGCGCGTACCCTTACGTAGCATGATCCATCCAAAAAAGTTTATGTTGGTTATACAGGAAATTTAAAATTGTTAATTTCGTAAGAATGTAAATACTGTTTGCATCGAATTTAAGACGCACCCTAAAATAGGATAGAGGATATTGTTAAAAACATTTTTTATTATGTACCTTTTGTTAGATCCAGGATTTTTAATCTGTTTTATTTGCCTGAAGTGAACACTGTGCAATACAGTAATACTTTCTTAACACGGACGGACGTTATCCTTTTTTAATAAATTTAATCTGGAACTCGATCCTTTTTTTGATAATTACAAACAATTTTCATCAAAATGTTATCAGGTGCTCACCAACCAATAAATGACAAATTCACAGAGCAGACTCACATCTTTTTCTTTCTTCCTTTTCCTTTTATGAATTTATAAATAAATAATATTATTTTTGATCAAGTTTTGCTAACTATTTTTTTGTGGGAATTTTTTTTTTATTAATTTATTATTATAGTAAGTAATTTTATTTTTATGAGAAAAGGAGACAAAAAGTTTATTAGCATGTATATTATGTAAATATCGGGTGATTCAAAAAGAGCGCCGGTTTTTAAACGGCTGGTAAATTTTTGTTTATCGGTTGGCAACATTGTTGGACCTCATTTCTATTTCGGAGAACATTCCGATTGACGATTCAGTTGTAGTTTCTCTTGTTCGTAGTGTAGAACTCTCGCAGTCTGTGTCTAACCATGGAGAAGTTTACTATTGCACAACGAGTGTTAATCGTCAAAACATTTTACCAGAGTGGAGAGAGTTATGCGGCTACTGTCAGGCGACTTCGCAGTACTCTAGGACGTAATGAAGCACCAAATGAATCAACAGTTTGCAGGCTCATGAAAAAGTTTTTTGAGACGGGTTCAACAGTCGACCTTAAAAGTTCTGGACGTCGTCGTTGTGGCCGAACTGAGCAGAACGTTGCGTTGGTTCGTGACAGTGTGGCTGTTAGCCCAGCAAAATCAATACGTCGCCGTTCTCAACAATTGGGTTTACGATGTTCTTCTGTACAGAGAATTCTTTGGTACGATCTCCAATATCACCCGTATAAAATTCAGTTGCTGCACGAGAAACAATGTTGTTGCTCCGTGAACGGTTCCAGGATCGCATCATTTCTCGTAATTCCGACCATCAATGGCCACCAAGGTCGTGTGACTTGACGCCTTGTGACTTTCATCTTTGGGTCATCTGAAGTCTTTGGTGTATGCCAATAAACCCCGAAACATCAATGACTTGAAGGAGGAAATTCGACGGGTTATCGGGCAAATGGAAGTCGAAACTTGTCGTGCAGTAATATCCAATTTCATGGACAGAGTTGATGCGTGCCAGCGCAGTATAGGAGGACACATGCATGACATCATTTTTCATACATGAAATCGGAAGGTAAGATGAACTTGTTGATGTATTTATTTTCAGTTTTTCAATAAAATAAATCTCTTAATTTGATATATCAAAACCGGCGCTCTTTTTGAATCACCCTATAAAATAGTTATAAGCAAATATTGTTTTGTAAATATGTAATTTATACATACATAAGTTGTACATCTTAAAATAAATTACAGTAATCGCAGTTAGTTTATAAACTTAATAAATTAAAATATATAAAACTTTGATGATCCTGTTGGGAGTTCCAATAAGAGTCCCAATTAGGTAATTAAAAATAAAAAAATATGGGAATGGGTTGAATGAGGATTCAGTACAAACATGGATGTATTGTTTGAACTTGGCCACTGAGACATTAGTGAACCCTTACCACCACACACAAATACACATTATAACTGCTTTTTTTCTTACATTTCAACTGAAAGTCAAAACTTTGTCTGTGAGTTGTGTGTAGTAGTAAGGGTTCCGTAAACCAAAGCGGCTTAACTGCTTCATACATAACAGGTATAAATCCCTGTATTGAAATACAGCGAATTTAAGACGCACCCTCATTTTGCAAACAAAGATATTACAAAAAAGGTGTGTCTTATATTCGATGCAATACGATAATTTACATTCTTGTTTATAATTAATATTATAATATAATCTTATCATAAACTAATTGTAAACAAAGTACAGTAACAGGTTACTTGATTGTAATTCTTCTACACCCGATAAAACTTCATCAGATGACACATCTATCCAAAAGTTTCCTTACTTCTTAGAGCTTATATGTAGGGGAAAGGAGCCATATATGGAATAGGGTCTTATTATCGAATACTAGTGTTTTTCCAGACAGGACGTTGGAAATCCTGATTTTCTCGCACCATTGGTTTTACCGACAAAAACAACTACTGGATTCAAACAAACCAAATACAGCGAGTTTTTGTCAAGGTAATTACAATGAAGATAAAAAAGGTGAAAAGTGGATTCAATGGTTGAGGTGTAATAATTGAAGTCATGAACAATGCACTAAAATTGAAAGGTTGTATTTTGTCTTTGATTACTGTAAATAAACTGATTGGACTAATACTTTGGTGCTTTAAAAACTTTGTAGGCAAATTATGTATCTATTCCAAATTATAATCCAATGTATTCCATATTAAGATCCTATTTTGTGAATTGTAAAAATAATGTCGCTAAAGAAAATTTTTTTATTTTTAAATTATATTTGTAAATTTAAGATTTTGTATTTTCTAGATGTGAAATAAACTATTTCTACAATTGATATAAAATTCACGTAATTTCAAAAACGTCATAGAAACCCAGGAAAATGAAAATGGTATTCCATATTTGGTTCCTCTCCCCTACAAATAATATTTGTAGCCATGTAATACTTAACCTGAGCTCACACTAACTCAATAAGATTCAGGTGGTCACAGTGGTACGGCAGCAATCGCAGCACTTTACTGAACAATTTAGTGATGTGACACTCATGAGCAAGTCACACAACAGAACTCGCTCTTTCAACTGAACGATGAGCTACCAGCTCTTTTACTTTGAACCAACAGCACAGTAGCACATACAGCAGCATTTTGCAAGAATGTACAGGGCGTTTCAAAATGTTCTTCGGGGTTACGAAAATTCACTACAAAAAAACTATTCCACTTACCTAAATGAAAGTTGTACGTGCAGATGCAGGGATTCAAACAGTTTTTTTTAACATCTATAAATGTTCAATGTGTGCTCCTTTGGTGACACGGCATACGTCAACACGAAAGTCTAGCTCTTGCCAAACACGCCCTAACATGTCTCTTTCGATAGAGTTGACCGCATTGATTATGCGATCCTTCAGCTCAGCGATATCGTTCGGCATTGGTGGCTTGAAGACCTTGTCTTTCACATAGCCCCAGAGAAAGAAGTCACATGGCGTGAGGTCTGGTGATCTTGGTGGCCACAGCAAAAGTTGTTGGTCTTCCTTAGACGCGCGTCCTATCCAGCGTCGAGGCAGTGTTGTGTTAAGGTACCGTCGAACCTCGTTATGAAAATGGGCAGGACAACCGTCTTGCTGGAAAATGAAGTCATTTAATAGCTGAGGCATAAGCCATAATTGCAACATGTCCAGGTACGTCATGCCGTTTCTGCAAAAAAGAACGGCCCATACACTGCCTCACGAGAGATCGCGCAAAAAACGTTTACTTTCGGAGAATCCCTAACGTGTTCCACATAAGCGTGTGGGTTTTCACTTCCCCAAACTCGCACGTTATGACGATTTACTTTGCCACTGATATGAAACGTAGCTTCATCGCTGAAAATTATCTTCTCTAGAAAACCTTCATCCAATGACACCTTTTGCTGTAACTCTAAACAAAAATGGAGCCTACGTGTTTTATCTCCATCAGATAGATGCTGCAGTAATTGAAGATGGTACGGTTTGAATAATAAACGTTTACGGAGAACTCGCCACACTGTTGTTTTCGGAATTCCTAACTCTCTGCCTGCAGACGCAGTCGATTTTGACGGGCTGCGAATAAAACTTGCACGCACACTGTCAACACTGGCATCTGAGGTTGATGGACGACCAGTTGATTTCCGCTTGCACAAGCAACCAGTTTCGCTGAATTGTTTGTACCATGCACGAATTGAATTGTCACTTGGTGGATCCTTACGAAATTTCAACCGAAACGCACGTTGCACAGTAATTACCGACTTTGACGAGTGAAATTCTAAGACACAAAACGACTTCTCGCTTCCCGTGGCAGCCATTTTCTCTACTGTCTACACCTAGCGGGCAGACGGTCAACTAACTGCCCAGTACCCGTGGAAAAAAACTGTTTGAATTGCTCTTTCGTACAGTACTTGTTTCATTCTTGTTAAGTGGAATAGTTTTTTTGTAATGAATTTTCGTAACCCCGAAGAACATTTTGAAACGCCCTGTATTTCCAAGAACCTGTATTTTTAACTCGACATGAAAACAATAAAAACACAATAAAACAAATCAAAATGAAAAAAATTAATTTTATTGAATAGATAAATAAATTTAATGATACATACATCATATTTGTAATTACATTTAAATACAAATGAATATTAAAAAAAAATTCTTTTTATCTATCTCTATATATATAATATTAATTATATAATGTATTTGTATTTAATATCATAGTAAGCTGTGGATGCCAATTATTATAAAGTACATTTAAAGTTAAACTTACAACTTATGAGACCATCTTTAACACTACCATTTTCAGTATGAAAATTTCATTTATGGAACTTTTAAAAACAAATCTTTTTTTAACCTTAACGCAGTGGTTCTCATTGCGTGTGCTGTGAAACTTCTGGGACTTTGTGATAAAAAAATAAAATAATTTCACTCTATTTATTTTTAAAAAAAGAACAAGAGAATAATATTCAATAACATAAACTTATTTTATGGGGGATTTTTTGGCCGACGACTTACAACACAAGATTAGTTAAGAAGTATTAATAAGAAATTTGAGTTAGTCGCTTCTTACATAAAAGTTCAATTCGTAGTGGAATTGAAGGCAAACACACATGCATTTTTTTGTTCAACTGACAGAAGTCTCATGCGCTTTTTGTTTTTTAAGTTTGTTTGTGGTAAAAAGCCCACCAGACCGCACAGTACGTGGTTGAAAAATAAACTGCTTCCATTGCTATTACTGGATACTCTTTTCTTTCTAACTCTTGCGTGACTAAAACGAAGGTTGAAAACTACTGCCTTAACATGTACGTTGCAATCTGTTCAATTTAAGAACAATACGCAACCCCCATGATCGAATCAGATGAGCACAATATTTATGTGTAGTCTTGTAGACTTAAAAGAGAATAGGGTTCATTGAACTCCACCCATCAAAATACACTGGAAACCACTGACTACTATTCAAATCCATAAAAAAGTATCTCCGGAAAACTGCTGACAATTTTACCACTAAACCGACACGGGGTTAAAACTAGTGGTTAAAAGTTAGGTTGTGCCTGCCTAATTAAATACTCTTCCATGACCTGGGCATACCTATGGTGAGAGAAGGAAGTTGGGACATTCATCCTAATCATTAAAACAAATCTTCTTGACAACAATATAGAAAATCGAAAAATCAAAAAGACGAGAATATTAGATGACCTATTCCAGTTAACTTGATCTAAAATTTTTAACCATCCTTTCAAAAATACAAAAAATTATACTACGAATGATTAACTCTCATTTCTCAATAAATTAATCTTAATAATAACGCTCAATTTATCAGGTTAACCATATCGCCGTTCACTTCATCCATTAATTACAAAACAAATACTGCGCCTTCTCCCCATATTAATGAAAAGTTGAACTTCATCAGGACCAACGCTTGCTCAGTGTTCCAAGATATATTCTAAACTTTTTAACATATTAACTAAAAGTTGGGTAGTCAAGTGGTATACCATTGCCAGTAACAAAAAAACAATCATTTGATTCCCCGTACGTTTCTGTATCTATGGTAAATTGTAACATTCCAAAGCTTAGAATATCCACTTAATGTGCAAGCAGGAGTAAATAAATTACTGGCATGATGGGGGACAGAAACAATCAGCACAAAAAACAAATGCCATTTACGTATACGTCTGCGCAATCATTTCGGTTACCGCGGATGTTGCACAATTAAAAAATTTTCATTACTCATGGAGATAACCATTGGGCCACTCTCTTCTCATACATTTACATCCTGCACTACCATTTTTACTTATGCATGCTGGCACACTTATTGGCTAACGATTAAATTGAAATTTGTTTTAACCCGCTTTTCATATTTATAACAGATTTTTAAACGGCATGGTAAATACTATACCAACTAGTAACCATGAAATAGCAAGCCTGGATCTTGTTAGACAGTAATGCAGTGTTGCCGTATTTGGCAGAGTGGGAACAAACTGTTCATTTCTTATTACTATCGAAAATTGTGTAAGACAACTACCTTATTTAACATTCATCAAATAACACATTTCATGTGAAAATAAAAACAAGGCTTGGGATATACAGTGTTAAAACCACAAAGTTTTTTATTTCAATTATTTGTGAACAATTAAAATGTTATCTCGTGCGTCAAACAATAAATGTGTTTGGACTATTACAAAAATATAAAATGTTTCAGTAAAGCAAAAAAAACAACCATCTTTTATAATATAACAATTATGCTATCTAGTGGATTTATTAATATTTTGTTTTTTATATATACATAAAAAACAAAATATTAATATGAATTCTACTGCTATGATGCTAACTAATAACTTAAATAATAATACTAGCGGATTTATTTTGAGAGGCAGGGTAGGTGGAATTGGCAACACTGTAAGGCAGAAAGGGTGAACATACAAAAGACTGCTTACTTTACTAGAAAGCTTGTAATTTCGTGGTCAGTAGTATAGCAACTAAAATCCGGTACGTTCATCTAATCTGGCGAATCTCACGAGCCAGCAGAAAACTGGGGGGGGGGACCCACGTATTAAACATCTACACAGAGGTGCTCTAAAGGACCGTTCCCAATTCAGCAGCGAAAGAAACAGTTAGGAAAACTCCGATTCAGATTTTCTTTCAAGCATTACATAATATTCAATATTAGACGTTGACAGAGCCCACTGCGATTACTCCACACGAGCACAAATCTCTTTCAGATTAGATAAATACAAATGTCTATTAACAAACAAAACCAGTTTTCCTAAATTTCCATAAAATAAATTTTCAACCCGACATAAAAACTTTAACAGCCTCATTGATTACTTAATTATTTCTGTATTATATTCAATGCACTCAGTATTTGTATTACCTACTTTTGTTTATTCTATGTTAATAATAATAATAGACAATATATAGTATGATTACTGTGATCAGAAATAATATTTTTATAAATATAATTTATATATATAATAGATGCAGCAATAAAATATTGAACCTTTCTTAAAAACAAATTTCAAACCTTCTCAAAGCAATCAAACTTGCAAAGTTTAATATACAAATCCAAAATATATTACATATTCATTAGTAAAGACAATTTTTTAGCAGATAAAATTACCTTCCACTGATTATTTATTCTATCGTAGTTTAATTTTCAGGCTTACAGAACCGCCTGGTGTGACACCGCACATTGAAAATACACCGTATTTTCCCTAATTCAGGAGGCGCGTTATAATAATAATAAGAGTCTGCTACAGATACCCCACCCCTTCCCTTCATACTTCAAGGTCATTACTCTTACACAAGCACTCGTTTTTACGCCTTAAAGGAATATTAACCTTATAAAAAAATGACAACAGGAAAAAACCAAAAGTGAACGTAAACGTTTCAAATTTCTGCAACACAGGATAATCTTTGAAAAGTGCAGTCATGGGGGTAATGAAGGGGCGAGACTGCCTTTATACCAGAGCAAACCATAAATTTCCATACAACAGTTTAGCCCATAACAAGTTGCATAATTTTCATGCACTTCCAAAAAAATTATTTTCTTATTATTATGGCCGTTAAAAAACACCATGCGCATTAGTTAACACATATGTACTACGTAATCAGCTAAGAAACAACCAGGCCCTATACTTTATTCCCGCATGCATGCTTCTTATATTAATATACACTTATACTTTAATAATAATAATAATAATAATAATAAAAATAGTAAAAAGAATACAAAACAAGTGATAATCCTAGTGTTACATTAATAATAATACATGAACTAATAAAAAGAGCATAGCCGTGACGACAGTACACCATTTCAATTCGATATGTTACGACAAAGTAACAAACAAAAACTTGGATACATTGATTCTAGATTACAGATCTACAAGTTAACTGGAAACTACACTACGACACTAATCCGATTATTGTTACACCAATGAAAATCGTGTAATTAAACAATCATCAATTTTATTATCCTCCCACCCCTTAATCCACCTAAAATCATAACGACTGAATCGGTTTCTGTAAAAAGTGCGCAAGTCAATATTACTTTAGAAAGATTTGAATTTCTGTATTTGTAATAAATACGACTCATCGATTCAAGTAACAACAGCGTTGTATAAATCGATCCACAGTGACACTTTAAGTTATTTAAACGGTTTTTTTGTTTACATTGAAAGGGCTCGAGTCGATTAGAAACGTTACCCCAGAATCTGAGTTCATCGATGATAAAAACTAAATGTGCCCGGCTGTTGTTTTACAAAACTTTAAAATTTTTTTGCAGCTATTTAAAAAATTGATTTTTTTAAATCAATAGAGCTTGTGTTTTTGGAGTATGTAAACGAAATAACATTCCAGACTTACGCTCCTTTTAAAAAACCAATTCGATTTTGAATAATTGATTATTTTCGCCCGGCTTGCTCAGTACACGTTGATAATTTCAATACAAAAGAATTACTTTAACGCCGGCCTTTGCGACCACGATTCTTCCCGGCGCCGCCGCCACCTCCTCTCATCAGGGGTCTCGGACCCGATCTGTTCGGAGGGTTGCGGTACGACGAATTGATGGCGGCTTCAACATCGCGGCGGAAATTCGAGTACCGAGTTTCGTAATCGTAGTTGTCATTGTAGTACTCATCTGGTCCACCACGGCTGTAGTCGCCCCAACCGCCTCTGCCAGTGTCGAAATAGTTGTTGCCATAATTGCCGATCTGGCTCTGGTATGGGCGTCTGTAATCGTTGAATCCTTGATTGCCATAATTCCATGATGGTGGATTGTTGTACAGAGCATCACGCAATGGTGGTGGATAAAGGGAATCGCGAGCGGACATTGGGAAATTGCCGCGCTTGTTGAAACCGCCGCCAGCTTTGTTGTAATTAAATCCCATCAATGGAGGTGGGTTGTTTCCCTTGCGACCACCCTGGTAACCACCACCGCCACTACCCTGGTAGTTACCGCGCCTCCTGTTACCTCCACTGCCTGCGTTATTTCCTCTCTTCCTCCAGTACATATTGCTACGTAACGGGAACCTGCGTCGCCGCCTGTTTAAGTTCGATGTAGACTTTTTCATCTCGCGCGTCGGTTTCGGCAGCGTCTTCATATCCAACCGCTCACATAAGATTACCAATTCACATCGCAGCGTGTGTGGTGACACATCGATCGGTATTACTTTTGTCGGCACAAACGGGTTTGTGTCAGAGAATGTGGGTGATTCAACTGTTGCTAAATCCAACAAATTCTTCAGGGGGAGTTTATGGTTGGAACAGACGTAAATCAGTTTGTTTGCTTCCTCTAGTTTTCTTAAATTCACGATCATACTCTGACCTGAAAACAAAATAATATAGTAAAAATAAACAACCTTAAAAACCTGTAAAAGCACAAGTGATTTAAAATGAACTGAAATAACCACAGCGCGGTTAGTAAATCCTTTATCAGCTCTTTCTTCTCTACACTTATAAATTCCTTTCTCATTGAAAAATCCCAACAAATCACACTTTTTAACTACAATTTGACAAACAAAAATAAATCTGACTCACTTATTCCAGCACGTGGCGGATCCAAAATTGGTACGACATTTTTCCCCTTAAGTTTTTCCAAAAGAATTTTCGGATAGACCTCATCAATTTTCCCTTGGACAAACTCGCAGTTTTGCAAACCATTCTTCAGCGACAACCTCTTGGCACCTTCCACATTGGCATCCATCAATTCGACTCCCAGCACTTCTTTTGCTTGCTATAAACACATCAACACAACAAATTTATTAAAAACCGGCACATTCAATATTTATTACACTAACAACATATAACGTACAACAGCTTTGATGTGTTCATCTCGAGCACATTTCATTTTTCTTATAAACATGGAGTTAGAGAAAGGTCCTCTGATTAGAGAGAACGACTAAAATTCACACACACCTATACAATGAATGGATTAAAAATGGCTGACAAAACTAATCGTTAAGACAATAAACTATAAACACGAGTGGTTGGATAAGTCACAAGGGATACCGAAAAAAACCGAGATACACCAAGAAAATGTAACGGATAACTGATTATTGACTTTTAAGGGTTTCTATGAAGAACATAAACAATACAATATGTGGGTGGATGGAAGAAACGAGGAAGTGTACAGTGAACAATTGATGAGAATGTGGGCTGCAAAAATGACCTTCCAGAAATGTCTTGAAAGTCACTTCACATGGTCTAAAATTATATGTATACGAGAAATTTTTTTTTAGAGACTATCAACAGTAATTATGTCAAGAAAACGTTCTTACGGACTAAAAAATAAGTGGAAAACAGAGGAAAAGTACAGGAAATATTTAGTCTCGATAGTGGATTAGGATGGTGAAAGGAGACTTTGAAGTTGAAAGTTTATTAAGACCGTTGACAACTAGGAAAAAAGAGATTACCATTCTACAGCCACTAAATAAGCAAGATAAATTTAGGGCGGGTGGGAGTTTGCTGTGTACTTTGCCACTTCCACCAGTCGAGCAATTTCTCCTCTCTTACTACTACTGTCGTCTTGAAACTGATACCTACCTTGTTTTAAAGTTTACTTCACCCTTATATGTGAATTCCTAATATGTGTACATTGCTATCTGTTCAATTGAGAACAATAAGCAACCCCATGACCCAATGAGATGAGGATGATGTGTATGACGTGTAAATGAGGTGTAGTCTTGTACAGACCCAGACCAACCGTTCCAGAGAGAGTATGGTTAATTGAACCCCAACCATAAAAGTACACCGGTAACCACCCTGTCTAGTATTCAAATCCATATAAAAGTAACTACCTTTACTAGGATTTTAACCAGGAACCTTCTTCTCCGAAAATCAGCTGTTAAACAGCTGATTTTGGCGACGACTACCTCTAGACCAAGCCGGTGGGTTACTTCACCCTTTACGCTCAAAAAATGTACTCAACCTATAATAACTAGTACAGGACTACTGCAGGTATGTTTTATTACCTGTAAAGTTTATATTTCGTATGAAAATTAAAACAAGATATAAATTACATTTATTTTCACACCCTACGATTAATTTAGATGAAGTAACTTTTCAAAATAAATAATTCAATTTGCGTGGATTCAAAATAACGAAAAAAAAAACAATGTTCGGCAAACAAACATTGTTCTAATGTGATATAATGTAAATTTTGTTATAACTGTATAACCAAAATGAAAATAAAATATGGAAGGCTGTTTATTATTTACGAGCAGCTCAGACATGGAAGTTTTATCTACATCAAAATTTATTGGCTTCAAAATGCTATAATGATACTATTTCTTTATTATATACGTTTATCACCGCATACAATAATGAGTTTATAAATCTACAGTATTACAGATAGTCAAAAATCTTAAAATATAGAACAAAAAAATACTATTATTAGCCTCTACAAGTAGGTTGGTCAGTTGGGGTTCAGTCTTGAAAAGATTATTGGACAAGAAATTTAGTTTGGTTATTATATTCTTAAGAGTTATTTTTATTTTTACTAAATCCCTATTAAGGTTTTTGTAATAATCATTCCACAGATAATAAAGCAAGAAATTATGAACATTTGAAAAAATACATCATCCAAATATCTCCAATACAAACCAGAATATTTAATTCCCAAGAATGTACAATCATGCAAAAACCACATTTCCAGAAAACTTGAAAGTTGAAGGAATAATTCACTCACCTCGCTAGTGAGCTTTATTTTAAACAAATGGTTTTATAACTTTTTGTCAACGTACAAACAAAGTAAACAAATGTTACGATTCAGAAAATTTTAAACTTCGAATAAATGCAAAAAACAATCAAAATTAAAAAAATCATCTTCTTGAGTTGACTACCCCCTTAAAGACTCTTTCTTCAGTGATTCATTTAGTACGATTCTATTAATTTTCCAGCATATTCAGCCATTTTGAGGTCATCGTTCACATCACACATTTCTTTGTTTACATAATTAGTAGTGCCTTTATTTCTCAGTACAAATATTTACCGGTTTATTTATACCGTCATTTATTTTATATAAATGTGTGTGATGTTCTTTTTACGTTATAAAACTATTGTTGTTAAGTACTATGAGAGTTAATTATATTTTTAGTTTTTGGAATATACTAAGAAAATTTGAGCTCTCATTATGTACTGCTTGATAAAGATCGAAATAGGATTCCCTCCCTTCCCCACTTCTTCCATTCCTGTTTGCACTACGTGCCGGATCGAATGCATTCGTAAGCAGAACACAAATGAGCAATTAATATGAATATCACTTGTACTAGATTCATGTTATCCATGACATTTTGTACAGATTATGTGACCACCAGCAGAAGAAAGTTATTAGTGTTTCCATTATTTTTGTTTACTATTAGATAGAGTACTCATAATATACCTCAGCAAGTTTTTAATTTGTATTGTTAACTGTTTCGTATAAATAATTTATACGATTTAATTATTAAATGGAGTAAGCATTATTCTTTATTTACTAGAGAGCAGTTGATATAAACTATGCTTTTACTTCAGTTGTATAGTATTAGCGACCGTGCAATATTGGTTTTGTAGTCAGTGCAGTTTTATTATGTTTTTGGTTTGTTCAATATTCAGATAAATTCGTTTCAATTAAACAAATATAGTGTAAGTGTATATTTGTGATTTAAACAGGTACAGGTTAAATAAGTGCAAATAATAATAAATAATAAAGTAATAGCAAGTATGAATATAAATACTGTTGTAGTAATGAGCTGTACCAATAGGCTGACTATCCAAGCTAATGTTTTTGGGACAGTGTGTAATGCGAGGTAGCTAGGATGAAGTGCGAAGGGAGAGAAATCCTATTTTGAAACTTGTCAGACAGTACCTGGAAAGTAAAATAATACGATACTTTTGCATGAAGTGCACATTCAGGCATAATCTTAAGAAAAAATTAACCACAAGAGCATAGCCCCGATGAATTTCAACTACTAAAAGCTGTTTACCCTATCTTGAAGAGCAAAAATATACAGTAAATTAAGACATTTTTGAGAATATTGTAAAATGTTAAAACTACTACTTCTAGTTGTGCGCTTTCGATAAAACATTACAGTCAGGTCACGTAACGATACCTAACCTAAGTTCCAGCTTGTACGATATTCCATTCCTGTAATGTTTAGTTCATATACAGACAGACGGTATGAGATGTTCATAGGTAAAAACATGAAAAAAAAAAACAATACTTTCTTGCCGTATATGATATGGGGCAAGAGAAAGTAAAAATCTTTACAATACTTTCAGTTTTATCTCTTCTGCTGACTGTGACAAGTTCCCAGGCACCAGTTGACATACGTCACTGACCTTTTCACATTAAACCAAAAGGTTGTTCCCAACATGATTTTAGAATAAATTATTATCAACCATTTAAAGAATAATGGTAGCACAAATAAAACGAGTACCGACCTTGGCCAACACCATTCCCATGCCACCGGATCCACAGCACAGATCTAACACGGTTGTAGAGTCATCGACAGCAGCCAATTCGGCAACCGCTTGGTACAAAACTTCGGCGCTGTACGTATTGCACTGGAAATAGAAATCGGGTGTCACTTCCAGCTTCAGACCTAAAACGTCCTCTTCCAGATATTTACTGCCCCAAATGTGCTCTTCCACTGGCACTACCTTCTTGTGCTCACCAACATCCCTGCAAAAAAAAATGTAATGAACACATATCACTAGACATTACAAAAACCGTTATCGTTCATCAAATGGCCATTAGAATGTTTTAACCACCAAAATGCAAAGAGGGACCTTGTGTTGAAATTTTCAAATTTAACACTGAATTAACCAAATTACATTTATATTTTGGAAATTTAACCAACAAATAACAGGAACCGCACTGATGGTTCTTTAAGCCATGGGCTGGCCCGTGGCGGAGTGGTTAGCGCAACTGGCTTCTACGCCGGGGTCGATTCCCGAACAGGTCCAACTTTATTCATCACTCATCTTCATCTATAATCCTTCCCCCACTGTCTGCATTAGCAAAAATTGCAGAACAGTCCGACAAAAAAAAAAAGTGGTAAACTATATCTTTTTGGTCAATTTTCACGTGGTTTGGTAGCAGCGGAAAGGGAAAGAAGAAAAAACAAGGATAAAAACATAAATGTTTTCAGTATTTTGTATACAAAGTCATTTTTATTTTAACAAATCAAGACTTGATATTGCATGTTAACTCTTTGTAAAGATTTATATTGAATATGAAGTGATTTATTACAGTTTTGTTGACAGCAGTGAGAAAAGAATGATATTATTAATGACCTGATGATTTGGGTAAATTATTTCCAAAGTAAATAGTTTCATCCTTTATCTATTACAATTATGTTTTCTTCTCTTGCCTATATGAATACAAAGGAAGGAAAGTATTGTTACTATTATTTTTACTTTGTACACAACACAGATATATACTGATGTTTAGTCACAAAATGAACTTAGTTTGAGACAAAGTGTAAGAGGGGAACAATCTACTGCGCATGCCCAGTTTCTCTATTATAATCCTAAAAACATACTGACACTCGTAGTTCATTGGAATACACAGTCCTTATTTTATTACGCGACGAGTGATACAGGAAATATTGTTTTGATTTGGCTATTTTGTTTTTATGTTTTAGGCTACATTTATACAAATAAAAGTATTTTAATTCGTTAAAACTCATTCCGTTTCTTTTCATTTTAATTCTTCACGTTTTATTCATTATTCTGTAGTGTTGTAACAAATTAGTTATCTATCTGTGTATTTTATCTTGTCGACCGTTCAAAAGCAGGATAAAACAATTCCCAGTGCATTGCCCACACTGAGTCCCGGGTTCATCTCGCCATTACATAACAGTACCAATGTAGTTTAGCATTGAACTGCAGAGCACAACATTGCTTCATTCGAGCATTGCCATTCACACGTCGCATCATTCTGTGTTTAGCATCATCCTTATCCCTTATTTTATAAATTTCTTGACTTTTTTAGTACAAAATTATTCACTGAAATGTCCTATCCAATAATAAATAACCAGATTGCCATAAAAAATTATAAATGTCGGTAAAATCGTGTTATTGTACAAAGATTCCAAATTTCGGACTATTTTCGAACATCTACCATTATAACTGAAGTAAAAATAAAGCATCTTTAGCAATTTTTTTTTAAAACAAAGCTCGTACTCTTGTAAACCTTGATGAATTTTTTTGTAAAAAAAAAAAAAACCGGCTGAGGAATGAAAGTGGGAGTGAAGAGTTTTGCAGCCGGTGTTCGACTGCTGTTTATTGCATATCTAGGGTTAAGTTGCAGCTGCTTGAATATCTTTGACATAAAATTTGCATCTGTAGCAAACTCATTTTTAACTTTTACAAAATCGCAGTCTTAACACTTTCCAGTCTACCATTTTTTTCACGACTATGCACTACAGACTAAAGAAAATTATATGTATCTTGCACTGTAGACTGACGTTTTTTCAACTTTTTCGAAAAAATCAGTGTGCAGTCACCTCAGTTTTTATCAACAAGGGTATTATATGAAAATAAAGTTTGAAATGTGCTCTTTTTAAACACATATTTAGTTTAAGTCAATTATTAAGTTATTTATAAAATAATACTATTTACAATTACTCTAATTTACACATTCCCGAAAAATTTTATATGAAACTTATATCAATATCTCTTTCATTCTCCGCAGGGTCGTTAGATTCATCAATGTCCGTGTCATTTAATTCCGACCCAGAATCTTCTGCAAAACAATTAATGTATCTCTAGACATCGTTTCATGAAATGTATAATAGCACATTAACAGTAAAACTCATACACTGCAAACAACGTGGCCTTGTAACCCGCTATGTTGGTACTCAGTAATAGACGCTACCGGTTCGATCTCGTGCATTAAGTAGCGGTCGATAGTTTTGTAAATTTATCAGAAAATACTAATCGATTCGGTCAACTATCGCTGTAGGGTAAATGGAGAACAAAGTGAACTAAATAACAGAGAAAACGGGCAACGGATAGCGTAAGGGTAGCCACATTTATAACAATGTGAAAATAGCAAACGTATGAGATACGTTTACCGTCACTCGGTGTACATCATCACGACCGTATCACGTACGGTTGTCGTCTAGAAAGTGTTAAATTTCACACATTTGAGAAATAAAACAAACTAAGTAATAAACCTTTGTCGCTTTCCAATTGGTACAAATAACAATGTTGACATTTGATACTGTCAAAAGTTCCTTTGAAGTGTCTTCAATCCTTCTGCAACTGGGCTCAGAAGCCAACAACATAATTGAAGCAAACGGCGGGAAAGAACACGATACAGAGGTACTACATGGGTGGCGTGTGAAGGATGTAGCGGTCGATGCGCAGATCACGGACCTAATAGGGATAAATCTTGCAAGATATGAAAAGCAACACACGGGTAGATAATAACTATATGCCCTGGTTGCAAGCGGCGTTAACAGACATCTTGATAACCATTCATACAAATGTAAACCAGTATGCAAATCAGAAGCTTTTCTTAAGGGGACCGTGTAACTGGGAAAAATTATTTTTCTCATGTGTTTTTTGTTTCTTTCATTTTATGAAACTGCATAGTATTCTGAGTGTTTTGATACATTATTTATGGTGGTAGTGCAATGGAACAACTGGATTCACGACAAATAGAAGACGTTGAAAGAAAATGTCTGAAATTGAAAAACAAATACAGGAGAAGAAAAGGTTAAAGAGAAAAAACTAGAGATTTATATCTTCAAGACGAGGATCCAGACCTGCCATCTTACAGCGCTGGACTTTCTTTAAAAAAACGTTACAAATTTAAAGCCAATTTGCAGATTTTATGGTTTTTGAAAGCTAATTAAAGTTTTTCTCAGGAACGGTTAAAGATATCACTATGAAATTTTCAGGACACATTCTACTCATTATGGGCTAGTTCTGTACACAGGATTAACAATTGTACATAGAAAATATTTTACAATTTTTTTCAATATTTTCTCTCTCCAAAATTATTTGTACGAGGGGGGTACCCAAAAGTATCCGGAATAGCTCTGCTGTGGGCGGAGCTTGTGCAGTACAAATTCCCGCCACTAGGCTGCTTGTAGCGCTACTCATTGCCATTTTGTTTGTTGATCTAGCTTGTTCTGTTCTCGTGCAGTGATTGTTCTCGCTAGTGCTGTTTTGTGCTCGTGTCGTTTTTCATGATGGCAAGTTTTAATGAACAACGTGCAGCTGTGAAATTTTGCTTCTTGCTCGGTAAAAACGCAGCGGAAACAGTTGTAATGTTGAACACAGCTTACAAAAACGACGCTATTGGAAAAACCCAAGTGTACGAGTGGTTTTTGCACTTTAAAAATGGCGACATGTCGATTGAGAACAAACCTCGTTCTAGACGACCGTCGACTTCCCGAACAGACGAAAATGTTGTGAAAGTGAAAGAAATTGTACGAACAGACCGACGACAGACCATTGACCAAATATCACAGGTTAGTGGGTTATCTTGGAGCTCAGTCCAACGCATTTTAACAGAAGACTTGACAATGAAAAGAGTCGCTGCCAAGTTTGTGCCTCGGGTTCTGACAGACACTCAAAAGGAATGTCGAATTGAAACGTGTAGTGATTTGAAACAACAGCTTGAAACTGATCCAGATTTCATGTCAAAGATCATTACGGGTGACGAGTCTTGGTGCTATGGGTACGACCCAGAAACCAAACAACAATCCAGTCAATGGAAGACTTCATTATCACCCCGACCAAAAAAAAGTCGTCAAGTCAGATCGAACATCAAAACAATGCTGATTTGTTTTTTTGATGTGAGGGGAATTGTCCATTCAGAGTTCGTTCCACCAGGCCAGACGGTAAATCAAGCTTTTTATCTTGAAGTGTTAAGAAGACTACGAAACAGCATTCGTCGTAAAAGACCTAATTTGTGGCAGACAGGGGACTGGTTTTTCCACCACGACAACGCGCCTGCACACACGGCAATCTCGGTTACCCAGTTTTTGGCGAAAAACGGCATGGTTTTGCTACCACACGCACCGTACTCACCCGATCTGGCTCCGTGTGATTTTTTCTTGTTCCCACGCATGAAAAGGGGC
This sequence comes from Catonia carolina, assembly GCA_035578175.1. Lineage (NCBI taxonomy): Eukaryota > Metazoa > Arthropoda > Insecta > Hemiptera > Achilidae > Catonia > Catonia carolina. Next base: position 1,399,454 of record JAQMRL010000004.1, read on the forward strand.
ATGAAAGGTCTCAGATTTAACAACGTTGATGATGTCAAGAAAAAAACGACGGATGAGCTGGCAGCCATCACTGAAGAGGAGTACAAAAAATGTTTTGAACAGTGGAAGCACCGGTGGGACAAATGTATTAGTTGTAATGGAGAGTATTTTGAAGGGGATAAGGTTCTTTTGTAAAAAAATTAAAAATAAATAGTTTTAAAAAATAATTCCGGTTTCTTTTGGGTACCCCCTCGTACTTATTAAAAAAATTAATAAATTTTTTTTAATATGTTATTCAAAAATAAGCTCCCGTGAGGAACTAAATAAAAGTCTGGAGTAAGTTAAAAAAAATTAAGGTTCTATCTTTTGTAGTTTTTGAGAAAAGTTGCAAAAACTTAACATGTGGTTATTACACAGCCAGTTACGGTCTCCTTAACAAATGTGTTGAAGTGTATTATAAATGAAAATAACAAAACGGAACACGATAAATACTCACTTCTCCTTTTCAACAAACAAATAGAGCGAGACGACATTACAGTTTTTGCCATCACCAGTCGTGAAGAAACTGATCAGATTGTTTTTCAGTTTCGCAAACTCCGCCTCGGGCAAATCGTTCTGCCGAACCGTGATCACCAGCATCAGTTCACCAGCCTTGTTCATGCGCACCGTCATTATTTTCAAAATGCCGATACCGTCGGCATCGTTCTCATTCACCGATAATCCAGACTGCACGATAAATTTTTCGAATTCCTGTTGTCAAAAAAAAACAACAACACACCATAAATTCAACAGATATAATCATCACACGAAAAGAACAAAATTTGAAACGCGCATCAGCCATGCAACTACAACGTTGGTTTTATTCTGTCTGGTCATTTAAATTTTACTTTACATTCTACAATAATCAGTGTGGCTAGAATGTGGTCTTCACAAATAAAACTGAAATTTAATAATCCCACACTGGACGATACTATTACGTATCGAAATTACTGCATCGCTTCTACAGGTTTCCTCAAACTATAATACATAAAATGAAAGATAAAGCCTGTGTTTGGAACCGCGTATCTCACCAAGAAACATAAATTTCTGGTACAGCTCGTTTTAAAGCTTGGTTCCTTATTTAATTCATATAAATTATGAAACGCAGAATATGTATTAAGCATTTTCTAGCGATTTGAAAACAAAATATACGTTATATTGTTCATTATCTACATGGACATACGAAAGTCCAGGAAGTGTTTCACAGCAGATTTCTTTTTTCCACTGGAATGGCTTACCAGTTTGGTAAAAAAAAGATACTGAAGACCACACACACAGAGCACTGCTAACACATGTTTTTGGGAAATCAACTCCCTTTAGATTCACCACTGTCACAGGATGCTACGTGACTAACTGGAGGTAGAGAGCTTTCATTTATGAAACCTCTACCATACTTTTGAGTAACATAATAAAAATAATGCTCTGTCACATAATAAAAGACCTTGCATTTCATTACCTTTACAGACCGACAACAACACTTGATGACTAGCAATCTGAGTAAATCCTTTTCAGGATTTTACAACTCCATAACAAAAAAAAAATAAACTATCATCAATCTCACATCGTTTTTTAAAACATAACAAACTTACGAGAAGTGACTAACTTAAAATTAACAAAACAAATGTACAATACGAGGCATATTTTTTCAGTACAATCAGTTCCTGACATAAAATTTTAAAAAATCAGACACAAAATCAATTACAGTAGAGCGTCGTAAATCTGGATTTATTAAGACTGAAGCCCGTCCGGGTTTTAGAAATGAACTAATAAAAGACCAGGCAGATGTCCTCAACTTAAAATATTGGCTACAATCAGACATAATTCACAATTCTGTTTACAGAAAAAAGAGTGGATAAATAAAACCATTCATACCGGTTGTCCCACAAAAATTGAACTATAGGGAAATAGCATTTATTTTTATTACTTAGAGAATATTTTCTTCCCACGAATAAATCAAGACGTGTTACAATCAGGAATCATAAGAAAATGTTTAGATCTTAAAAACAATATCAATTTTGTTACATTTTAAGCTGTATTTTAGCCTAAAATACATAAATTTGTCAACAGTTTTTCTATTTAAGTATTGTAAATTTTATGAATCGGTCGCATTATGTGTTTGGAGTAACGATAATGTTGTGGTGCGGAGATGTACAGATAGGTGGCTCGAATCTATCTGTGAAAAAAAATTTTCTGTTATTTTCGGAGACAGCTGATTGTTGTAATAATTTTAGAAGATAATAGAAATAGATTGTAAAAATTAAAAAATAAATAATTTTTAAAATATTTCCAATATTTTATTAACAAAATTTTTTTCCACAGATGGATTCGACCCATTTATCTCTACATCTCCACACCACAACGTTACCATTGCTCCAAACTCATGATACGTCCAATGCATAAAATTTACAATACTTAAATACAAACTGTTTACAAATTTATGTATTTTAAACATACAAACGTTTTCTAATGATTCCAGATTGTTACAAGTCTTTATTTAATCGTGGGAAGAAAATATTAAGAAACTAATGAAAATAAATGCTATTTCCTAATGGTTCAAATTCTATGGGACATCCGGTATAAATTTGCAATATTTTATGTAAGGAAAAAATGCTGTTGTATGTCTTATTTTATGAACATTAAAGCTAGGCCTACAAGAAACTAAAAAAAAAACACATAAAAGTAAGACACACAACACGCCACTAGTGTGCACTATGTCGGGAATTGCGAGTAATTGTTTTTTGGCAATTTTATACAAATATATACATCCTGTAACTGTACAAAAAGTCCATTTTTTTCGCCGGAATAAAATTCGAACTATTGACGTCCGTATTAATGTTGCTCTACTGTAACTTTACGATATTATGCCTGTTCGCTTTTGATTTGAAACCCACATCTTTCTTAACTTCACAAAATGTTCCTGCAGAACAATTTCAGATAAAATGTTATTGCGGCAAACTCCATTATAAACCAAGAAAGAACAAAACCTTATCTTCTTTCATCATTCATCAATTTTGGATGCTTCAAGGGATTCCGACTGCAATTGAAACGGGATTTAAGCAGTTTATAGGAAGCTTTATCAAGTGGTAGTAGTTGGTGGCAATTTTGTAAATTGTCATTTTCATACGTCCATCTGTCCATCATACCCAGATTCGTATAGAAACCACAAGAGACAGAAACAAACAGTTTTTGGATTTGTAATCTACATAAAAAGTTAGTGGGTTTGAAATTCTGGTTTCGGCCGGAAGTGATGAAATCAAAATCTGAATTTGAAAACAAAAATAGTGCTAATTGTCGATCCCTTGTAACGATTAGATACAGAAATCACTAAGGGTTTTTGCCAGAAGTCAAGCCCTTTCTTTCTTATAAAAGCTACTGTCTACTGTCGAAATAGGATTCCCTCCCTTCCGCACTTCATCCTAGCCACCTCGCATTACGCACTGTCCCAAAAACATTAGCTCGGTTAATCAGTCTACTAGAACAGCTCATTACTACAACAATATTTATATTCATACTTACTATTACTTTAGTATTTATTATTATTTGCACTTATTTAACCTGTACCTGTTTAAATCACAAATATACACTTACACTGTATTAGTTGAATAGAAACGAATTTATCTGAATATTGAACAAACGATCAAACCAAAAACATAATAAAACTGCACTGACTACAAAACCAATATTGCACGGTCGCTAATACTATACAACTGAAGTAAAAGCATAGTTTATATCAACTGCTCTCTAGTAAATACAGAATAATGCTTACTCCATTTAATAATTAAATCGTATAAATTATTTATACGAAACAGTTAACAATACAAATTAAAAACTTGCTGAGGTATATTATGAGTACTCTACCTAATAGTAAACAAAAATAATGGAAACACTAATAACTTTCTTCTGCTGGTGGTCACATAATCTGTACAAAATGTCATGGATGACAAGAATCTAGTACAAGTGATAGTCATATTAATTGCTCATTTGTGTTGTGCGTACCAATGTATTCGATCTGGCACTTAGTGCGAATGGGAATGGAAGGAATCCTATTTCGATCGTTATCAAGCAGTAAGTGGAGGCTTGATCTCTTCGAAATTCTTTAGAAAAATTGCCACCCCGACTATGAGATGCTGCGTCATCTAATGAAAGGGATTTTTGTTTATTTATAACTTATTCCACTTGAAAGAATCTAGACTGTCAGGTGCCAGTTATGAATCAAGTGTTATCACCATATTTACGTTTGTCTGGTTCTGGTACTGCTTGACAACGATCGAAATAGGATTCCCTCCCTTCCCTACTTCTTCCATTCCCGTTCACACTACGTGCCGGATCGAATACATTGGTACGCACAACACAAATGAGCAATTAATATGAATATCACTTATATACTAAATTCTTGTTATCCATAACATTTTGTACAGATTATGTGACCACCAGCAGAAAGTCATTAGTGTTTCCATTATTTTTGTTTACTATTAGGTAGTGTAGTCATAATATATATAACACAGCAAGTTCTTAATTTATAATGTTGACTAAATCTAAATAATTGATAAAATTTAATTAAATGGAGTAAGCATTATTCATAATTTACTTGAAAGCAGCTAATATAAACTATGCTTTTACTTCAGTTGTACAGTGTTAGCAACCGTGCAATATTGGTTTTGTAGTCAGTGTAGTTTTATTATGTTTTGGGTTTGATCGGTTGTTCAATATTCAGATAAATTTGTTTCGATTAAACAAATACAGGTTAAATAAGTGCAAATAATAATAAAGTAATAGTAAGTATAAATATAAATACTGTTGTAGTAATGAGCTGTACTAGTAGGCTGACTATCCGAGCTAATGTTTTTGGGACAGTGCGTAATGCGAGGTGGCGCAGATGAAGTGCGGAAGGGAGGGAATCCTATTTCGAAACTTGTCGGACAGTACAGTAATACTTATATATTATTGCTTTAATTTTTCCTCCTGCAGTTGTTTTTATTTTTGTTTTTGTAAAATCAATCATTTGTAAGGCTATATTTAATGAATGCCCATAACAGGCAGGCGGAGTGTTAAAAGAATTGACGACTCGATCTGCTAGTTCCAGGGCTACAAAAAATAGCTCCTTTTTTGTTCACACGGTCACCCAATTATATAATTGAAACATTTAAGAACAGAAGAGTACAGGTGTTAAGACATTAATCAGAGTTATCTCCTCTGATAGTAATGAATTTCATTATACAGTCAGATCCTGTAGTGAATGAAATGAAGGTGGAAGATGTGCTCACAGTGGAAATTGTATTTTGGCTGTTTGATAACAGCCTTTTCGTGCATTTTAGGGCCAAAGCATATACTTATAATGGAAGTTGTAAGAAATTAAAACATCTACAACTTTCATATCTCAAACATTTTTTTTTTTATGACACCTAATGATTTTCTGTATTGTTCTCGTTAAAAAATCTACAATATAAAATGGATTTTTTTAGTTGAGATTATGGCTTGTTGTATGTGCATTTCAAAGAACATAACCAGGAGAACAAAGAGAATTTAAAAAATGTACAACCTTAATTTCAAGAATTGTACCTGCATCTACAGACATTCTTTCAAAACCCACCAAATGCTGCAAATCAATGCACAACACAAGCGACATCTGTTTCCACACAGACCTCACCAAAAAAATATGCCTCGTCAAATAATTGAGTGCAAAACAATAGTTACTATATTCTAAATAAAAAAGAAAAAACACCGAAGAATGACAAGAGCAGTATAACCAATATTCTAGTACACCAATACACACCCAGTGTATATAAAAAAAATTCTTAAAATTATGTAAATATCGGGCTGCTGCTCTCAAAGCAATGGATTTCCAGAACAACGTTCAAGCTGGTGAGTGAGCTTAAGAACAAACTAGGTGAACCTGTGCGGGAAAACCTGCACAAATGTGTATTGTTTTTATAGAACTTCTCTGTAAACAACTTTTTTTGTTTTATTGTACTACTGGTTCATTGAATCTTCTTCTGTCCTCATTCAGCTCATGATGGAACTTCATAAAAAAATTGTACAGTGGCAGGCAATTTTATTTCGTGCAATTGCCTCTTCATATTTTACCATGTCACCCAGTTTCTTACAGCTTTGAGCATACAGATTGACAGCAGTCATAACTGCTCCAATTTTTTCTAAAATCTCATTATTTAATTCCACATAAAAACAAAACCAAAATGTAGCAGATTGAACTGTATACAAATTTAAAACAACTATGTTGGAAATTCCAAAGCGAACTGACCGTGCACTGCCAATGCGTTGGTAGGCCTATACTTTAGTTCGTTTAACTTGCCCCCTCTCCAAACTGAAATAGCTGTGCGAGATGTGGGAGGGATAGATAGAGAAAGAGAGAGGCCTATACTTCAGTTCGTTGAACTTGCCCCCCCCTCTCCAATCTATTTTAGACCTCCTATTTTACGGTCATAAATTGAAATATTTGATTTTGGATAGTTTTCTGTAAATCTACTCTAACAGACGATTCATTTGAGCCCACTTTGGGGAAAATCGGTGAAGTTTCAGGTGGTTAAAATCGTGTTGGAAAAAAAAGCTGCTCGCTATTAATATATAGATGGTGTGTACGGGGAATGTGCGCAGTAGTTTTTTTTGGTCATCAATCTCTCGACTGGTTTGATGCAGTTCTATCTTGCGCAAGTCATTTCATATCTACAAACTTGTAACACCATACATCGTTTGTAATCCGCTTTAAATATCCTAACCTTTACCTCCCCCTACAGTTCACTCCCTCAATATTACCCTCCATTATTGATAAACCAATACATGGATTCAAAAATAAATCTTTATAATGCATCCTGCAGTTTGAAATTAATTCTATTTTATATAATGAATTTATCTAATAAATTTCACTAACCTTCATTTTTAACTGCGTCAACTTTTATTTTCACTTACACGTGTTTCGGTGGATCCACCATTATCAGAGTAAATAACATATAATTGAAACTAAAAACTTTATTTATGAAAAATCTATAGAAGATGATACATCTTCAGTCATTTGTATAAAACTGACTTGAAGTTTCAAGTTTGTATAATGTTCCGTTCTGGGGATATTCTGTTCACACACACAGACTAATCGCTAAAAACATGTTTTTTGGCTTCAGGGTGTCTGAAAACGTGTAGATCCGGTGAAAACTCTATTTCGAAAAATCGACATGAAAACAATACTTTCCTTCCTATATATTTATATATACGCAAGAAAAAGTAAAAATAGATAATTAGTTCTTTCCCGGTTCCATTAACTTCACATTATTAGCTACATATTTTCACTTGTTTTCCTTCCAAAATGGGCCTTTGTTACATTATACAACTAACTTCTGGCATGTATTTACACATGTTAGATGAAAGTGTAGTGCTGTACTCATAATTCAATGCAACAGGCTCTCACAGCAAACCCCTCCTCTAAATAGTTTGTTAAAGCGGCTGCCTACTGTGTTATCATCACATCAAAGTGTGACGATATGTACATTACTCGACCCTGTTATACACAATTTGAAATACGCACCACACTCAACTATAATTTACACAATATCCTTACAGCAGACCAATTTCTGTTTCCATCAATCAAAATAAAATTCTTTTAACATCTTGGAAAACGTGTCTCTAATGTATTATTGTTTATTAATATTGAGTACATGTACAATGCAATTGATAGGGCATGAAAGAAGACCAAAGACCAGAGTAGCAACTGCTGCAGTTCTGCTCCTTGTACTATCATCTCCCAAGTATCACTCTACTACGACGTGTCTTGACAGTAGTTCTGATAGAACAAAGTACAGTGAGAAAAATAACCTTATACTTTGCTCAGTTGGTATCCTTGTATCGGTGCACACGATCCGTGGTATGTCAATTCGGGAGAACAACCAGTCTAGCGGTACTTTTAGAAGTTTCAGAATTTGGAAAACATGTTGCGACCACTATCCACTACCTGGTATCGTTTATGTAATAAACCATATCAATTCAAGTACGCGACCCGCTCTTGTCATCCGTTCAGTTTCTCTTAAAATAAACAACCATCACCATAATATACCAACCTACTAAACCATTATTATATTAATAATAAAAATAATAAAGCCTTACAACTAAAATACCTAGAATAATACCACATTACCCCTTTCTCCGCACCCAAAATAAAAAAAAAACAATTGATTAATCATAAATTATATCCTATGCCTCTAAAAACTAATGTAATTAAATTTTCTTCAGCAAGGTAATTACGAAACAGTAAACCTATTGATGAAAATTTAAATGTTAACTGTTCATGAAAAAAAACCGTTTTTCATTTTTCCATCAAAAAAATAAATAAGAAAAGAATATTAAAAGATCAATGACATGATGTAAGTGTGTTTGTATTGGTATACAATACGTAGATAGATACATCATGAGTACTACAAAATAGGCACACTATATAATTCATTTATGTATTCTAATACATAATAATATAATAAATAGATAAATTAGGTGAGCAGTTAAGGTAATCAACTCTACCTTCGCCACATTGATCATCTGTTTTGGCAAATGCCGGAGTGAGTCGGGCAGGGCCACATCAAGAGACCCGTCTTGCTGGTTGTCCACTCTATAACCGACGGTCACAGCATTCGTCTCGCGATTTTTTCCTGTCGTCGCAACCAACAACAACAACAACCGATCAAGATACATCATATATATATAAATTCACTATCATGACATAACATCCTGTGCCTGGACAATCGCTTGACTTCACCCAGTCAAATCCATGCCGGACACTCAAATCAAACATCTCAGCCGTATTGAACAAATTGTGCTCAATCAACGACCAGACCACATACACAATATTCTAATGATCGCATAGACACTCATCGCCCGATGGCGTTTTACCATCGATCGTTGACTTTTACAAAGCCAGATCGATGTGCGACACAATTTGTGCGTGATGCACTTCCAGAGCGATCGTTCATAGACTACAACTACGGCAGGCTTTTCGACATCATCGAACTTTATCGCTGCAAAGAAAGAATATAAATTAACAAAAAAAATTGATGATACACTTCATCACAAATTGCAAGCAATCATCCGCAGCAGATGTTGCCGGCTGGAATCAATCGCCTCATACTACGTGCACAGCCGCAAGGAAACTTCGACCGTGTCGAACTTTTTCGCTGCGCAAATCTACCACCAAAACGTCATCATCACCATCAACACCATCAAAAAATACGACTCGTGTAGTGTGTGAGAGCGCTCGATCCAATCATCTACAGCAGACGCTTCGACCGTGTCGAACTTTATCGCTGCAGATGATGACATCGCAAGCGAAATAACAAAAGAAATTGGAGATGTCGTGTACTAGGGTGTGGTGAGACTGTCAGCTGGATGAGAGGCGATATCGCCTCCATAAAACGCATCTTCTCATTCGATCGGATCTAGAACTTACAAACGGTCCTGTTTTAAGGTTATCGCCAGTCAATCAATCAAACAAACAAATGTTTATAATCATAATCGTTATTATGTTTATCACACAATCTTAACATCTACAACACAGTGGACAACATATGAGAGATGGACGCATGGGTCTCTACTGATTCACAACATCACATCACAAACAAAAAAAGAAAAAACAAAACTAAAATACAAATTTAAAATAAATTAGAAATTAAGCTGTTGTTCATTGTTATTATAATTCAAAATTAATTGTTTGTTTCAACCATACAATTTTATAAATGTACATGTAGAAAAATTGAAAAACAATATAAATACCTAAATCGACACAAATGACATCAATGTGCTGCTTTGCAAGATGACTGCCACCGTTCATATGAAAACACATTCAGCGAGATTTTTACGCTGTATTCATCACGCAACAATGAGATTCATAGAAATCAATGTACAAAAATTGTCTATCAATAATCTGGACCACCCATTGCAACTAATATTAAAAAAAACTATATTAATTAAAAAAACCCTTCTCTTTTTACCAAGGACTGACAATTTTTTAACCATAACAACGATATGATACAATATTCACTCTTTGGCTTTCAATTTAAAAATGTTTACCCTGCCACTACATACAGGCTTCGTACCTGTACATCTGGAAAGCAGTGGCCAAATAACGCATCATCATATCAGACGATATTTTTTAATCAGCAATAAATGGAGTATATATTGTGGTCATGGGTTTGAACACTTTTAGTGCTAATCACGACATTTGAAGGAGTCTGTTTGTTTAGCCTGAATCGAGTATCATTTTAGCACATGAGCACACCATTAAAGCGCTAGTACATTAGTCTTCAATTCAATTATAACAAAAATTAAAGGATGATGTTACATGTGTGCTTTGGGTTGTTTAACCCCTTAACGGTTTATGATGAGATATCTCGCAACTGAATTTGTCTTGATTTATTCTGTTTTCTGTCGAAATATCTCGCCGTAACATTAAAAGTAGTTTATCTTAAATCCGTAACTTTAATATTAGTGCTAGTAGTAGGTTTCATTTCATACATAGTATTTAGTCCGGTATTTCAATTCCGTTTATTGTAGTAGGACTGTTTATTATTTAGTCAGTATTTTAAAATTTTCTTTTTTTAAAATGATGTTTTTGTGCATGGAAATTGATCTATATGTCTTTATTCAGTCATATTATACAAAATTATGAAAAAAAAATTGAGCAGGATATGAACATTTTTGGCTAAAAAAAGGAACCGTTAAAGGGTTAAAAAGATGGATTCAAGAACATTGTCCAGATGATGCAATTAATGGGGGTTTTTTTTTTTGAAGAACTATATTATAGTATAAAAGTGTTAATAAATGTTTTGCTCATGAAGTATTATTATATACAAAAGCGTATAATAGTGTAAATAAATTATGGGGACAATATACGGATCTAGTAAAAAATTCTTGAATTTTCTTAGAAATATGCTACGAAAAGGTGATAGTATATTTTTTCCTTAACCCTTTCGCTGATACGGACGAGATATCTCGCAAAAGTGCACTTTGAATTTGGCGCCATGCAGTTTCGTACTCGTAGTTCTGAACTATATATAAAAATACATCATTTTGTTCTCTTATTGAAATAAGGGAAATTTTTTAACCAAAAGTTTCCCTTTTACATTGTACCTGTCTGTTGTTAATAGCTTGTAAACATAACCCAATATTCAGAGTTTATGCCGGGTAAACATGTGTTTTAGTTATTTTTTAACGGTGTTGTTTTAATTCAAAAACGTGATACTCCTCGTTAGTTTTTAAATTATCATATTTAGTCGTTTGTTAATATGTAAGGGTGTCCAATTTTTCATTTTTTATAGTGATTTCATAAATACAATACAATTAGTATAAGGTACAATATGTTAGGTTAGGCCGTTTCAAAGTTGTTTTTCTTGTTTTATTTAGTGCTTGTTTTGTTTTATTTCAGATTATTTTTATTAGTTTCTTTTATTAGTATAAATGTACGCAGCATTTAGGTAGGTTTATTATTTACATTTTCTAGCATGGACCGGCCTGGTACTATTGGTGTAAGAAACTCCCGTGTTTGAGTATCCTGGTGATACCATACAACGATTATTCGGTATCAGCGAAGGGGTTAATAAAATAATTACACAACTTATAACATACCACTAAAAACGAGAAGATTTGCTGTTTCCAGCCATGTAAACATCATTTTAAAAGTCCTTATAGTTTTATTTTTATAACTTTTCAAATTTAGACAAAAATGGCCAGCATTCTATAAACAGCTATGTTTTTAACCCCAGCACTCACAAGTGTTCAGAACAATGTGCAAGGAGCCTCAGAGCAAAGTGTTTCAACAAAGAAAATCTACTTTTGTTATTCACAGTAGTAAAGCTCTCGGCAGATAATTTTCACAGTCGTTGAAAACACGACAACAAATTTAATTCTAGAGCATTAAAACTTTTATGGCTAAGTCTAATAGTGCAATAATTAGGTATACTATGATAAACTAATTCCCCTTGATACTGTTTTCCCATAACGGGCAGGTGGAGTAATACATTTTTTTTGCACTCGATCTGCTAGTTCCACGGCTAAAAAAATAACAGTTGTTTCTTATCACACGATCAACCAATTATACAACTGAAGCATTTAAGAACAGACGAGATAGAGGTGAAACAAACACTAGTCACAGTTATCTCCTCTGAGAGTAATGAATTTCGTCATTATACAGCCAGACTCTGTGGTGAATGAAGTGAAGGTGTCATTTGCAGGGTGGAAAATAGAACCATTTCAGAGAGCCAGGCATGCCGATAAGCGTACTTTTCCACTCAGTGAGGAGGGCATCGCAAACCACCTCACTCACTTAGTAAAGCTTCTAGAGGTTTAAAACAACCTTCTAAGAGGTTTCGGCTGATGACCTAAACAACACCGATATGCAAATTGGTAATAAGGGTCGCATGTTTTTGAGTAGGATTGTACACTTCCTCTTTACACGCAAATCGAAACCCCAATCCTCTTAGATAAACAGAGCTAATGCCAAATAATAGACGTAGATGAAAGACAGGAGAAAGAGGAAGCTCATCCAGTAGATGATTAGGTTTAATTTTCCACCTGATGCTCTAAAAAAAATAAGAGAAACAGAAACCATATCGCATCGCAAAGCTCCTCATCAGGTGTCTTACGGATTGAATAGCAAAGGCTCTATCAGCATCAATCAAATTCAAGTGCACAATAAAAGTACTTCTCTCGCACCACTTCAACAATGTCTTCGGAGCTACAAAAAATTTTTCCCCCAAGAGAATCAACCATTTTAAAATGAAAAAAATAAAATAAAAACAAAATTCTAACAGGCAGCCAACTTGACAAAGCTTTACGACAAGAAAATATCAATTACCAAATAATTATTCAACAGCAAACAAACCACACGTACACAATAAATTAACTGGCACATACAAACCTGGCTGCTGAAAACAATGGTTAAACAAATCTTTGATTACAAGTGCACTGTGTTTTCCATGTTTATTATTTAAAAATTTACGACCACAAATTAGATATATATACAAAAAACCACAACCTTAAATAATCAAAGGTAACCCAACGGGTTCATCTAGTGGTACAGTCATCGCTGTTAGTCAGCTGCTTAACAGCAGATTTTCATATATGAAAGTTCCATGGTTCGAATCCAAGTAAAGTAGTTGCTACTTTAATACATATTTGAATACTAGACAGTGTACTTCGATGGTAAGGGTTCAATTACCCATAATACCTTATTTACACGTCATACGCATGTTCCTCATCTGATTGGGTCATGGCGTTGCTTATGGTTCTTAATTGAACAGATTGCAACGTACCCATATATATATATATATAAATATATGGGATTTAAATAGAAGAAAATTCTGTAGATACAAAGGGACGGCTCTATCAGCATCAATTCATTTCAGCAGCAAATATTTTACACATTCAAACTTTTTCACAAAATTGAGTTTTTATGGAAAGCTGTAACATTCGGTTATAATATAATTATAACCATAAGTTTTTCCTGCGCCTTTTTTTTCAAATGAATATGGGAAAAGAATATGGGAAATAATTAATAAGAATCGAGGTGTAGTTAGCAACAAAAGTTTTACTGACATACCTAATATTGTTAACAAAAACAATGAACTTATAGAGAATGGTATAGAAATTTGTAATTATTTTAACAAATATTACCAGGAAGTAGCTTTAAAACTTAAACAACAGATTAGGGAAATAGTGGGATGTTATGATCCAAAAGGTAACAAGGTAGTTAATAAATTCTTATTTAGCCTAGTTTCAAGGGAGGAATTAGAATCAGTTATTGATAGTTTGAAAAGTAAGAAAACAAGTGGGTTAGATGGGATTTCTAGTATAATTGTTAAAGAATGTAAACATCTTTTAATTACTCCTCTCCTTCATTTGATTAACTTCTCACTTGAAGCAGGTGTATTTCCAAACAAACTGAAGGAGGCTAAAATATTGCCTATATTTAAGAATGGAGATAGCCAGTTAGTTGAAAATTATAGACCCATAAGTATTTTAAACACAATCAGTAAAATTTTTGAAAAGGTAGTATTTATTAGGTTAATCAGTTTCTTGACTGAAAACCTAATCATCTCAGAGGATCAGCATGGTTTCCAAAAAGGTAGATCAACTAAAACTGCAATTGTTTCACTTGTGGAGCAAGTAGTTGATATATTGGACGCCGGGGAGAAAGCATTGGCAGTGTTTCTGGATCTGAGTAAAGCTTTCGATTGTGTTGATCATGAAATTTTATTGAAAACACTAGAGTCATTAGGCGTTAGGGATGTAGAGTTGAAATGGTTTCAATCTTACCTTATTAATAGATTACAGTGTGTGGAGTTAACTAGGGTTGTTAGAGGGAAACTTACAAAAGTTGTATCTGGAAAGCTTGAAGTCAAAGCAGGCGTTCCACAGGGGTCAGTTTTAGGTCCAATTCTGTTTCTATTGTACATTAATAGGTTACCAGAAGTCATACCTAATGGCAGAGCTTTGTTGTTTGCTGATGATACTTCAGTAATCAGTAACAGTTCACTGGTAGATGCTCTTGAAGTAAATACACATGTTAACATAGAGTCCGTAGTGCAGTTCTTGAATCAAATGTTATTAACAGTTAATGGGAAAAAGTGTCAGTACTTGCAGTTCAAAAATAAACATAAAGTTAAAGAAAGTAGAGAAGTGGATGTATTTATTCATAATAATAGTTTAGAGCATGTAGAAACAGTGAAGTTCCTGGGCGTATCTCTAGATAGATCTTTGTCTTGGGACTTCTATATCAATCAAGTTTGTAGTAAAATATCATCTGGGGTATTTGCACTAAAACAAATCGCCAGATTAAATGATAAAAAATTACTAATGGCAGCTTATCATGGCCTCATTCTGTCTCATATCCGGTATGGTATTTTAGTATGGGGTAATTCTAGCATGGGTAATATGAATAGGGTTTTTAAAATTCAAAAGAAAGCTATTAGGTGTATGGTGGGAGCTAGCCAGCTAACCTCATGCAGGCCACTATTTAAGGAGCTTAAATTGCTTACAGTTCCCTGTCTCTACATTTTTGAGGTGATTATGTATGTTAGGCAAAATAATTTTATGCAGAATTTCAATGTTCACAATCATAACACGAGAAACAGGAATGATTATTATGTGGCTAATCACTCCACAAAATTGTTTGAACAAAAACCTACTTATGCAGGGAGAAAATTCATAAATAAATTACCCCAACCTTTAAAGTGTTGTGAGGATTTGAATTCCTTTAAAAAAAATTTAAAAAATTACTTGGTCGGTGAAACTTTTTATAGCGTACAAGAATTTCTTTCTTGATAGTAGTGATTTCTTATATGTGTTTCAGGTGTTACATCTGACGACATGTCCTATACTCCTCCTGGAGTCTCCAGGGCGTAAAAAAAAAAAAAAAAAAAAGGAACACCAAACGTTTCATTTTGTTTTATGCTAAAGGGAGGAGCCACATCATTGCACACAATTGTTACTTTCATTTTACATTATCGATTGCGCAGAAAAGGTGCGAAACACATCACTTACTTTTTGGATACAGTGAAGGCATTCGACAACAAAATTGATCGCCGCTTATTACGGCTAATTTGGGAACGCCGGGGGACGTCCACATTATTTAAGTAACACCACTGTTATTTCGGAACAGGATGGTAAATTAATCACACAGATACAACACCTACACATGACAAGGAAAATCCTCTAATATGTCACTAATAAAATTCTCTAAATGAAACACAGCGGCGGTCTTTGTACGCCGAATGGAATATTATCACGAGGGACACTGAATATTCCGTCAACAATTGTTGGTGAATACGGAAGATAAAAATAAAATTGCTGATATCCGGTGCCTTAACTGGCACCGGGTAATCTGGATATAAGAACGGATATCTAAATAAACAGGTAATGACACAAAAAAAAAAAAAAATCGCATAATTTCTACTCAAATTACCATAATATGCCACAAAAAGCAATCCGTAATATGCAAGTGTTCGAGTATTGTAAAATTTAGTGTTAAAAGGCGTTTATTTGAAATATGATTTTCTTGTTCTTGGGTAAAACTCAATGAAAAAACTCGTAATACTCATAAAAACTCATAGGTACTTAAGTATTATGCAAAGGCTAATATTTTACAGCACCCTGTGGTGGTAGGTTAGGTTATCAATATCTTCTTACTACTATCCTTGTCAACGCGCGAACATATCAGTCGCTTGTCAGTCAGTGCCGTGTGCTCGATTAGTTTTGTTTCATCATGAGTTTCATGTTTTCTCGGACTGAAGAGGACAGTGTACATTTCCTTCAAGAAAGACTTTTTATTGCCTACAATGAAACTGTACTTTGGAAAAGAACATCCGTTCTGGCAGTGTAATTTGCGATTGTGTCATAAAAAGGCGTCTCTTAGAGTAGGTACTTGGTTCGAAAATAGTAAACTGCACCACAATCATACATTTTATTTATTTTTGGAGTGAGGAACTAACACCAGTAAAATGGTGTCAGAAACAGTAGGGTATCGCCAACAAAACTTTAATTGGAACAACTATTAATTGGCGGCGAAGATAAAATCATTGAGATTGACGATAGTTTGTTTACAAAACAGAAAAGTAATGCCAGGAGAGTGTTGTCTCAACAATGGGTATTTGGCGATTTGTGCCGCGAAACTGGCCAGTGGTTTCTAGTGCAAGTTCTGAACTGTGGTGCAAAAACATTGACCACTGAAATTAAAAAACGTATTGAACCAAAATCAATATCAATTATTTCCGATTGTTGGAATTTATGTGGCAGTCAGTCGTGGCTGTGATGCATTTAACTCCATTCTCGCTGACATCGCTTCATTTTGGAAGGCAGAAATCAAGAACCGCTAGTCATAATGACATGTAATTTTCACAGTGAGTCAAAAAAAAGTCTGTTTTTTATAAATATGTAGTCTTTTTTTGAACCTGGTAAGAAAAAAATCGCTGTACAATAGCGGCCTCCGCATAATAAGTAGGTACCTATTTAACTAATACTGCAGTGCAGGAAAAATGTAACAAACGGAACTTCAAATGTGGCCAAATGACCTAACCATTTCCGCAGCCACTACTTAAACGCCATACACGCACACTATGAAAAAACATGGATATCAGTAGGTTTACTGTATATAACATAAAAAATTTCATATTCATTGCCTCAATTGAAATCACGAGACGGTAAAACCTAGACCGTTCAAGACGGTGCAAAATGTGTTCTGTACACCAACTTTACGAAGTGTGTGGTTGGCCAAACACGAATTACCTGACAAGGATTTTTAGACAAAGATGTGTTCAACCAGAAAATAAAATCTATTCACTGCAATCACATTTTTGCTTTGTATGGAATACGAAACCTATTTCCAACATTACTACTGTTGTTATGGATAATGCACCTACATAATAGTCAGAGGGGGAGAGATCCTATTTCAAGCCGGTAGCAAAGTTTAACCGACTGACTTAACAAGAAAAATCCTCCTTCTACAATTTTCTAACAATACATTCTTCAACATTAAATTTATTATTTACAATAAAAAAAAGATTGAAGCGGCTACAATACATTATAACAAAATTTTTTTAATAAATATAAAAACACTAACCGATTCTGAATTCACATTTGTTGCGATAGCCATCAATGACTGGCGACGGCCGTACATCTTCCAATGCAAACGGCAACTTGTTCTCATTTTTCGCAGCCTGCTCGTCAAAATAACCGGAAAGCAAATGATTGCGTTTCTCGGTGAGAAGGTTCAACCATTTCAACAAGCTCACTGTCTCTTCATTCTTCTTGGACAGCTGCAACAGACAATATTATTAATTTTCTACAATTCAACTAAAGATACTCAAAGTCACGAGATTGCCTTTTTGGGTATGGATGGGCTGTGAGGATGGAAACTGAAAATTTAACATTGCTGCCAACCTCAACAGTAAGACACTACTCACACATTTCACTATCATGCAGTTTCTACAAACATTTTGTAAGCTGTAGTTTATTCCGAGGAAATGTTTTCTTTGTGAACCTTATAAAACATAAATGTCACCTCCAATATTGTGTATAGCTTAATTGCATGACTAGACATGTTTGATTTACTGTAATTACCTTATTCCATTGGAACAAAATTTTCTATCGCTGTCACTGGCCTCTTCACTACCAGTCTCACTAGTCACATCTACCTAACCATTTCCTTTTTTTACCAGATGTCAACAAAACTGCTGAATAGCTTCTTCACGTCTTTAATTTCCTTCTTTACTTTTCGAATTGTGGAAAGAGAAATATCACAGTAATTAGCCACTCGGTCATGGCTTTTGTTAAGAGGTGGGGAATGGCATTTTTGTTTAGCTTCAACTTCACAGCATTTTTTTACGCTGCATATTAGATTTCGTTCAGCATTATGAATAGTCTGCCCACATTTTCGAGAAACTAACATTTCTGTTTACGGTAAACAAACAGTTATATTTGAACAGCTAACTTACAAAAAATTCCGCGATTTACTGTATATACTCTGGATATAGCTGAAGTTGTTTTGTTTGCTGTACTGAAATTTAAAGCAGCCACACATGAGCACTGATGTTTTCCCCCTTTACCTCTCGCAAACAAAAGCAAACTCGTGACTCAAGTACCTATATCCAATATTATGAGAGATCACAACAATTCAACATGACTCAAAAACAAAACTATGGCCTTGAACAGGAATCTTCTACACTATACTGTAGCCAATATCAATATTAAACGTATTAGCATACTTGCACAGTGCAGGTGTCATTTGCAGGGTGGAGAATGGGTGCTTTTCGGAGGGCGTGGCATCCTGATAAATATACTTTTCAACTCTGTGAGTTAAGGCAAGGGTGAACCACCTCTCCTTGTTTTACTTAGTGAAACCTCTACAGGTTCAAACCAGCCTTTCCGGTAATGACCGGAAACAACAATCGGTAGTAAACTGTTGGTGGTAATACACGTATGTTGATAATATTTTAAAGGTGGGGGTAAATTCAACAATTAAGTTCAAATGTACAGAGACAAATATTGTTACATGTGATCAGATCAAACAAGTATAAGTTCCCTGTCGATGAAATTATTGCCAATCTTAACCATTAAACCCATTACATTCTTAGTTCTATGTGCTTTACGTAAATTATTAAAACAGCTGGACAAAAATTACAATTAACAAACCGTATTACAAGAATTGCAAAAAATTTTTTTTTTAATGAAAATGTTTGTGTCGGATCCTCTAGTAGTATCTAACTTAAGTTTCAAGTTTCAACATCGTACTATTTTTCAACCTGGAGATATTTTGTTCACACACCCCAATTGCTAAAAACATGTATAACCGGTGAAAACTTGATTTCTAAAAATCTACATAAAAACCATACTATCCTTCCTATATATTCATACAGGCCAGAGAAAGTAAAAAACTTTTTTTTTAGGTTAACCCTAGAATGGAAAGCCTAGTAATAGTTACGTTGTTGGAAACCCGTCGTAATATTTACTACTGATCTTTATAAGTCCAAATCTTATAGATGCATGTATTTTAAATAAAAATGTGCTGTTTATAATTTTTTAGTTTATTTCATACAAATTTAATATACAATAAAGTAAAAATAACGGTATTATGCACCTTGAATATATATTTTTTTTTTCAAATTTATTGGTTAAGTAGTAAATTTTTATTAAGTCGGAAAATTAGTAAAATACCATAAAGTCGTATAAATTGTTAGGTAAACTGTTTGATATTGCTAAGAAAAAAACAAGGTAGTCAGAGTCTAGGTATTTGCAAAGATTTCACTGTTCAATCGTGATAAGACGTCGGTGCACCTCTTGCATATTTCTCCTCTGTGCTCCCCGCAGAATGCCTCGTTGCAATGATACACCAGCTTGTTGTCATACGCCTCTTTATTGCTGGGCAATGTTTACAAACTGTTCGTTTCTTGACCTGTTTAGGGACAGGAACTGGATCATTTTCTCTTCCCAGAACTTGAAGTATAATCGTCTTCAAAGATCGTTGAATTGAGACACATTTGATCCTTTCTTCTAACCATGGTGTTATGAGCTGTTTATGTAGCCCGATCATAATTTATAATACAACTAACTATTTACAGTTTATTTTAACACTAAACACGTCACTACGAAAGCTACAATAATTAAAATATAAATCGATGCCCTATAAAAAATAGTTACGGTAGTGGAAACCCGTCGTAATATTTACGATTTATACTCTCACTCGACAAAATACAAAAGTTGTAACCGATGTCAATAACACACTGACCTTGTCTCAGGCGAAACGATACACACCCTTAAGGTCGGTACAGTCAACGTTGAAACGTAGTAATACCAACGAAAAACGAAGTTGACGTAGTAAATTTTACGACGGCTTTCCATTCTAGGGTTAAGGGTAAATTACCTTTTGAAAAATATGTTGTAAATAAATTCTATTTTTTATAATGAATTTATATAATTTCACTAACCTTCTTTTTAAATTGTGTCACTTTTATTTTTATTTTTACTTACACGTGTTTCGGTGGATCCACCATCATCAGAGTAAATAAAATAATTGAAACAGAAATTTTTTTTATATCACTCATTCAAAATCTATAGAAGATGATACATCTTCAGTCATTTGTATAAAACTGATTTGAAATTAATTTATCCATTCTCATATTTACTGTAGATAGCAGCAGCAGTCAATATCACTTCATCATTCCTAAATTTGACCTGTTCTTTCAAAATGTCCTGCTTTTGCTCTTTTAAATATTAATAAATATGGAACATCTCATATTTTTCAATTTTATTTTTATTTTCTAAATTATATTGTTCAATTCTATTAAATTAATAGTAAGTAAATTTAATAGAGAACAATAATTGTTCTCTTAAAAGTTGGAAGAATTTTTGTATAAAATATCGGGATAAAGAGCATCTCATATTTCTCAATTTTATTTTTATTTTCTAAATTATATTGTTCAATTCTATTAAATTAATAGTAAGTAAATTCAATAGAGAACAATAATTGTTCTCTTAAAAGTTGGAAGAATTTTTGTATAAAATATCGGGATAAAGAGCATCTTACATTTTTTTTAGATAGAACCTGCACAATTTTTGTAAAAGATTCAAATTTTTGTCATTGGCGGTGGTTGAGAAAAACACTAATAACATAATCAGCATTTTAGCACAAGCGGCGTCAAAGCTGTACACATCAATGGGTCAGGGATCAGAAATCAGCGACTCACCTGTTCTTCGTACGTGATGCTGTGATAAGGAATCGTCGACATCAACATCTGCTCTTCAATCGGAATATCATATTTGGCTTTCTTTGATTCCAACGAACCATTTTGGTCATCCGTTTTCCTTTTCAAATCGGCAACTACCAGCTGAAATAAACCGCACAAATTAACAGGTTATTCGACCGAAAAACTTCATGGCATGCAAGCAAAAACACACTTCAAGAAATTCTTACATCGGTACGATATGTCAACAGCTACGTTTAGGACATTTTGGTGAGAATCTCAACCATTTAATAACAGTAGCCTGTCAAATTTCACACTATTACAAAATATAATAGTATTTCCCTCCTGTACTATTACGCAATTTTATGTTGTTCTTTTTAATTTTAAATGCTGTATCTTTTAATCAAATATTGGGGTCGAACATTATTCTTTTAATAATAGCCACTTATCATTTTAACTTAAGTTTAAATTACAATTACAACTGAAACGTATTCGTTATTAATTAACACGTTCAGCACGGATGCCGCCTTAAGGCGTCATATACAATACCACATTTCTATAGCTTTTTATAAATCGCCGGTGTACTGGCAGTGTTAGTAAAGGTTGTTCAGGGGTTCAGATCTACTCTACGAGCGCCACTGTGAAGGTCGTCTTTCGTTACCAACTGCCGGGAATTTTTGACGAATTTTTAAAATTGTAGTCTATTCGAACGTCCTAGTGCCGTGTAATTTTGTTGTTTTATTTAATTATATCAATTATTCTACGAATTTCTTCGTTTCCAGTGACTTCTTTTTACAAATAAAAGGTAAAAATAATACATTTTTACGTAAAAATAGTTTAATTATTACTCAAAAGAAAGATTTCTGTTACTTTCTCAACTCGCGATTTCTATGCACTGTGTTTCTTTTGCAGGTTTTTGTGTTTTTATAAAGTAATAAGCTTTATTACTACTGTATTACTTAATTATTTAATGTATTTTATTTATTTAAATTTTTTGAATTAAATATTATTCATTATCAAACATAATTGTATTTTTCTATTTTACACACGACAATAATTTTCATTTATTTAATAATTTATACGTATTAATTTTTCTAATAACTAAAAAATGAATTTCAAATATAAATTTCGTAGAAACAACAAACGTGTATAATATCGTACTATATTTAGCCGGTGAGTAGATGAGCAAATAAGTAAGATCGTTCCGGGGACGAATGACGCCTTAAGGCGTCATGGTATTTTTTCACTGCAATGGCGGGTCGGCACAGCGAAGCATCCGTGATTCCAGCCGCCGTGCTGAACGTGTTAAATAGTAGGTATGTTTGTAGGAGAGATAGTAGCGGAGAGCGTATTGCCAATGTTTAATTGGAATCGCCTGTCTTTCCCATAGTCTCAAGCGACTCTTGGATATAGTACAGCGCTGACATCTACTGTTTTCTCCACGTACTACATGTTCTAAACAAATTTATTATTATAATAGGCTTTGTCGTACTCAATGGAAAAAAGCATGCGTTACTAACATAACCTCACTTATGTGTTCAGAAAATTTGAATTATTATGTTTGCTTCATGCCACCGTTTCTTTAGCGATGTAAAATTTTTGTTTCCCTGAGAAAATAAGTGTTTTATAAATATAATAAATCGTGTATACATTGTGGTTAGCGCAACTGGCTTCTACACCAGGACGCCAAGTTCAATTTCCAGTCAGGTCTGGCATTTTTTTGTCACTCATCTTCATCTATCATCTTTCTTGCTGCCTGTATTAGCAGTAAATGCAAAACAAAAAGAAAAAACCCCATCATTTTCAATCGATTTAATTTTTTACAAAGAGCCCACCTGCATGAATTTCAGCACATCGCTAAGCATATCGTGTTAGAGCAAAAATATGCAATAAATGAGGTGATTTTACAGAAAATAACCAAAAGGTGAAAAATTGCACAACAAACTACTACTTCTGCAAGATCAATTTTAACCCTATATAGGGCAGTACTACGGGGGGAAATATACATGCACGTGGTAAAATGTTAAATTTTGTTTTATAGGGACTTGAAGTAGAGGTGTAAAAGACACTAATCAGAGTTATCTCGTCTGAAAGTAATGGATTTCATTATACAGCCAGACCCTGTGGTGAATAACGTGAAAGTGTCATTTGCAGAGTGGAAAATATGCTTTTCAGAGGGCCTGGCATGCTGATAAGTGTACTTTTCCATTCAGTGAGGAAGGCAATGTTAAACCACCTCACTCCTCGATTTACTTAGTAAAACCTCTACAGGTTCAAACCAGCCTTTCGACTGATGACCTAAACAACAACAGGGACTTGAATAATGTATTTCTATTGCCAGAACAGTAAGATATTTCTTTTTTATGTCAAGCCCTGGTAAGTATACTTACCAAGGAATGTTTATTGAAATGGCAATCACATAATGTTTAGTGGTAAGAATGCTTATTGAAATACCTTGTAGCCCTATATAACAAAAATGTGGCGAATCTTAGCTTTCTATCACCATGAATGCTTGCTTTCCCGCAAAAAACTGGAATTTTCTAAACACTGTACAAAAGTAACCACAAAACAACGTGGTAGCGTACGCTGGTATGAATCCTTACCACAATCGTGTAACTCACAAAGCAAATGGTCGCTGCATACTAATTTCAGTATGTGGATAGCCTACTTACCAGAGCACACCTACAAAACCATTAAATACCAATAAGATCAAACTGCATAGCTTATTCTTATAAAAAAGTTGACCTTATTGCCAGTGCTAAGTATACCTACCACAGACCTATAAAGGGTTATTAAAAAAATTTATCAGATTCCCCTCATTGTATTAACTCAACTTCCAAGTTACAACTTAGTACGATAGTCTGTTTCTGACATAATTTGTTTAAACACACAATAAAAACTCTATTTGGGAAAGATTGTTACTGTAATGAATTTCTAAGATTTTGTCTGCAAAATCTTCTCAATTCATTTACAATTCCGTTTTTCTGATTTTTGTGCCGGATTTATTTTATTTTAAGGGTTATGTATTTTTCTTCATTGAATCTAATTATTTTATTTATTTATTTCCAGTTGGTTTTATTTCACTAGATTTTTATTCCGTATTTAAATTTGCGTTTTTAATTCTTAGGCTTACGTCCGGTGTCCAATTTCATTTTTGTCGTTACATCTTTATTGTTCATTTACTCGCACGTGTAATTTGTATCTCTCTCTCTCTTTCTATCTTACACGTTTCACTCTCTCTCTCTCTCTCTCACTCTCACTGTTACCGTCGTTTTAATTTTCCATATAATTTTCCTCGTTTAAATTCTTAGTATTTCCGATGTATCGGCATTTTTCGCCGCCTCGAACGCTTCCATTCGTGAACGTTAGGGGAATGACCTTCTTTTGCGTTTGTGTGCGTTGAGTTTTTACGCTTTGTCTTGGACAGGATGTCGAACCGATAGCATCAAATTTTACAGGTAAATTATTTTTCTTTCCCAATATGGGAAAATTACCTAAATTTAAATACCATGAGTAATAATTTTTTCAGGTTTTAACTAAAATATTTTTTTTATTTCAATTTATAATGTTTCTTAATATTATTATGGTGTTTTAAATATCCTATTTATAAATAAATCTCTTTTTTTAAATTTTTAATTAATTTTAAGTAACAAAACTTTATTAAATTCAGTATTTTTTTTCTTTTTAAATTTTTTTTAATCTTAAATATGACAAATTTTCTTTTAAACTCTTGTTCAATGACCACTGAGTTACTTAAATTTTTCTAAGTAATTCTTTTACTAAATTTCATCTTGCAATTCATTTTTTTTATGTCTTAATTTTATTTAGTTTTTCCCCGAAAAATAAATACATTTCTGTATTTATTTTTCTTCACCTTAAATTATTTATTAAACTCTGCCCAAGATCTTTTTCCCGTTTCAGTCCAAGGACTTTAAAAATGGCTTTTCTTAAATATTCCTATTAATTTATTATTTTCATATTAAGTATTTTCTATTGTTAAATCAAGTTTTGTTAAAATTAATTTGTTCCAATTTTTTTTTTTTAACTGTATTGTTACTTAACTAATTATTTTTTCAAATTTTAAATGATTTAACTGTTTTACTTAAAATCATAATATTATTTATTTTATTTAGTTTTTAGTTATTCATTAATAAATTAATTTAGCTGCTCATTAATTTTTTTTTCTGTGTCAAATGTCATTGCGTCTAGACCTGTGTGGTTCTTCAACCAAACCTCTGCAGTACTAAAAGTGAGTTTTTACCATCATTTGAGCTACGTTATTTGAATCGCTGGGTTGCCAATTAATCCCTGAATCCAATTTCAGTTTCTGGCTGGTTTCTAAAATTGGATGGTGGAGCCCCCGAAAATCAATGTTTCATTGTTTTGTAGTTTGGACTGCTTTTCTCTTCGTCTTATGGTTTTGATGTGGACCGCCCTTGGGGTTGCCCGGTGGCAACTACAATGGTGTTTGTCCACTCCGAATTTCGGTGAAGGGAAAACGCTGTCTACGCTACTGAACTTTGCAGCTGCCAATGTATTTCCTACATAAATGGTGGAGGCACCTTGTTGTATTTTACAACATTTTTCCATTACATTATGAAAACAAAACTTTCCTTTCCTATATTTCGTATCGGGCAAAAGAAAGTAACAATGTGCAACATTTTCAGTCTCCTAACTAAACAGATCCTGCGAGAAGTTATAATTTGTTTAAACACACCAATCGGTAAAAACTCCATTTGGGAAAGATTGTTACGAAAACAAAACTTTCCTTTCCTATATTTCGAATCGGGCAAGAAAAAGTAAAAATGTGCAAAATTTTCAGTCTCCTAACTAAACAGATCCTGTGAGAAGGGTAAAGGCCAAGCCAACTGCTGTGAGCGCAGGGCTATGCATACACATACTTGGACTCAGCATACTCCTCCGACTCAACAGTTAGATGTACAGTCAGAGTGTTATTGAAAATTGACAACACCCATTGTATTTTGTAGGCATGCTGTTCCATTTTTGATTACACACGCTGCGCTATTGCAGTACATACAAGACTATACTAATGCAGACAAACGTTTTGCCCAGCGCCGTCCTTACGGAAATCAGGCTATATATCAAGAAGATATGTAACAAAGTTACATGTTACAAGCCTCGCATGTTACAAAGAAGGACTAGTCAAAAGCCTCACTGACATTTTTATGAAAACGTAGACCTTATCTAAAACTGCCACAGAAAACTTATTTTAAGTAATAAAAAAAGGAAAAAATATGTCCTTACTCAGAAAATTATGTCCATTCTAGTAGTGTGATTCACTAAGTTTATTAAAGTTTCAAAAAATTTATAAAAAATGCAATATTGAAAAAAAGTTGCTACAAAAAAAATATCACTTTGACTTTAAACACAAATTTCACTACACTGCTTACGCACACACTCTATTATAGTCAGCTAAAAATTATACACATTTACTTATAAAACTAAAAAAAATTCATTAAAATATATGCATTATTTACAGAATTATAGTTATTTGAAAACTTTTAGCACTTGTGCTTCACCACACTCCCTGTGCAAACTTAAGCCACAACGATTGCAGACTGTTTAGGATCGCAGTTTCTTCCCTTCTTTTATGCAAACACAACACCTTGATTCTTTTTCTGATAAATGGGAACTTGGTCCAGCCATTGTTAAAAATACTATGCATAATAATTTACTGATAACATAGTCACTATTGCGCTAGTTATTTGTATTTCAATCAGTAAATACTCAATAATGATTTCATTACCTAACCCATAACTACATAAAAACAATATATAACTACACAACTGTACAAACAATTACTAAATTGATTTGTTAAAGGAATAAACTCGTTAGCAAACACTACCAAAAACTCACGAAATGATGCACTAACCTCAAAGTATACACGTGTAAACAAACTTAGCATAAACAGTACCGGCAAGAATACACATTGATTTTCCTTACGAGATATCGAAACTATCAAAACTATCGTTTTCTCTGATTTCCTAGCTTTCAATTGATGTGTTACACATGCCATCTAGCAGTAACCTGTAAAATTATATTACAGGGCAAACTAAGTACCGATATATCGTTACCATGAGGCTTCTAGCAGTAGCATTGAGTAACGATATACCGTTACCTTGAAGCTGTAAGGGTTAACACATCAGAAAGATACACACGCAATACAATCTTCCCCCTTAATCCCCTACAGGAGCAATTCAAGGATTCCCGAGGGATCAAATTACCATCCACAGAGAGAACCACTTCATTATAAAATCAATGCATTTACCGTTCCGATGATCGTTCGTCCTTTCCACGTGTAACGTTTCAAAGAGGCGAGCGCTTTCTTCTGTTCTTCCAGCGTCGGGAATGTAATGTATAGCCAAGAATTGCCCTTTTTCGGCGAACGGATGTACAGGAATTCTAACTTCAATTCTTCCCTCAACATCTTCTTGAACTCTAACAGCAGTGGATCCTGTAAAAGTAACAAAATAACATTCATCAAACCAACCGACTGATCAGCACAAAACTCCATCAACATTTAGATTGG
Source organism: Catonia carolina (assembly GCA_035578175.1). NCBI lineage: Eukaryota > Metazoa > Arthropoda > Insecta > Hemiptera > Achilidae > Catonia > Catonia carolina. The sequence goes on from JAQMRL010000004.1 coordinate 1,427,243, forward strand.
CCCGCTGTTTAAATCCATTCAAAACGTAAGAGAATTAAAAGTGAATCACTCACAATGATCAAAAACGTTTTAGCAATCCCAATCACGTGAATAGCCCAACTGGCAATAATCGCTTAATTAAAACTGTGTCGCAATGTACGCGTATGGGGATTGGTTACACACATCATATGGGTTATTTACATCTTACCAGTCACACTGGCTAACGACTAAGTGTTAAAATGTGAAATATTCGCAGACAAACCAACTATAATGTATTTTAATATTTTATCAAACATCCAATGTAGGATTATAAACAGCTGTATTATTTAAAATTGAAATACATAATAAGGTGATTCAAAACTATCCTGCCATCTCTTGGGATCTCATTCTATAGCTAGCAATAAGAAAAAAAATTCATATAAACATATGCCTGAAAACACTTAGTTAGCGAGTTACGGCTAGTGAAAAATTTCACCTACAACTCTGTACCCTCGGTGAAGTAAGGCCGTATAAAAATGTTAAAGGTAGTTACAAAGATACAAATACGATTGTTTCTTATGTTTTTTAATCTAAAAAATTTAATAAAAAAGGTTGCAGAGCTGTAAATGCAATACTTTCAGAGATATCTTACATAAAACACAAGAATTGGTGCAAAGAAATAACACATTTTTGTGTTTAACGTAAGATTACTTCCATAAATAGTAAATAAAGGTGTATTTTTTTCTTAAATAAATTTGTAGAAAATTTAATTCTGAAAAGATTCATGTGAATTACTCAGGAAAAAAATGAATAATAGATATTGAAATTTCGCTTTATTTAAAATCAAAACAGATGCACATAAAACGCACATTCTAACTGCATAAAATATTAACTAATATTTAGGTTGGGAGTAACAGCTGAGCTTTATCAGCTGTTACTACGAGGGTAGGCTGATAAGTAATGCACACATGCTTGTAGAAGACGAACAAAAAGAAATAGCAAGATGGGGTAAATAACAAATTAAAGTACAAATCTTAACCTACCAAATTATCTATTTATTTTTCAATATAGTCACCGTTAAGCATTACACATTTCTCCCAACGTTTAACAAGTTTTTTCATTCCGTCACTGAAAAATTCTTCCGACTTTCCTCGAACCCAGGACGCAATAGCTGCCTTCACCTCATTGTCCGAGCTGTAATGATTACCCTTAAGGTCTCTCTTCAGTAGAGGAAAAAAATAAAAATCGCAAGGCGCAAGGTCGGGAGAATACGGAGGGTGTAAAATTGGTTGAAACTTCAGGTTTCTCAGAGCCTCTTCAGTTGCACGCGAAGTGTGTGGACGAGCACTGTCATGTTGCAAGATTATTGGCGCCAGGCTGTCTCTAACAAGATAAACTCGACGTCGGAGGTGTTTTAGAGTCTGTATGTACTGAGTAGAATTTACCGTTCCTCCTCGTTCCAGGTAATCAGTCACCTAAACTCGACGAGCATCCCAAAACAGTCAAAAGAATTGTTTTTGCGGATGGTTGTGTTCTGAACTTTTTAACATTGGGAGAATGTGGATGACGATATTCAGCGCTCTGCCTTTTCTCTTTGGGGTCGTAATGATGAACCAATGACTCGTCTCCCGTCACAATAGTCAAAAAAGTCGTCTCCTTCGTCGCGATAAATTCAATAACAGCACGTTTTTTTACTCGCGTTGACACAGCACCAGAACACGACACCATACTTTCACTACTTAAAACAAACTGGATGAACGCAACGTTTTCAAACTGTGCAAGCGTATAGAGAAGAAATAGTACTTTCAAATGCCACCAGGCGCCCTTCTAAAGTTCACTTTGTTTGCGTTCTACAAGCATGTGTGCATAAGTTATCAGCCTACCCTCGTATTTTATGCAGTTAAGAATGTGCGTTTTATGTGCGTCTGTTTAAATTTCAATATCTATTATTCATTTTTTTCCTGAGTAATTCACATGAATCTTTTCAGAATTAAATTTTCTACAAATTTATATAAGAAAAAAATACACCTTTATTTACCATTTATGGAAGTAATCTTACGTTAAACACAAAAATGTGTTATTTCTTTGCACCAATTCTTGTGTTTTATGTAAGATATCTCTGAAAGTATTGCATTTACAGCTCTGGAACCAACTTTATTCAATTTTTCAGATTAAAAAACCTAAGAAACAATCTAATTTGTATCTTTATAACTAACATTAACATTTTTATGCGGCCTTACATCACCAAGGGTACAGAGTTGTAGGTGAAATTTTTCGCTAGCCGTAACTCGCTAACTAAGCATTTTCAGGCATATGTTTATATGAACTTTTTTCTCATTTTTAGCTATAGAATGAGATCCCAAGAGATTGCAGTATAGTTTTGAATCACCCTGTATATTTCTAACCACCAGAATATGGTAACAGAAAACACTTACCAATGTTTATAGCGCTTTCGTGTATCCTGTACACATCTTTAGTAAATTAAAATTCTTTATCTTTGTATTCCTTATCTACCATGGTAGGAGTAGGAAATTTTAAATTTTGATGTGAAATTTTTTTTAAAGAATTTATTTACTGATGATGTGTACAAGATACACAGAAGCGCTATAACCATTGGTAAGTGTTTTCTGTTACCGTATTCTGGTGGTTAGAAATTCAATTCAGTGTATGTTATATATATTCCCAGGCAGGCGGATTTTTAAATTTATTAGCACTCTATCTTGTTCTAGGGCTACAAAAAATAGTTGTTTTTTGTCATATAGTTGGCCAATTATATGAAAAACTATTTAAGAACAGCATATCTCTTCTGAAAGTGAGATCCTGTGGTGAATGAAGGTGTCATTTGCAGGATCAAAAGTAGGTGTTTTTCGGAGGGCCTGACATGCTGATAAGCATACTCTTTCAACTCTGTGAGGAATGAAATTTAGTAAACCACCTACCTTCTCGAATTTTCTTAGCGAAACCTTTTAAAGGTTCAAACCAGCCTTTCGGCTGTTGACCTAAATAACATATAACAGTTTTACATGCCGTAGTTATATCTTACCGTAGTAGCGTAGAATCTTGGCAGACCGCTCACTTTCACCCGGTACAAATTGTTGGTGTTGTCCGACTGGTTGTTGTAATAAGACGACCGCTTTTCCCCACCGCCACCGCGATATCGCCTCTCATTTGGCCTGTTCTCCTGTTTCGGCTTCGTACCAGTCGATTCCTCTTTCACTTCCATCTTCACCACTTCCTCTGCGCCTCCCTCTTTCGTATCCATTGATTCAACGCCATTCTCTTGTTTCACTTGAACTCCGTTCTCCATCTCTGTTACCATTCTACGGCAGAAACAAATTCAATATTAACCCATGTTTATGCTTCACAACGTACAAAAGGTCTGTTTAAAAAATTTCATGCACTATTAAACATGTTGGGTCGGGCATGGACGCTAGAATCACGGATGCTTCTCGCCAAGCCAACACACCCCATTGCAGAGGAAACGATCTTATAGTCATTTGTTAATAGATTTTAAAATATTAGCTTAATAAAATACTACAACCACCTAAAATGGAAAGCCACAAAAAGCTGATATAAGCCTAAATTGACTCATTTCGGAACATGAATTAACTCCAGAAAACATACATTTGTAAGAGAAAGAATAAATCAACGAATTACACACAAAAAACACCAAAGTGTGCTACTGTCCCACGAGTAGACATGATGTTGAGATAACATGATTCATCATTGGCTCCCGACCGTCCAATAGATTTGTCAGTCTCATTCTTTCAACGGTGCATTTATATTATTTGTTTATACCAGTTGCAAAATTAAGATGATGCAAGTCTACCTTGAAAAAAAATTATATAATGTCTACCTTGAAAAAAAATTATATATTTGTTAGAAAATTTAATTTTTTGGCTAGTCCAAATTGATCTGAATACAATGATGTACAGATATCGGACGAATTAATGTCCCAAAGCCAAGCGACTGAGAGGGAGATATTTGGCATAACTACGCATGCGCCAAAAAGTTTTTACCGTTATAATCCAGATCTGAAAACATACTACAGTTGTTAACTTGCTTATTAGTTTACTACGTGCATAAACGCTTGCTCACAACAATGAATAAAATTAAACAATGTTATTGGAATGGCGCGTATGGCTTATGTGGGTGAGAGTGTTATGCATCATCTCACTCCCACGGCTAGGGGACTTTAGTTCGTCTGAATACTATCATTACTTTTTGGGAAATTAAAACCGGCATTAGGCTGGGCGATAAGAATGTCACCGGTTCTTTTTAATTGTGCACTGGAGAAAGTTTGCAGGATACAGGGAATAAGTGTTTCAAGAATTGTATGAAACTGTAACGCTTCAGGGATTAATGAGTTTCAAAAATAATAACTGTATTAATTGTTAAAATTGATTTATTGTAAATTAAAAAATAAATTTTTTATAAATTTCAAGAAAGAATTGAAAATGTAACTACACAATATTGGACTTCAAACGTGCCAAGATATGTGGTTTGTTAAAGCATACAGTTGTTTTAACAAAACAGATTGTCAACCAACTTTTAGTACATACAATGCTGCGCTAAAATTCATATTAAGGCTGCAATATTAAAATAACCATTTTTTTTTCTACGATAGCACCGCCTCCTCAAGAATTTCAACAGACACGGCGCCTACCCTATCTTGTAGAATGTAAAAATAAATAGTAAATGAAACGATTTAAAAAAAAAATAGGAGCAGTTTTTGAGAAAAAAGCATAAAAAAAGAAAAAATCTGGTGTGAAACACTCACACAGCTTTCTGTTGCCAATGCAAATAATTAACAATAAACCTAACAATAGTAATAAAACATTAGAAATAAACAAAAAAATAACCTCAATAAATAAAACCTACTTTTAATCATGAGTGAAAGGCGTAAAATGAAAATCAACTGATTTGGGTTCAAAATACGGAAAATCACTCTTTCACGCTAAACTAAGCTCTGTAGAAATTTAAAAAAAAATTGATTTTTCACAAGTTTTCGTGAGACAAAAACAGAAAATTGCTAATTACCGTTAAACTACGCGTTATAAAAGAAATAAATGAAATAAAAGTTGTAGGATTTTAAATTCTCTACAACTTTTATTATATAAATTTTTGCGCTAAAATTGATATTAAAGCTGTAATCTTAAAAAGACAATGTTTTTACATGAAAACAGCCTCACCAAGAATTTCAGCAAACATGGCGCCTACTCTACCTTGTAGAGCATAAACATTTTTGTAAATGAGGCGATTTTAAAAAAACTCTTAGGACCAGTTTTTCAGAAAATCGAAAAAAAGTGAAAAATTACACGAATAAACTACTACTTCTGGTTGACCGATTTTGAAGAAAATGTTCGTGTCGGGTCTGGTAGTGGTATGTAACTTAAGTTCCAAGTTTGTACGATGTTCTGTTCTTGAGATATTCTGTTCACACACACACACAGACCAATCGCTAAAAACATGTTTTTTTTGGGTTCAGGGGGTCTGAAAACGTGTAGATTCGGTGAAAAGTGGATTTCTTAAAATCGACATGAAAACAATACTTTCCTTCCTATATATTCATATAGGCAAGAAAAAGTAAAATTACACGAATAAACTAATACTTCTGGTTGACCGATTTTGATGAAAATGTTTGTGTCGGGTCCTGTAATGGTACCTAACTTAAGTTTTAAGTTTCAAATTCATACGAAGTTCCACTGGTGAGATATTTTGTTCACACATGCAAACAGAACAATCACTACAAACATGCTTTTTGGGTTCAGGGGGGGGGGTCTGAAAACTAAGTATATTGGTAAAAAGTAGATTTCTAAATATTGACAAGAAAACAATACTTTCGTTCCTCTATATACACATAGGAAACAGAAAGTAATAAAGTGATAATTTGGGTCACCCTGTATTTAAGAAATAAATAAAAATCAGTAAGTTATTAAAATGGCTAACTGGTATTAAGAGAACAATGTTATCAGCACAGGCTACGGTTAAAAGACGTAATTCAATCACAAATCACTGTGCTCTAGATAAACAACAGTTGTACTTTTATATCTTATCAAAATAAAATTAACAAATATTGCACGAAAAAATCTAATATTTATCTTTCAGTTCACGACTGATCGGTTACGTTATGTACATAAAAATAAAATTAGTTTTATGTACGTAACGTTTCATGTTTAATTTCAATTTAACGTTTAACACGTTGACTGCTGCTGACGCGGATACGCGTCGGCCTAAACACTCCCAGGTGACTGGCGGACGCGTTTCCGCGTCCGAGCTATACGGTTTATTATTGCTTCTTTCTACGTTTAGGTAGGGTGAATAGTCTTTATTTTATTGCCCAGTCATAGGAAAAGGTTCATTCTATGGTAGTGAGCGATCAGTTCTTGGATAGACGTCACCAGTTTTTTTTGCGGAGTTTTAAAAACTGATATATTTTCTTCTATGTTTCGAGTTTTACGGGCTGTTTTATTTTTAATTAATAAAATGTTATTTTATTATATTACTTTTCTTACAATTACGCAACATTTACTATACTTAGTAAATATTAAGTGTGGCAAAAATGCAACTAAATAAATAAATATGAGTATACGAATGTAATACCAAAATGCTTTAAATTTAAGTAGGCCTATTTTTTCGAACATACAGACCTAAAGTTAACTTTTTTTAAAGAAACTAGTAGGTATTAATTTCTTTTAAATGTTAGCACAATTTAAAAATTGGTTATAGAAATATTTTATTAGTACTTATAATTTTAGGAGCCTACGAGGTGTGCACATTCACACAAAGCGGCAGGGTCATTCACTTATAATAGTATACTAGTAGGCTTATTCAATTCTTTTCTTAAGTGACCCCATTTTTGAATTGCATTTTTACCTGTTCACGGAAAGACTTACTGCCGTGGGAACAGAAAGGGTAATAAAATATTGTTGAAAAAAAGAAAAAAAAGAAAATAAAAAATTGTCACAGGTACCGATATTGGTCTGCCGTCTGTACCGTAATATTACTTACTTCCAACTTTTCAAAAACCTTTGGCCACATCGCAGTTATTCAGCTAAGAGTGCCATATAGAACTATTATTATCCTTTTATTCCTATAAGTTTTTAATTTTTTCTCATAGGTTAACGTGATAAAAGCAAAGTACATTCAGACTTTTACATTTGTTTTGTATTTATACTTACGTGTGTATTTTTAAAATGAAAACAAATACATTTATCTATAGTAAAATACATAAACATACACGTATAAATATAAAAATAAAAGTATTGAATGAAAATACACACGAGAAATTGTAATAGTACAGAGAATATGAGGATATGAAGCGCCGCGGACTTGTGCATTACTGTGGGCGGGGAACATATAAATGCGGCAGGCGACGGTTCAGTCACAGCGAATAACATCGCTTAACATGGGCCGCAGTGAACGTGTTAACCCCTTAACGGTTCCTTTTTTTAGCCAAAAATGTTCATATCCTGCTCAATTTTTTTTCTTCATAATTTTGTATAATGACTGAATAAAGACATATAGATCAATTTCCATGCACAAAAACATCATTTAAAAAAAAAACAAAAATTTTGTTTTGTTTTATAATAAACGAAATTGAAATACCGGACTAAATACTATGTATGAAATGAAACCTACTACTAAAAAACTATAAACAATATCAAATAGCTTACAACTTCTTTCCGTAAACACTTATAACTTTACAACGAAACGCACAGAACTAAACAAAACATAACCTTTTACGCAACATTGGAGAGTACGATGTAAACAAATAACATAAGAGTCATCTTACCTACAGAAAGGAACCTTTACTAGCGCTAATATTAAAGTTACGGATATAAGATAAACTACTTTTAATGTTACAGCGAGATATTTCGACAGAAAACAGAATAAATCGAGACAAATTCAGTTGCGAGTTATCTCGTCAGGGGCACTTTTCTACAACATTTACGTTGCGAGATATCTCGTCATAAACCATTAAGAGGTTAATGTTTGTTAGTTTGCTACGGCACTTTACAATTTAGAATTTTAATTTTGAGAATGTGTTTAAAAGATATGTTCGGGGCAGCAAAGAAAAGGACCCCATTGACAATAGAGATTAAAAAAGAAATTGTTGCTAAATTTGAAAGTGGATTGAGACAGGTGGATTTGGCTTCAATGTATGGATTGAGCAAGTCTACTGTTGCCACAATCATCAAGGACAAAGAAAGCATTAAGGGGAGATGGAATGAAAAAATCTAAAAAAAAATTAATTTTTTTTATTACGTATTTGAATTCTCTTATATACACTTTTCGTAAAATGCATTCTAAGGGCGAAATCTTAAAAAATTAATTTTTCACATGTTTTCGTGAGAAAAATAAAGAAAAACGCTAATTACCGCTAAACAAGGCTTTATACAAAAAAAATGTTAAAAATAAAAGTTGTAGAATTTTAAATTCTCTACAACTTTTCTTGTATAAATTTTTGCGCTAAAATGCATATTAAAGCCGTAATCTCAAAAAAAAAAACAATTTTTAAACGTGAAAATAGCTCCACCAAGAATTTCAGCAAACATGGCGCCTACCTTATCTTGTAGAGCAGAAAAAATTTAGTAAACCAGGCGATTTAAAAAAAATTATAGGACCAGTTTTTGAGAAAATTGCAAAATTATACGACCTAACTACTACTTCCGGTTGACCGATTTTGATGAAAACGTTTGTGTCTGGTCCAGTAGTGGTATGTAACTTAAGTTCCAAGTTTGTACGATGTTCTGTTTTTGAGATATTCTGTTCACACACACACACACAGACCAATCGCTAAAAACATGTTTTTTGGGTTCAGGGGTCTGAAAACGTGTAAATCCAGTGAAAACTCGATTTCGAAAAATCAACATTAAACATATTTTCCTTCCTATATATTCATATAGGCAAGAGAAAGTAAAAATTATGGCAGCTTAAAAAAAAGGTTAGAGAAATTTATTGTATAAATTTATTATATAAAACAGAATTTTTATTTTATTAAATAAAAAGAAATTGTTCTAACACTATAAATATTCAAAATAGTTTTTTTTATTTTATTTTAAGTCGCACCGACTGCTTGGTCATTAGCAACTACTGTGGGTTTTGGTACCTGAACGGTGGTTTAAACATGTTAAAATTTTCAGACCCTAGTTGGGAAGTTTAGCTTAGAAGGCTAGCGTGGTAGTCACTACGCCACAGAGGTGGTTTCAAAATACACTATTCCATTAATTTTTGTATTAAAAGTTTTTTTGTGAATGTTCGATTATCCGGATGTAGGCACTTTAAGCATAACTTATGTGCATCCGGTAAACCGGATGTTGTCACTACATTAACGATATCGATGTCTTGTTTTCCGGACGTTGGTACTGAAAGGGTTCATTAGTTTTTTTGACTTAACCCTTATAGTGCCAGGAGAATATTTTGTGAGTTCCTAACAAAAAATGCTACTTGTGTGTGATTTCTAGCATCTATCTATCCATAACATGGCTATTTTTTCAAGGTATCTTAATGACTTTGTTTTGTTCATAATGAATTGATCTTGTATGACATTTAACTTGGAACACATTTCTTACAATTCAAAAATAAAACGATACGTATCATTTTTTGTGGAAATTTCCTTTTCAACTTAAAAAAAAATCACCCTAAAAAATTATGTTATTCAATTTAATTTATATCACTTTAAAGACAATATTACGCAAAAACTACAAAAAAATCATTTATTTATTTATTGTAAAAAATAAAAATACTGCAATAAAAGTTACAAAAATTCAATTTTTAGTTTTTTTTAATCAATATGAATCAATTACATTCATAAAAAACTCAACATGTAATTTATCAATCAATTTCTTACAGATTATTTTCATACGCTGGTTTTACAAATTGAGTGAAAAATAAAAATTCTATGAATTTTTTAGTCAACGTACTAATAAAAGGAAGACGCCGGGCATTTTTTGGTAAAACTGCTGACGTCCTAATAATAGGACGCTGGCACTTTAAGGGTTAAAACCTAATCATCTCGAAAGATCGGCATGGTTTCCAAAAAGGTAAATCAACTAAAACCGCTATGGGGGAGAGAAAGGGGTAATAAGATTCATTTGTATTTATAATTTTATGTACATGTTTAAAAATGTGAAAAAATTCACATAGTTACCTTGAACCTTCCTATACATCATATAAAAATTTCAAAAGATTCAAAATTTTTTTTAGATATGAAAATCAATATTTAAAGTGAACCCCCACAAAAATTACTTTACCAACCTAAAGTCGTGTTTTCATGGAAACTGTTATTTTTCCTAATTTTACTACTGTGTTTGCTCCCAATCTCTTCAGTAAACCTCTTCAAAGGTTAACCCTTACACACCGAAATTCCCTTAATACCACTCATTCGTCATCATCTTTCTTTAAACTCAATTATCACCGCAACTATTCATTATTTTCTAACTGGTTTAGTTTTATTAGATAGAGACTTTTTTCTTCTTTCATTTGATGTATCTTGCATATTTGTACAATGAAAATTGACAACATGGTGTTACACGAAATAAAGATATTTTTTTTTTAACCGCCAGTACTAAAATTTGAAAGTTTTTACCCATAACTTTTCAACAAAAAAACATATTTGTTTGGGAATGACATCATCAACTCCGTTAAACCTTACAATTAGCGTCAAAATAAACGATAACATATTTTGATTTATGCTATCCTGTTTAAAAAAGGATAATACACAATGCAACATGCGTAAAAGAGATAGAACTTGCATAGAAGAAGAGTAAATAAAAATTGAAGACACCACATTATTATGAGGAGATTTTTTCGCAATTTTTTTCATGCAGCACGTTACTTTGTTGAACAAAAAGTGTGATATCTTTTGAATGCTATCAATTTGCAATATCTAAACTTTGTTTTTTGCAATGAATTGCTTTATTTATGTATATATAGCTAAAAATATGTTTTAGTATTTTTTACTGATTTTGTGACACTTTTTCGTACGTAAAGTGATATTACTAAAAGAAAATATTTTTTCTTAAATTTTAATTTTTTTTCTGGTTGTAAATGAAAACGGAAAAATTTGGTTTAAACGTTGTTCAAATAACTAATTCTTTATAAATAAATGGTAATGATTTGAAATTTTTAGAAATTAAACTGAATGAAATAAAATTTTTATTAGGCATCAAATGACAGTCCGCGTGATCTTTAAAAATCTCCGTTCTCGTCGGGTTAATAGAGCCTCTTAAGCCAATATTTTGTTTTTGTATTAGCTATATGTATTATCCTGAAAAAAGCCCTGTTTCTTATTACCCCAATCGTACAAAATGATGGGGTAATAAGAAACATCAACTTGTATATACGTAAAAATTGTATTTAACCTGTTTTTGTCTTTGTTTTGTAATTATTTTGATGTGTATGACATCAAGGAAAGCAAATGTGTTATTAAATTTCTGAAACAAGACTTTTCAAGAGTTGTTCAACTGGCCAAACCATGATGATATTGATGAAGTGGAGAGGAGTTTTATTTTTTATGGACCAATTTCACTGATAGGAAATGGACCTTTCAAATTGAAAATATCAGATTTAGTTAAAATCAATTCTTGTTTTTGTTGATGTACATGTGTACTTTGTCGTGATTTTTTTCAAGTTATATAAGGTTTGTAGTTATTCTGTATTTGATATTTGAAAATAATATAGTTATTTCTACTTTGTAATAATTGTTTTCCTTTCGTATTTTGTCGGTAATCGTTTTCGTTCTGTAAATTGTTCGGTTGTGTATGCTGTAGTTCTGCCTTCTAGGTCACATTCTTTGTGTGGTTATTTGACATAAATATTTATAATTTCTTTTTCATTTTATGTTTTCCGCGTGTTGCTGAAAAGTTTGATCAGAAAAGAGCAAAATGGCAACTCAAAAAGCTGGATTGAAAGAAACTACCTAGTACTGCCCTGATTGTAATGTTGCATTATGCTTACCGGTGCGTTTTCCGAGTGTTTCGTACAAAGGCTAATTATGTGTAAAATATTTTAAATTTTAGTACTCAAACATGTTTAGTGTGTAGTTTATTTCATTGCCTTTCTGTAGAATATAAACTGTTTTTTTTAGTAGTGTTTAGGATTGTAAAACTCTAAAATTAGGTAGTGTGTAGCACGTAACAATTTCATTTTTCATAATTTTTGGTGTATATTTAAATAACTCTCATAAATTTAGTAATTATAATAATTTCATGTAAATTAATAGTAATAAACTTACAGATTTTTTAATCCATTTGATGCCAAAATCATTAAGATACGATAGAAATCAAATCTTTTAGAATTTTTTTGAAGTTTACTCTAAAACCCCCAGGATACTATGTTCTTATAGCTCAGGCTTTAAAGTTTAAAAAACGCTAAGATTGTGAGCACAAACACTTTGTTGTATTTATTGCACAATCCGAGATTAGAAGTTAGAAACTAACTTAGGTGATTCTTTCACTTGGATCTTCAATAAATTATAATTTTTCACTAATATTTTTAATTAATTTGTTTAGGCTAAGTAGTTAAATTTTAATTACATAATAATTTATTATAGGCAATCGTTAATAATTTTTATAAGTTTAAAACAAGTTTGTTTATCATGTACTTATTACAACCAGATCCCAAAAGAACCTAGATTATATACATATATATATATATATATCAATCAAATTTTCTAAAAGAAATATATATACGAAGAATCACTAAATTTATAACACATAATTTCAGAGTTTTAATGAAAATGAAAAATGGGTTATCCAAAATAGTTGGCCTCAGTTATTTTCGAACGGAGAGTTAAATGTCTAACTTTTAACAAACAAAAAAAAAACTAGGAGTAATAATTTTTTTAATATGTAAATTAACACTTATTGCAAAAGAAATTAATAAATGTTCCAACAAAATGACCTAAAGGGGTTAATCAACTTAAGTGCATACGATCCATAGACCTACTAATTCAATACAAGGCCATTAACCTTTGCCGGCTACATCTAGCCGGGTCATCATTTACCAACCCCTGCAAAACCAAAATTTCCAAGAATATTTTATTATTTATCGACTTGTTATTGTAAGCGCTATAAAAATATAAAAAGCATCCGACCGAAATCCGTAAGGCAACGTTATATCTGCAAGGGGGTGACCTTATGTTCAGAGTTACTCGTGATTAGGCCTAAGTCGCCGCCCAAACGTGCGTCACTTATTATTTCTAATTAGTTCTCAAATTATGAAACAGTAATTCTTAATATACAACAAGAATAAACGTATATTTCCAAGTAAATGTAGATTTAAAACTAAATATTTAATGAACCATTTATTTAGTAATATCAGAAATTAACACAATTTCTAAAAGCGACTCCATTCTAAATCAGTAGCCATTTAATTTATTAAAATCGAAGGAAATACTTAGGATTTCATACGAAAGAAATACTGTTTACTGCGGAACTAATAACAGTGGTTATGAAATTTAACAGCTGATATAAATATTAACTTATTGTAGCCGTACAAACTAACTGGGTGAAATATATTTAATCAAATATAATTATAATATTGTTACTGATGTAAGATATGCGATCGCCAGAGCACGCCGGTTTCCGTAGCGTTCATGCTTTAAGGAATAATAGAGTTTGTATTTAAATACATAAACAAAAATCGCTAATAAAAAAATAATAACATTATAAACAAAGACAATCCGGGTACACAATAATATGTACAGAAAAACCATTAAAATATTACCTGATGAATCACAAATAGCACAGCAGCAAAACGGAAAGGAAAAAGATCCACTCCGAATAGAAGAATGATGCCACTGGTGTCTTGAGTTCATTTACAATAAAAAATTACGAGAAAATCAATTTATATTATTATAAAAAGTCAATAATTTCATTAAAACAAAAAAAAACTGATGAATTTTTTCCACCAAATTTAGTTTTACTATCGTAAAATTCCCCTAATTATTTAATTTACTTTGTATTATATAATATAAAATGTTCATTGTAGCTTATGTAGTGTATTTAAATAACGTATTATCACTTAATTTAAAATTAAAATGTTATTGTACTATAAACCATAAAAATGGGAATGAGTTTATAGGACGATGTATGCAACATAATTTATCAAGATATATGTAGTAATTGAAGTATCGTATATATGAAATAAAAATAAAGTGTTTTAAAAACTGGTAATATTATGTATTGTTTAAATAACTTTATATTAAATAACTGTTTTTAGAATTATGAAATATAATTTGTATTTTATCTATTTAAAAAAAAAAAAATTTTAAGAAGAAGGTTGGTGACCATGGTGTTTTATTTAAGATTGCAAATGGTCGGTAGGTTTTTGTATTCGTTACAAGTAGGGACGGGATTTTAAAATTATGCACGGTAGGCCTAATTGATTATATTGTAAGGTTTTATTTCTGAATTATAAGGGTAAGATTTATAGTTATTGCTTTTAACTACTTTATTTTATGCTGTTTATTGTACTTACATATTGTTATCTACGGAAAAATACCGCGCACGAGTATTTAAATGCCGTGAACATGTTATTTTTAATTTGTCAGAGCCTGTGTTAAAAATTATCAAATTTGTAGTGATAAGATTGGTTACAACGAAATAATTCCGGGTAATAATGTTATTTATTAAGATATTTGGCGTATTAGAGATTTCTCCTACGGCTTTAGGAATTTGTGTATTATTTTGTTATGGGATAAATATGTAACCTAACAGTAACAATATTAACGAGAAGTGTACCATTGTATAGGAAGGAACTGTATACTGTAGTTAACACGCGCTGTAGCTACCGCTACAGTTTGGATTGGATTACGACATTTGTTTGTAATTTATTTGTAAACTTGTTTTTATGTATGTTTTTTTATATAACCACCGTTTACTTGAGTTGGTGGTTATTTATTCCTAGTAGATAAGATTATAATTTTGTATAAAGTGGAATAAATCGTCGTCGTCGTCGTCTTCATGGATTAGGCTGTGCGTTAGCCTGTTCCGGCGTCCATCTCTTCCTCGGTCTACCAATACATCTTTTACCTGTCGGATTATGGATCAATGCATTTAATGGAAGGCAATCTTGGGACATTCTTAACACATGCTCTGACCACTTTTCTTTGTATGTCCTTATAGTGTTCAACAATGGTTGGGCACTGCATTCATTCCTTATTACTTCATTACGAATGCGATCCTCTCTTGTGGAGCCCTTAACTTGCCTTAGAAACCGCATTTCCGCTGACTGGATTCTCGATTCCTGTTTTCTCGTCAGCACCCATGCCTCACTTCCATAAGCCAAAGTTGGGATCGCCATTACTTTATAAAACTTTAGCAATGTGTTTTTCCTGGCTCTACTCTTGAGAGATCGACTTATTGCACCACATACCATGTTGAACTTAGTTACTTTTTGATGCACATCATGGTCATAATCATACGTAACATCGCATCCCAAGTATTTAAAATTAGCTACTTGCTCCAAACTCTTGCTTCCAATCACTATTTTAGACCTTGTAGGCCATTTTCCATGGAAAGCCATAATTTTTGATTTGCCTGCAGAAATTTTCATATTAAAATGTTTGCCAATTATGAAGAGCTTATGCACTGCTATTTGCAGCTTGTCCTCGGATTCCTGTATCATAACAGTGTCGTCAGCAAATAATAAATAGTTAATAAAAGTATTGCGGGTAAGAGCGATACCCTTGTCTACTTCATGCTGCCACATAGACATAAGCTCGTTGACATATATATTAAATAAAGCAGGTGAAATTGGACAACCTTGTTTGACTCCTTTATTTGTAGCTATTTCATCTGTCAATTTTCCGGCCTCCACTGCTATTTTTATTGTTGTGTTCCCATATATATATGGGAATAAATAAATACTATTATTATTTACAACAGGGCGTGGCTGTATAGTTGATAACTGAGAGGAGATAACTGTGATTAGTGTCTTTGACACCTTTCTTCTGTTGTTAAATACTTCAGTCATATAATTGGCTGACCACTTGTTAAGAAACAAAACTACTCTTTGTACCCGTGGAAATAATTTAACACCCCACCTGCCTGTTATTGGCTACATCAATAAATAATAATTTAAAAGCAAAAGTTTCTTTACTTTGGTCGAGTTTGATTTTAGCTACCACTGGACTGATTCCACTTAACCTGTTTCTGCTTTCTCTTGTGCTATATGAATATTTTATGAAAGGAAATCAGCGTTATTTTCATGTTGATTTTTTCAAATTGAGTTTTTATTTACACGTTTTATGGCTCCCTGAACCCATAAAACATGTTATTAGCGATTGGTGTGTGTGTGAACTAAACATCTTAAGAATGGAATGTATTTTACAAAACTGAAACTTTACAACATTGATCAATCAATAGTTCATGTTATTAATACATTTTTCATGCTGAATAAAACTATAGTTTGCTTGTGCCAAACGATTGAGCGCTACCGATATCTCGGTAGCGCTCAATTGAAACCTTGCTATCGCAAGGGTTCAGAATATGGTTAATAAATCAAAATTTAATTAACGTACATATTTAAAATTTTGTATTCGCAGTAAAAATATAATTCGCTATGTTGTGTTAAAATTTCAAACTTGTCAGTCAAATACTTCTTGAGTTATACGCCTCTAAACGCATGAAAGTCTTTGCAGTAGCAAAACAAAAACCGGGTATTTTGTCTTCCAATTTCGATATGGCAATTTTCAAACAATATTAAAAATATAGGACTATTATAGTTCAATGCAGAATAAAATGAGCTAAATGGTGGTGTAAACTATGTTGAAATCCAATTAATTGTTTTGAAGATGCAAGCGCTCAAAGGTCTTTACCGTTATAATCCAAATCTGAAAACATACTACAGTCTTTACCTCGCTTGTTAGTTTACTGCATGCATAAACGCTTGCTCACAACAATGAGTAAAATTAAAGACAATGTTATTGGAACGGCGCTTATGGGTTGTGCGAGAAAGAGCGTTATGCATTCTCTCACTCCCACGGCTAGGGGACATTAGTTCATCTGAATACTGTAATTGTAAACCACCTCACTCCTTGTTTTACTTTGAAATTGGGTTTAAGTGGGAAAAGTGTCAGTCACAACGAAGTATACTAACACTTTGAAGCCTAAGTCCGTGTACAGCTCGGGGTGAGCGTAAATCGCGGTTGTCCGAGGCCCGAGTATACCTCGGGCCGCCACATTAAATTCTGTATTAAAATTCAGATGATGTTATATCGGGCTTCGGTTGCACAGATTCATTCTATATTTTATTTAGTTTAATTTTCTATGCTTGCAGCAAAATCTACCGAATATTTTGTGAACTATGTAGAAAAACATTGAGCCGTGTTTGAGGTTATGTTTTTGTTGATGTACATGTGTACTTTGTCGTGATTTTTTGTAATTTTTTCGTAGTTATATGAGGTTTGTAGTTATTCTGTATTTGATAATTGTAAATAATATAGTTATTTCTACTTTGTAATAACTGTTTTCCTTTCGTATTTTGTCGGTAATCGTTTTCGCTTGGTAAATTGTTCGGTTGTGTACGTTGTACTGTTTTGTCTTCTAGATCGCTTTGTTTGTGAGGTTATTTGACAGTAATATTTATAATTTCTTTTTCATTTTATGTTTTTTATGTGTTGCTGTAAAGTTTGCTCAGAAAAGAGCAAAACGGCAACTGAAAAGGCTGGATTGAAAGAAACTACCTGGTACTGCCCTGACTGTAATGTCGCATTGTGCTTACCTGTGTGTTTCCGAGTGTTTCATACGAAGGCTAATTATGTGTAAAATATTTTAAATTTTTGTACTCAAACAAGTTTAGTGTGTAGTTTATTTCATTGCCTTTCTGTAGAATTAATATAAACTGTTTTTTTAGTAGGTTTTAGGATTGTAAAACTCTAAAATTAGGTAGTTTTTAGCACGTAACAATTTTGTTTTTCATAATTTTTGGCTGCCCATAACAGACAGGTGGAGTGTCATTTTACACTCAATCTGTTCGTTCCAGGCTAAAATAAATAGTTCTGTTTCTAATCACATGGTCAGCCAATTAAATGACTGAATCATTTAAGAACAGAAGAGGTAGAGGTGTAAAAGACACAAATCAGAGTTATCTCCTCTGAAAGTAATTAATTTCATTATACCGCCAGACCCTTTGGTGAATGAAGCGAAGGTGCCATTTGCAGAGTGGAAAAAATGTGCTTTTCAGAGGGCCCGGCATGCTAATAAGCATACTTTTCCATTCAGTGAGGAAGGCAATTGTAAACCACCTCACTCGTCGGTTTACTTAGTAAAACCTCTACAGGTTGAAACCAGCCTTTCGGCTGATGTCCTAAACAATAATTTTTTGGTGTATATTTAAATAACTCTCATAAATTTAGCAAGTATAATAATTTCAATGTAAATTAATTGTAATAAACTTTCTGATTTTTTTAATCAATTTGATGCCAAAATCATTAAGATATGATGGAAATTAAATCTTTTAGAATTTTTTGAAGTTTACTCTAAAACCCCCAGGATACCGTGACATACCATGTTCTTATAGCTCAGGCTTCAAAGTGTTAATTGGGAGGCAACACGTGGTTAACTAATGGTGCAATTGCACGTTACTGAAATGTAGTGTCTCGTTGAAGTTGGCAGCACTGTCAGATTTTCTCTCCCCTTCCTCACAGCCCATCCTTATGCTAAAGGCATTCTTGTGATCCACTATCTATAGCAGTGGTTGCCAACCCGCAGTGGTCTGCGGACCACTCAGCCTGAAAGTGAACTACCACGGACCACCCATTACATTATATTATCAATTGTAACCAAATTAAAAGGTGATTAAATAAAACAAATTTTCAGAAACAAACTATTATTATTAATTAAGAAAATATTATTACAAACACATAATTGTTATTTTCAGACAGTAGGGTACATTGAACATCACAAAAAAGTAAAAATATTTTAATTGTAAATTGTCTTTTAATAAAATAAGGAATACAGAATTTACTTAGTTGAAAATAACAATGAAAATTAAAAAATGAAATGAAAATTTCAATGCGACTTTTGTGCACGAATCTTTCCGACTAGCTGAGGAATTCTAGGTTTTAGGCTCTTGCTAAGAGCTACTCTCAAATCACTGCTTACACTTAGCCGATTTCGTTGTTTGTTTTTAATTAACAATAAACTAGAGAACCCCTGCTCACACAAATAAATGGTTGAAAACATCATAAGATACCGCTAAGCTACTTGCCGAATCTTGGGGAAGCCCAGGGCTTTCTTATACCACAACTCTTCTACCTTTACTTAATCTGAATGTATTTACTTAATCTTGTTCAATGAAAATCGTAACTTTGATTTAATCACGGGGAAATATTACTTTTTTTATAAGTAGTCACCGGACTTTCACGGACCACCCCGAAGGCTCCGGTTGGGAAACACTGATCTATAGCATGATTGATTTAACTGTCTGATTAATTTTTGTTTAAATCTTTTTATAGGTTTAATAATATCATGACTGAGTGAATGAAACTGTTTGAAATATGAGTTCACAATCGGTCATTAAAGTTGTGCACCATTCAAAGTTACCAAATGATGCGGCAAAATTTACATTGTTTGGTAATAACCTAGATGAACATTTTGAAACGAATGGAAGAATCATAGCGGGTAAGTTGACTAGTAATTTTCAAAATTTTTATTTGGAAGCTCTTTTAACAGCGTACATTCTCACCATTCATCCAGCCATCTGGTTTTTCTTTTGGTGGAGCCTTCGAAATTAGGGTCAGTCCATATCAAGTGGTCCAGCACTGGTTGCTTGACCATCTCCAAAAATTTTTATATTTGGTGGGTGGTTTCTGTCATGTTTTGTGAGCTTAAAAATAACCCAGAAAATTTTTTTTTGTTTACCATTTAAAAATGGCGGCCATTTTGATTTAAGGCCGCGCACTATTTTTAGCGTTTGCAGGCATCTACGATTTGTCACGCTATTCAACAATGAGTTGCCCTAGACTTTTCAAATAAATTGCATTGCATTAAGTACATTCTGGGCTACTAATTGAACACATAATTACCTGAGTACTTGTATGTCTTAATATATTTTTAACAGTTCAAAAGTATTGGTTGCAAACGAAGAAAATTCAATTTTTGAAGGGTATTTTTTCAAAGAAAGAAAACTTTTTCAGCTTTAATATTTTTTGTGCTGTTAAAGTATATTGCATTATTTCTTTTTGTAAAGTATCAATGGTGAGATGCTTACCCTTTAAAAGTTATTGCATTTCAAAAAATGAAATTTTGAGTCTTTCTCAAAATGGTTTGAATGGAGATTACAGTCGGGTCTATGAATATGATCTGCTCCTGAGATGAAAATGCAGAGTTGCCAATGGAAAACAAGTGTCTCTCCTCTCCCTAAGAAAGCACCTCAGTCAAAGTCAAATGTGAAGGCTGTGCTCATTTGTTTTGTTAATTTTTAAAAGGAGAGCATAGTGCAATCAGTTCATACCAGAGGGAACTGTGAACTCTGAATATTACAAGGGTGTACTGGAATGTTTGCAAAGCAATGTACGGAGAATGAGGTTGAAAAATGGGCAACACCTTGTGTCTGATCTGCGAGTTTTTAGCTGAAAAAGGATTCCGGTTGTTCAAAGAAAATTTTACCACATCCGCCTAATTCTTCGGATTAACCACCAATTCTGACTCTTCTAAAAACTAAAAATTGTGCTAAAAGGAAAATGTTTTGTCTCTTGTTCTGAAAGAAGTGTTCCAGAAATGCTTCCATCATGGAATTATCGTTGGGATGAGTGCATCGCTAGACAAAGATAAAACATAATAGGAGATCAATTCAAACTTTGTGTAAGTTTATCACTTTGTTGGTAATTAAATTATTTACCGGATGTTTTTTCTTAACACTATGTATTGTTAGAAGTTTCGTTAAAAATTAATTCTAACATTAAAGATAAATTGTTAAGATTTTTGTGTCCGAGGATTATTTCAGTGGATTAGTTGTTGTGTTATAGATTCGAGGTGTTCGTGGATAAGTGCTGGCCCTCAAATCACAGTCATCAACAACCAGAATGGTTCAAAAACGAATGTTTGGCTGAACAGTAACACAACCAAGGAGAATATTGTCAAGGTAATTGTTTTCGTTTAGATTTTTCTTTAGGCATTTAACCATTTAACCTGCTTGAAAATGCGAGTCTGCCGTGATTGGCCCCAGTAGTTAATCATTTTTATAGTAGTCAACGTATTGTGTTTATGTCTGCTTCTGATACAGTAATCCTATATAAATTGCTTCTGATACAGTCTGTCCTATATTAAAAATATTAAGCCGTTCAGATTTTTCACCCACTCTGTATTCATTATAATAATGTAAGGACTTTCGTGAGCGTTGTAAAAAATTTCTACTTGAAAATGCTTTCTATAGTGTTCGGGAGTATTTGGGTGATTGACCAATCCAATGTGAAATTTTGTGTTTCGTTTTTGTTTAGCACTACATGGTGACTGGAGATTGTACACATTTTATTTATAAATTGTTTTTTGATATTACGTGTAATTTGTGAATATTTGTGACAAAGTTTCAGTTACGGCAGTTTATGCAGCTTCTGTGTAAATGTTGTGGGTCAATAAATATTATTGTTATTATTGGTTGCCATTTTTAGAATTGTCATGTGTAATGAATTTCTAAGATTTTGTCTCCAAAATCTTCTCAATTCATTTACAATCCCGTTTTTCTGATTTTTTGTGCCGGATTTATTTTATTTTAAGGGTTATGTATTTTTCTTCATTGAATCTAATTATTTTATTCATTTATTTCCAGTTGGTTTTATTTCACTAGATTTTTATTCCGTATTTAAAATTTACGTTTTTAATTCTTAGGCTTACGTCCGGTGTCCGATTTCATTTTGTCGTTACTTCTTTATTGTTCATTTACTCACACGTGTAATTTGTATCTCTCTCTCTTTCTATCTTACACGGTTGATTCTCTCTCTCACTCCCACTGTTACCGTCGTTTTATTTTCCATATAATTTTCCTCCTTTAAATTCTTGGTATTTCCGATGTATCGGCATTTTTCGCCGCCTCGAACGCTTCCATTCGTGAACGTTAGGGGAATGACCTTTTTTTGCCTTTGTGTGCGTTGAGTTTTTACGTTTTGTCTTGGACAGGATGTCGAACCGATAACATCAAATTTTACAGGTAAATTATTTTTCTTTCCCAATATGGGAAAATTACCTAAATTTAAATTTAAGTACCATGTTTAATAATTTTTCAGGTTTAATTTAAACAATTTTTTTTAAATCTATTTTTTTTTTAATTTAAATTCATAATGTTTCTTAATATTATTATGGTGTTTTAAATATCCTATTTATAGACTAAATAAATCTCTTTAAAATGTTTAATTAATTTTAAGAAAAAAGAAAACTTTATTAAATTCAGTATATTTTTCTTCTTGTAAATTTTTAAATCTTAAATATGACAAATTTTCTTTTAAACTCTTGTTCAACGACCACTGAGTTACTTAAATTTTTCTAAGTAATTCTTTTACTAAATTTCATCTTGCAATTCATTTTTTTTAATGTCTTAATTTTATTTAGTTTTTCCCCGAAAAATAAATTCATTACTATATTTATTTTTCTTCACCTTAATTCATTTATTAAACTCTTCCCAAGAGATTTTTCCCCGTTTCAGTCCAAGGACTTTAAAAATAGTTTTTCTTAAATATTCCTATTAATTTATTATATTCATATTAAGTATTTTCTATTGTTAAATCAAGTTTTATTAAAATTAATTTATTCCAATTTTTTTTTTAAACTGTATTGTTATTTAACTAATTATTTTTTTCAAATTTTAAATGAATTAACAGTTTTACTTAAAAATCATAATTTTATTTATTTTATTTAGTTTTTAGTTATTCATTAATAAATTATTTTAGCTGCTCATTAATTTTTTTATTATTTTCTTTCTGTGTCAAATGTCATTGCGTCTAGACCTGTGTGGTTCTTTAACCAAACCTTCGCAGTACTAAAAGCGAGTTTTTACCATCAATTGAGCTACGTTATTCAAATCGCTGGGTTGCCAATTAATCCCTGAATTCAATTTCAGTTTCTGGTTGGATTCTAAAATTGGATGGTGGAAAGCCCCCGCATTATCTCTGCAAAACACCTTACACAATTAGTGTAATTCGCCGTGCTTTTTTTTTTACATCTTTTCACCCTACAAAATGGTGGAGGCTTCGTTTTTTCCACTACAAAATAGGTGCTTTTTACTACACATGTATTTTCCTTTGTCTGTCCATCACACCCAGCTGTTATAAACTGCAAGAGATACCAACAAACAGTTGTCTGATTCGTAATATACACAAAAAGTTAGTGAGCCTAAATTGGGTTTGAAGTCCCGGTTTTGACCAGAAGTGGCCCAAAACCGGAAGTCAAAAAATGAAAGTCGGAATTTGGAAACAAAATAGTGTCATTCGATTCCTGTTAACCCTTACTAGCCTGGAAGCCCAATATCACCCATTCGTCATCATCGTTCTTTAAACTCACATATCTCCGCAACTATTCATTATATTCTAATGGGATTAGTTTTATTAAATAGAAACGTTTTTCTTCTTTCATTTGATATATCTTGCATATTTGTACGATGAAAATTGACGACGTGGTGTTACGCGAAAAAAATGTATTTTTTTTGAACAGCCAGTACTAAAATTTGAACGTTTTTATCCATAACTTTTCAACAAAAAACCGTATTTGTTTGGGAATAACATCATCAGTTAGTTTAAAATGTAACAATCGAAATCAATAAATTAAAAGTGCCAGCGACAAATTTTATGACCCTAAAATCGAACAAAGAAGGTTAACACTACCCGTCTCGTCTACCCCTTGGTTAAACCTCTCATTTAGCGTCAAAATCAACGATAACAAATTCTGATTTATGCTATCCTGTTTAGAAAAGGATAATACACAAAGCAACAGGCGCAAAAGAGATAGAACTTGCATAGAAGACAAGTAAATAAAAATTGAAAAGACACCACATTATTTTTAGGTGGTTTTTTCGCCATTTCTTTCATCTAGCACGTTACTTTGTTGAACAAAAAGTGTGATATCTTTTGAAAGCGTGAATCAATTTGCAATATCTAAAAATTGTTTTTTTTGCAATGAATTGCTTTATTTATGTATATATAGCTAAACATATTTTTGACTGATTTTGTGACACTTTTTTGTACTAAAGTGATATTACTAAAAGAAAATATTTTTTCTTAAATTTTTATTTTTATTGTGGTCGTAAATGAAAACAGAAAAAATTGGTTTTAACATTGTTCTAATAACAAACTCTTTAAAAATAATTGGTAATTTTTTGAATCTTTTAGAAATGAAACTGAATGAAATAAAAGAGTTTTTATTAGGCGTAAAATGACAGTCCGCGTGATCGTTAAAAATCTCTGTTCTCATCGGGTTAAAGAAATCATTAATGGTTGTAGCCATAAGCCAAAGGTAGCCTTTTTAAAAAATCCTATTTTATATAATAAATGTTACTCACCTTCTCTTTTAATTGCGTCAGCTATTTATTTATATTTATTATATAAATAAAATATTTATAATTTAAAATGGAATAAATTTCAAACTGCAGGATGCATTATAAGGATTAATTTTTGAATGAAGATGTTATTAAAATTGCATTCAAGTATAAAAAATTGAAACTAAAAATTAACTTAACTCATATACTTATAATTTAACTAATATAGTGGACACAGTTGGAAAAGAAGGTTAGTAAAATGTATTATTTAAAATAGAATTACGAGGGCAATTGAGAAAGTAACAGACGTTTTGGCCTGGTGCGGCAGTGGACGAGCTAGCGCCGCCATCTTGGTGTCAGTGTTTCTACAACATTCAGTACGCAACCAGGCATGGTAGCTAGAGCATCGTGTGTATTGCACTTTTTATACAGTGGAGTTTTAAAATGAGCGCTGCAATAGAAAATCCCGCCAGTTGTGACGTGCGTGGTGTGATACGGTTTTTGTTGGTGAAAAATGACAAACTGTTTGAAATTTATCACCAGATTTATGACATGTACGGGACAGGAATAATGAGTGAAAGCCAAGTGAGGCAGTGGCAGATGGGGTGGGGTCTCACACATTCGCCCAAGAAACCGAGGAAGTGTCTACAGATGGCTATCAGCAAAAACAAAAAAATTGGCTACTGTGTGTTGGGACACTCATGGAGTGATGTTCGTTGATTTTCTTGAACGAGGCCAAACAATCAATTCAAAGAGGTATTGGGAAACACCCAGAAAATTAATACTCGCGATACAAAACCAGCGTCGGGGAAAACTTAGTGAGAAAGTTTTGTTTTTCCACAACAACGCCCGCCCACACGGCTAAACGTACTCAAGAGCTCTTGAAAGGTTTTGTATGGGAAGTTTTTAATCATCCGCTGTACAGCCCGGAATTGGTGCTGAGCGATTACCATCTGTTCCCAGCGGTGAAGACATGGCTCGCTATGCAACGCTTCGACACTGATGCTGAACTCCTTGCCGGTGTAAACCAGTGGTTAAACTCGCAGGCGGCAGATTACTACAAAGAGGGCATTGAAAAGCTTGTACCACGTTACGTTAAAAGCCTTAATTTACTTGGCGATTACGTAGAAAAATAGCCTAAGAGTTAACCTTCAAAATGTACATAATAAAAATTGATTTTTTTACTTAGTTTACTTTTTAATTTCAAAACGTCTGTTACTTTCTGGACAGACCTCGTAATTTCAAACTGCAGGATGCATTATACGGATTTATTTTTTTTAAATTTCCACCACCCATCTTTCTTCATTCTTCATTACAACAAGGGCGTTCAGGCTTCTCCAGCCCCTCCTCACCGCGACCTAAAAGATCTTTTGTGATTGCCCCCATTCCTAGTTTATGCAAGGCCCGCACCTTCGATAAAGCGCAGGGTCTGCCTAGGATTTAGTGCACTTACCTGAGCAGGTGTTAACACATCCCCACCCAACAGTGCTATACCTTTGCAGCCACCCACAATGCAACTGCAAAAATATAAATGTGCGACCCACTGAGGCGCCTTACAATACGCCTCTCCGCACAGACCTCAATGGCCCATATTACATCTTGGAAGACGGTCATGTTACACCCAAGGGCCAGGGAAGTCATTCCCCCAGGCCCCCAATCCCGCTCTTCCACTCATCACAGGGCCTTCAATATACCAAAAGGTAGCCCCTTCCGGCATCACCGGCCTACCCTCCGCCCACTCCTGACGATCAAAAATTTTCATCCTCAGTGTGTCGGAGAATTTGTATGATCTGCTCATACGGTCCCAAGGACCACATACCACACCCATCCCTTCAAACCTTGAAGATCTCAGTGTGGCCCATCTCCACTGATGGGACCCCGATCCCGTCCTCCAGCCTCAAGGCAGTTCCAATCGCCTCTCCCCTCACTTGCACATGAAAAGGAGGCAAATCAACCATCGCCTCCATAGCGGCCGTTGGACCAGTGCACATTGCACCACATATCCCTAGGCAGGCCAGTCTCTATAGCTCCTCAGCCGATCCTGCGCCGTCCTAGATCTGTTGTTGGCCACCATACAGCAACTTCGTACGTGACCATTGGCAGAATGATGCCCACATAAGCCCATTCCACCATACGAGGCCCAAGCCCCGGAGTCCTCCCAGCAGACTCTCACACATCTATAAGGCCTTTATAGCCTTCTCCACAGTCCTGGACCTGTGGCCTTACCAGGTTAGGCCACCATCCATGACAGCCCCCAGATACTCTAACTCAGGGGAGTAGTTTAAATCCACTCCTTCCAGAGTCACAGCATCCATAGCTGTTTTTCATAATTTCAAATGAAATGGGTACCATCTGGTCCCCACTTGCAGCTAGGGAGATAATAGGTCCGCCCCTGCATAGCCCCGCGTACAGAGGTAAGGCAACATACTGTAGGAGGAGCCAGGTATCCTACAGGCACCGTTAAGACACTGATTAAAAGCCCCAGTGCCATCCACCCTTGGGCACGGTACGACTAACACCACTTGGGTTGGGCAAAAGCTAAAGTAGGAGAAGTTGCCTCTAGCACGGATAGAAAAAGTGCTAGATGCCGAGGACAAGGATAGGGATAGACAGACTGAAGCCCAGCATCTCAGCTCACCTCGGCGAGACCAATGCGTGGCTGAAAAGTAGCCATAAAAAGCCGAGGAGTTTCCAGAGGCACGGGCACGAAAAACTGCTACAAAAAGTAAGGGAGCAGGTGTGCTCTCTTGGACGTGATGCTTCGGCACATGCAAGCCAGCCAATCACTGACTTGCTTCGCCTCCTTCCACCACCCATGAGACACATTGTCTGATGAAAGGGATTTTTAATTACTGAAATAACTGAACCTATTGCTTTTCGTTTATAACAGGTAACATGCGTGACAGAGATCCCTTCGGAATGGCCAGGAGGCAATGTTATGCTGGCAGTCGGGTGCGAGGATGGAACTTTATACATTTACCATACTGGCGTATCGCGAGTGTTGCGTACGATCAATTTTAATGAAAGTGTAAGTATTTCTTTTCATGTCACCCATGTGTGTTTACTGGTTTTTTTTTTTTAATTTTCTTGTCCTGTATGAAATATAGGGAAGGAAAGTATTCTTTACATGTCGAGTTTTCTCTGGATATACAAGTTTTCAGGCCCCCTAAACCCAAAAAACCGTGTTTTTAGTAATTGGTCTGTATGTAAACAAAATATCTCTTAACGGAATAGTGAGTTAGGTGCCACTACCTAATGAAAATTTTCATCAAAATTGGTCAACCGGAAGTTGTAGTTAATTTGTGTAATTTCTCACTTTTTGTGATTTTCTCAAAATTGGCTCCTGCGATTTTTACTTTCTCTTGCCTATATGAGTATAATATAGGAAGGAAAGTATTGTTTTCATGTCGATTTTTCAAAATCAAGTTTTCACCGGATCTACCGTTTTCAGACCCCTTGAACCCAAAAAAACATGTTTTTAGCGATTGGTCTGTGTGTTTGTGTGTGTGTGTGTGTGCGTGTGTGTGTGTGTGTGTGTGCGTGAACAGAATATCTCAAGAATGGAACATCGTACGAACTTGAATGTGAAACTTAAGTCACATACCACTACCGGACACGACACGAAGTTTTTTCATCAAAATCGGTCAACCGGAAGTAGTAGTTTACTCGTGTAATTTTTCACTTTTTTGCAATTTTCTCAAAAACTGGTCCAACAATATTTTTTTTTTTTTTAAATCGCCTGGTTTACTAAATTTTTTATGCTCTTCAAGATAGCGTAGGCGCCATGTTTGCTGAAATTCTTGGCGAGGCTGTTTTCACGTAAAAAAATTGTTTGTTTTAAGATTGCGGCTTTAATATGCATTTTAGCGCGAAAATTTATATAATGAAAGTTGTAGAGAATTTAAAATCCTACAACTTTTATTTCCAAATTTTTTTTGTATAATGCTTAGTTTAGTGGTAATTAGCGATTTTGTTTTTTTCTCACGAAAACGTGTGAAAAGTCGATTTATTGAAGATTTCGGCGTTAGTATGCATTTTATGACAAAAGTGTATATAATCAATTTTATAGGAAATTAAAAGATCTACAAATTTTATTAATAGCATTTTTCTCTACAGAGCCTAGTTTAACGTAAACAGTGATTTTTTTGTATTTTTAAGCCAACTGAGGTCGATTTTCAATTTGCGGCTTTCACTCACGATTAAAATTAGGTTATGTTTTTTGTTTATTTCTAATGTTTTATTACTAATGTTAGGTTTATTTTTAATTATTTGCATTGGCAAGAGAAAGTTGTGTGAGTGTTTAACCCCAGATTATTTTAAATATCGCCTTGTACACTACATTTTTTATGCTCTACAAGATAGGATAAGTACCATATATGCTGAAATTCTTGGGGAGGCTGCTCTTGTAGAAAAAAATGGTGTTTTAAAGATTGCGGCTGTCATGTGGATTCTAAGGCTAAAGTGTATGTAATTATAGTTGTAGAACATTTTAAAGACCTGCAGCTTTAATTTCAAATATTTTTCAACCTCTGTTCGACTCAAAAATATGGAAAATCACTAATTGCCGCTCTAGGCTCTGTAGAAGTACATGCTTGAAAGAAAAATTTTAGGTTTTTTAATTTTGTATGCCTTTAATTATATACACTTTTGTTATAAAATTCATACTAAGGTCGTAGTATTAAAAATCCTATTTTTTTACCAATTTCTATAAGCAAAATTCAGAAAATCACTAATTGTTGTTACTAAAGTAATTAAACGTTGTATACTAAAAATATTTCAAATGAAACTTGTAGGTTTTATAATGTTTTACAACATTGACTGTATACACTTATGCCCCTAGATTGTATATTAAGGCGCAAACTTGAAAATAAAAACTTTACCATGAGAGCACAGGGCGTCCAAGAATTTCAGCAGACATGGCGCTTACTTACCCTGCCTTCTAACGAATAAAAACTGGAGTGAATGAGGCGATTTTTTAAAAAAAATCAGGAGCCATTTTTGAGAAAACATGCCAATGTCTTTGGACGTGTTTTCTAGTTTATTACTAGAATAATAATAATAATAATATAATTATTAGACTAATTGTAATTAATTATTTATTTTGTAAATCTCTTAGTTGCATTAAATAATTGTAATTGTAAACTTAAGTGTATTAATTATTTAACACTTTGAAGCCTAAGCCCGAGTATAGCTCAGGGTGAGTTTAAATTGCGGTTGTCCGAAGCCTGAGTATACCTCGGGCCGCCACATTAAATTCTGTAGTAAGATTCAGACGAGGTTATATTGGGCTTCGGTAGCACAGATTCATTCTATACTTTATTTAGTTTAATTTTCTATGTTTGCAGCGAAATCTACCAGATTTTTTGTGAACTATGTAGAAAAACATTGAGCCGTGTTTGAGGTTATGTTTTGGTTGATGTACATGTGTACTTTGTCCTGATTTTTTGTAGCTATACTGTATTTGATATTTGTAAATAATATAGTTATTTCTACTATGTAATAATTGTTTTTCTTTCATATTTTGTTGGTAATCGTTTTCGTTAGGTTGTATTTGTGGTACTGTTTTGTTGTGACATAGCAACGTGCAATTGTCCATGTGAAAATACCGGCTGTGGCAGATAAAGGCCAACTTTGTTGAATGTGTGGCCTTGGGATTTATTTATTGTAATCGCAAATGCTAAACGGATGGGGAACTGTCTTCTCTTGAATGTAAATGGCAAAGTACCATCCGAAGGGGTTAGATCTAACCGCAGTAGAAAAACCCTTCTGCCTTTGGCTGCCCCTGTTATGACTTCTAAATCAAGAAAATTTTTGTACATTCTTAGATTTATTCTTAGATTCTTAGATTTCCGATGTTACTAATTTCCAAATTATTTCGGGTTTTATCTAATTGAATTTTGCCTTCGCGCATTATAATA
Source organism: Catonia carolina (assembly GCA_035578175.1). NCBI lineage: Eukaryota > Metazoa > Arthropoda > Insecta > Hemiptera > Achilidae > Catonia > Catonia carolina. The sequence continues at coordinate 1,457,590 of JAQMRL010000004.1, forward strand.
AGGTGTCTGACTAATGATTCCGTTCGAGCACTTCGAGGCGTGCCTCGTCTCCTTCCTCTTGGTCTTCCCCCTAATGGACGACTATCCATTAAAAAAAATAAAAAGAGAAGCAGAGTAAGAGAAAAAATAGGAAATTAATTTCCTGAATATATTATAGAGAAGAAAATGATATCAGTGTGGTTGCCTGAAGAAAAGTGTTTTGATGATGTAGTTGCTTCTAACATAACACTCTACTTGGTTCAAGTAATAACTGGAAAACAAAACTCTGATCAACCAATACTAAACTTGCCCCCTCTCCAAACTGAAATAGCTGTGCGAGATGTGGGAGGTATAGATAGAGAAAGAGAGAGGCCTATACTTCTGTTCGTTGAACTTGCCCCCTCTCCAATCTATTTTAGACCTACTATTTTACGGTCATAAATCGAAATATTTGATTTTGGATAGTTTTCTGCAAATCTACTCGAACAGACGATTCATTTGAGCCCACTTCGGGGAAAATCGGTGAAGGTTCAGGTGGTTAAAATCGTGTTGAAAAAAAACCTGCTCACTATTAATATATAAATATATGTGTGTGTTTGTGAATGGTTTGCAGGTTCTTTGTATAGAGGTTGTAGAGATGGGTATCAGAAGGAACACAATGTTACCAGAAGAGTTGCAGCTGATGAATGGCGTGCTTGCCGTCGGATTGCAAGGTGGTGCAGTCTATCTTATCGATATGTGTAGAAATCTACTGGAAAGATGTGAGCATTTCCTTTATTTCTTCATCTTTTATTTTCTGTTTAACACTGCGTGCTAAGCACGTAATTTTACGGAACGGTGATATGTTTACAGCTTGCGGATCACGTAATTTTACGGAATTCATATTTACACGGTTATACTATGTAATAAGACAGGTGGAGTGTTAAATTATTTACACTCAATCTGTTAGTTGCAGGCTAAAATAAATAGTTCTGTTTCTTATCACATGGTCAGCCAATTAAATGACTGAATCATTTAAGAACAGAAGAGGTATAGGTGTACTGTGACACTAATCAGAGTTATCTCGTCTGAAAGTAATGGATTTCATTATACAGCCAGACCCTGTGGTGAATGAAGTGAAAGTGTCTTTCGCAGAGTGGAAAATATATGCTTTTCAGAGGGCCTGGCATGCGGATAAGTGTACTTTTCCACTCGGTGAGGAAGGCAATGGTAAACCACCTCACTTCTCGATTTACTTAGTAAAACCTCTACAGGTTCAAATCAGCCTTTTGGCTGATGACCTAAACAACAACAACTATGTAATAGCACGTTCTTATATGGAATTCGATCATTTATTCTAAATTTACGTACATTTTAGTACGGAAGTACTCCGTTAAAGCGCTAGTACATTATTGTTTTATTCACTTATAATGAAACAGCTGTTGGAACAGTAAACAGTGAGGTTATAGTTATAAGTTTTGTTTTTCACAAAAGAAATTTTTGTATTTAGTTTAATTTTTTTTTTTAATTCAATAACACAGTTTTGTTTATAAAGTATTATAAAAGTGTATAATAGTTTTTTGTGTATAAAATTGTATAATAGTTCAAATAAATTGTTTAAACAACATGCGAAATGCAGTGGAAAAATTCTTGTTTTTTCTAAAAAATGTGCTATGAAAAAGTGATAGTTTTATTATTTTATCAAGTACAATTTAACAACTTATAATATACCACTCAAAACTAGAAGATTTGATGTTTCCAGCGGCCATGTTAGTACCATCTTAATACTCCTTATAATGTATTTTTACAGTATTTAAAATATAGATAAAAATGGCCAGCATTCTATAAACGTCCTTGTTTTTGTCCCTAGCACTCAAAGTGTTAATCATATCCAGAACATAGCCTGGAGTCTAATCTGGGTCTGTAGGTTTTTATTACTTTCTCTTGTCCTTACCTTATATTAAATATGAACAAGGAAGGTTTTCATGTCAGTTTTTGAGATATAATTTTCACTGGAAATAACAAATTTCAGGTCCCCTGAGTCCAACAGTTAGTTAACGATTGGTCTGTCGGTGTATGAACACATTTACTCAAAAACAGAAAATCATTTCTACTGTTTTATTACTAATGTTACATTATATTGTTCATTTTTTCATTGGCAAGAGAAAGCCGTGTGAGTGTTTCACACCAGATTTTTTTGTAATGAAATATTCTTATATTGACATCCTAAAATGTGTCTTTTAACATATAAAATTAAATGACATTTATTAAAGTCAATTACTAATAAACAACACACATGTCCGACGTGTGATCATCACCAATCCTATACTGTACAAGTGGACATTATATTAATAAAAATTTGAAAACACTGATCTGTAATTCAAATAATTTTTTAGGCGTATTAATGCCAGCTTGCCAAAATGTAAATTGTGTGGTTTATTTTAGTTACGTTTGTTGTGGTTTATGGGTATGTGCAGTCGTGCAAGAAGGAAGTAGCTGGAGGGACGATAGAGCCAGTCAACTTCTCGAGATCGACCTCCACAATGATTGCGATTCAGAGATCAAAGCGAAACAGGCGAGAGCTCTTCGATGCGGCGATACTTTAGCTCTTCTATTGAACGAAAGTGCCCTTGCGCACATAAATACGTTTTCGCTTCAAAGTCGGTCAGGATCGTCGGCTGTGCGACGAATACCACGAGATGAAGTGGCGGTGACCAGTTTAAAATATTTTAAAGAGATCACGTGCCTGGCTGTCGGTTTCAACATGAGCTGTTTTCAGTTGTGGCATCTTCCGTCTTTCACTCTTCTGTAAGTATTTCTGATTGTTGTATTATAATTTTAACGCTTTTAAGAGCCATGAGGCGATTTATCGGCTCAGTAAATGTTATGCCAGAACGCCCTTGAGCCAATAAATTGGCGTCATATTTTTAAGTACTCACTTCTATTTTTTACATATTTCAATCAATTTTTTTTTGGTCTACCAACTCCGCTATTCACACCAGGGGAATACATAAAGTGGGGGATTGAATTGGCAGGTCGATGGAGGAGATTACGGCAGAAGAGCAAAAGCATTAACTTGCTGCTATCAATCCAAAATTGGTGGCCTCATTTTAAATAGAAATAATAATTATAATGTATGTTTTTGGTGATGGTTTGTTGAATTTTTAAAAAAGAACATTGTTTATTATGATGTTGATCAATGTTATGAAATTAAGTTGGCAGTGGCAAGTCAGCTGGTTGACTTGTGTAATATACAGTAATACCCTGTGTACATTGACCATCTACCAGTCAACTTAGACCGGTGTTCATCTTACAGAAAAATGGTAAAAGAGTGGGAGAAGCACTTGTAAATTATTTAAGTTTAAAGAAAACAAACTCATTTCACTGTATATTGTTTGCTTTAGTATCTTACATATTTTTTTAATTAAAGTAGACAACCAGGTTGATTTTAATTTGAGCGTCATCCATTCATGATTAAATATAGGCTGTGTTTTTTTCTTCATTTACGTTGGCAAGAGAAAGCCGTGTGAATTTTTACGCCAGATTTTTCAAACTGTTATCAATATACAATTAGTGCGGTTTGTAATGATTATTTTAAACGTTCACAATTGTGATTCGGCACACAGTGGAAATGGAGTTGTATTTGTTCAGAGGTTTCAGTTTTACTTTCTCTTGGCTATATTAATATATAGGAAGGAAAGTATAGTTTTCACGTCGATTTGTCGAATTGAGTTTTCTACGGGTATACACGTTTTCAGACGGACCCCCTGAGCCCAAAAAGCATGTTTTCAGCGATTGGTCTGTGTGTGTGTGTGTGTGTGTGTGTGAACAAAATATCTCAAGAATGGCACATTGTACGAAGTTGAAACTTGAAACTTAAGTTAGGTACTACTAGAGGACCCATCAGGAACATTTTCATCAAAATCAATCAACTGGAAGTAGTAGTTTTCTTATAAAAGACAATTTTTTTTAAAATCGCCTTACTACGTTTTTTATGCTCTGCAAGATAGGGTAGGCGCCAGCTATTTCTGCTGAAATTCTTGAAGAGGCTCTTCTGTTATAGAAGTTTTTAAGTTTGCGGCCTTAATATGCATTTTATGCAAAAGTGTATTGATTCAAAGTTATACAGAATTTAAAAACCTACAACTTTTATTTCTTACATTTCTTTGTATAACGCTTAATTTAGCAGTAATTAATGATTTTATGTTTGTTTTTCATGAAAATCTGTAAAAAGTGGATATTCTAAGATTTTGGCCTTACTATGCATTTAACGACAAAATATAATCAATAATATAATGTATATAGGGCTATAAAGGGCTTCTGTCGTCAACTGGAAGGAGACCCCTTAATTCCTTTTACAAAAGGCTTAAGGGAACCAGCCGGGATAGAAGGCTAGTGTCCTATCCATACATTTACGTTGTGTGGCTTGTTAGTAACCATGTGACCGCTCATCAGCATGATAACCGGCTCATGGTGAACGGAACTGGAAGGGCTGCCCATTCCACCCTGGCACACGGTGGCTTGGGGCACTCAGTCTGCCAACCAAAAAGCTGAAAGCAACAGTAAACTACAGCTTTTTCTGTCTGACTAGAATTATCGTAAGGAAACTCCTTCATGTATGATTCTGGTTAGGCTTACTTAGTAAATGCAGATCTTCAAGAGCTTCGAGAACTTCAAGAACTTCGAGAACTTCAAAATATGAAAAATTATGATGGCGTCCTCTCTGGTAAAACATTCCGGAGATAAACTAGTCCTCCATTCGGATCTCCGGGCGAGGACTATCAGAGGGGACTTCATCAAAAAAATAAAAGTTTCTGAAATTCTGCGAGTTGGAACATGGAATGTTAGGAGTTTAAAACAAACTGGTAGGTTAGAGAATTTAAAAAAGGAAATGGATAGGTTGAAGTTAGATATTGTAGGCATTGGTGAGGTACGCTGGGATGATGATCAAGACTTTTGGTCAGGGGATTATAGGGTTATTAACACTAAAGCCGTCGGAGGGCAGGGCGGAGTGGGTCTAGTAATGAATAAAAAAATTGGACAAAGAGTGACTTACTATAAGCAGTGTAGTGATAGGATTATCATGGTTAGAGTAGATACGAAACCAAAGCCCACCACTATAGTGCAGGTCTACATGCCTACGTCTTCACACAGAGAGGAAGAAATAGAACAAGTATATGAGGAACTAGATGAAGTAATAAAATATGTCAAGGGTGATGAAAATTTTATAGTTATGGGAGACTGGAATGCAGTAGTTGGAGAAGGAAAAGAAGGAAAGATAGTCGGAGAATATGGTCTAGGGAAGAGAAATGACAGAGGGAGTCAGCTGGTAGATTTCTGCTCCAAATATAATTTAGTGATAGGCAATACACTTTTTAAGAATCACAAAAGGAGGTTATACACTTGGATGATGCCAGGTGACAAGGGAACATACCAAATAGATTACATAATGGTTAGACAAAGATTCAGAAACCAGATTATGAACTGTAAAGCCTATCCAGGTGCAGACATAGGGAGTGATCATAACTTAGTAGTAATGGATAGCAGGCTTAAACTGAAAAAACTGAAGAAGGGACAGGGAAATGCTAGGTGGGATGTAGAAAAACTAAGAGAACAAGACAACCAGGTAGGTTTCCAGGAGAGTATTCAAAAAGGGATAGAAAAAAGAGGTAATGACACAAGAAGTGTAGAGGAGGAGTGGATAAACTTCAAGGAGGTGGTAGTGAAAGCAGTGGAAGAATGGTTAGGTCATACTAAAAGAAGAGGTAGGAAACCGTGGATTACTAATGATATTTTAGAACTGATGGATGAGCGAAGAAAATATAAAAACGCAAAGGACGAGAGAGGTAAAAGGCAATATTGCTACTTGAGAAATACCATAAACAAAAGGTGTAAGAAAGCGAAGGAAGAGTGGATCAGAGCGAAATGTACGGACATTGAAAGTAAAATGGCAGTTGGTAAAGTGGATGCAGCTTACAGAAAAATAAGGGAAAACTTTGGAGAACGAAAGATGAAAGCTGTTAATTTACAAAGCGCGGGTGGCAAACCATTGTTGAATGGCCAAGAGAGAGCTGAAAGATGGAAGGAATACGTAAACCAACTCTACAAGGGAAAAGAATTAGAACATGATGCAATAGAACAAGAAAGTGATGTTGAAGAAGATCAAAGAGGGGACACTATACTACGAGAAGAATTCGATCGGGCACTTAAGGATATGAGTATGAATAAGACACCAGGAATAGATAACATACCATCGGAATTATTATTACGATGTGGTGAAGTTGCTCATAACAAATTATACAAACTTGTGTGCAGAATGTATGGGAGTGGAGAGGTACCATCGGACTTTCAAAAAAATATTATGATTCCAATACCAAAAAAAGTCAGGAGCGGAGAAGTGTGAACATTACAGAACCATCAGCCTAACATGCCATGCATCTAAGATACTGACAAGAATTATATACCGAGTAGAAGAAGTATTGGACGATGACCAATTTGGATTTAGAAGGAGAATGGGAACTCGAGATGCAATATTGGCTCTGAGACTGATTATTGAGAAAAGGATAAAGAAAAATAAAACTACTTTTATGGCATTTATAGATTTAGAGAAAGCATTTGACAATTTGGACTGGAGTAAAATGTTTAAAACTTTGAAAAGGCTAGGAATTAAATACAAAGAAAGGAAAGTTATCTACAGTCTGTATAAGAATCAAACAGCTGTTTTGAGAATCGAAGGGTACGAAAAAGAGGCTGCTGTAAGAAAAGGTGTACGACAAGGTTGTTCTTTGTCTCCACTACTTTTTAACTTGTATATAGAAGAGGCTATAAATGAAGTGAAGGAGAAATTTGACGCAGGAATAAAAATTCAAGGAGAAACAATAAAAATGCTGAGATTCGCCGATGATATAGTAGTATTAGCCGAGGCAAAGAAAGAACTAGAGGATGCCTTAAATGGAATGGATGAGATCTTGAGAAAGGATTACTTCATGAAAATTAATAAGAACAAAACGAAAGTGTTGTGCAGCAGCAAGAGTGGTTTAGAAGAGATGGGAAATTTAAAAGTAGGCAACGAAAACATACAGGAAGTTAGGGAATTCTGCTATCTAGGGAGTTAAATAACAAAGGATGGTAGAAGCACGAGTGATATCAAGAGTAGAATTGCTCAAGCTAGAAAAGCCTTTGAAATGAAAAACAGCTTACCGACTACAAACATTGATTTACAGATTAGGAAAAATTTCTTAAAACATTACGTTTGGAGTGTAGCATTATACGGAAGTGAAACGTGGGTGATAGGGGCTGTAGAGCGGAAGAGGATAGAAGCTTTTGAAATGTGGTGTTATAGGAAAATGTTAAAGATTAGGTGGGTGGACAAAATAAGTAATTTAGAGGTTCTTAGGCGAGTGGATGAAAAAAGAAGTATATGGAAGCATCTTGCCAAAAGAAGGGATAGGCTAGTGGGGCATATCCTAAGACATCCAGGTATTGGGCTATCAATAATGGAGGGTAATATTGAGGGAGTAAATTGTAGAGGGAGGCAAAGATTAGAATATATAAAGCAAATTACAAAAGATGTAGGGTGTTACAGGTATGTAGATATGAAACGACTTGCGCAAGATAGAACAGGTTGGAGAACTGCATCAAACCAGTCGAGAGACTGATGACAAAAGAAAAATGTATATAATCGAATTTATATGAAGTTAAAAAATTGACAACTTTTATTTCAAGCATTTTTCACATCAAAACTTAGTTATGCATGAAAGAGTGATTTTCCGTATTATTAAGTCAAAGTATTGTTGGTTTTCATTTTGTATCAATTACTCATGATTAAAATAAGGTTATATTTTTAAGGTTTTTTTTTGTTTATTTCTAATGTTTGGTTATATTGCTCATTATTTCCATTGGCAAGAGAAAGTTGTGTGAGTGTTTCACACCAGATTTTTTGTTTCAGGTACGTGTCCAATCCTCTGATGGAAGTGGTCTTGCCGGTGATCGACTTTTGCCTGCTGGAACCGTCGGATGATCCGTGTTCAGTGTGCTACATCTGGGCACTCCACCAGTCGACCGGTGAAAATTTAGCTCTACCATTTGCCGCCATGTACCTGCTGAATTTCGACAAGAAACAACACGTTCGAGATTACGGATCTATTTACGAAGTCAGTTTCGATTGTGTTGTTAATTGGAAACGGTTGAATTTAATTTTAACATTGTCATCTTGTTCTGTATTCAATGAACGTTGGTGTAATTCATTAGCTTCAAAATCAACTGTAATTACGCATTATAATTATCCTGGCGAGTCTAAATTTGGGGGTGATTGTTTACAAACGAATTGTTCATATTATTTTACAGTGTTGATGTCGTAGATCAACTGATTGATTGTCCATTTGGGAAGAGTCTTTCTCGTTATGAACATCTCTACTTGTGATAATTGTAATGTTTTTTTTTTTTTTTATTTCTTGTACGGCCACAGGGGACCACTGTAAGTTCATTTATTGTTCCTTTTCACCCTTAACCTCGCGTGGTAGTTCTTCATTCGGTCAGATCTACTCTTCCTCTCTGCTTCGGATATCACCATTTTTTTCCTGTTGGTTTCCGTTCTCTTGAATTTTATCTTTCCGTCTCTCAGTAGGTTGTAATTTCCAGACTTCTCCAAATCCTTTCTCTCTATATTCAGCTCCCTCATGTCATCCAAAACCATTCTGAGCCACTTGGGTTGGGTTTTCCTCTTCCAGTAAAATTCTGTTAGCTTTTTTAATAGTCTTGTCTCGGGCATTATTAGGATGTGCCCCAGGAAAGATATCCTCCTCCTCATGACGTCCGTCAGTGGGTCTATCCTCTGGTACACTTCTGCATTGGAGATGTTCTGGTATTTTCCCTCTTGGATGTTCCATTTCCCTATACAGTTCCTAACAATCTTCTTCTCAATTGTCTCCATTCTTCCTCCTCCATACTTGACTGTCGGATCCCATAATGTTTCACACCCATATAATATCTCTAGTTCTAAAAAAAAGAGTGCATCATATACAAACAGTTAGGCCTATCTGCAAGTTAATTACAACCCCAATGATACGGGTTGAAGTAAAGAAATCGAGTGTGCTTTAAAAATACGCCTCTTAGTTGATTAGTCGTAATTTATTATACAGTGTGTAAGGTTGTATGAAAAGTTAAATGAAGCGCCACGAGCAGGGCGCCGAGTTAAACAGTAAGAGAAATAAGATAAGTTGTTTTTTACTTTCTCGTGCCCTGTATGGGAAGGAAAGAACATTGTTTTCATCTCAATTTTTCAGAATTAAGTTTTCACAGGAAAGATAAAGCTACGTTTTCAGGCCCCTAAACCCAAAAAAACGCATGTTTTTACCGATTGGTCTGTGTGTCGGTGTGTGAACAAAACATCTCAAGACCGGCGTCCCAAGTTGAAACTTGGAACTTATAAGAGGACCTGACACGAACATTTTCATTAAAATCGGTGAACCGGACGTAGTAGTTCATTCGTGTGATTTTTCACTTTTTTGTAATTTTTCTTAAAAATAGCTCCTAAAATTTTTTTTAAATTGCCTCATTTACTACATTTTTAATGCTCTACAAGATAGGGTAAGCGCCATGTCTGTTAAAATTCTTGAGGCTGTGCCTTAATATGCATTTTGAACAAAAGTGTGTGTAGTCAAAAGTTGTAGAACATTTAAAAACCTACAACTTTTATTTCTAGTGGTTTTTTGTGTAATGCGTAGATTAGCGGCGATTAGTGATTTTCTGTTTTTTTTTTTTATCAAAATTAGTATAAAAAATGGGATTTGTCTAGATTTTGGCCTTAGTATGTTATATTTTATGGCAAAGTGCATAATCAAAATTATAGGCAATTAAAAATGCTACAACTTTTATCTCAAGCATTTTTCTCTACAGAGCCTAGTTTAGAGACAATGACTGATTTTCTATACCAGGTGTTTATAAATGAATAGCGGGGTTTTAATGCTCTATAATATTTAATACATTATTCTTACAGTTATAAATGATTAACATCAAACGAAAGAGCAACTCAAACGGTTTTACATTAATGCCTACAAGTGTTCAATGTGCACACCATTCGTCACATGACACACGTCAAGATGATATGCGAGTTCTTCCCAAATGTTGTTTAGTGTCTCTCGAGTAATTGTTGCAACAGCTGCTTCAATCCTGATTCTTAATTCGGGAAGGTCAGCTGGTAGTGGAGGCACATACACACGATCCTTTATGAACCCCCAAAGATAGAAATTACATGGCGTCAGATCGGGTGACCGTGGAGGCCATGGAAAACGAGCCCTATCATTGCACCCCTTGCGGCCAATCCAGCGGTCGGGTAAAGTGACGTTCAGCCAATCGCGTACTTTTCATTATACCAGTGAGGTGTATATCACCATATGTGAGGAGTGTATCACGCCAGATTTTTAAAATATTTTACTTGTTTTGTTTTTTAGGAATTTAGGTCGTGTACGTTGAGGTTCCAGTTGGATTTGGGTGTGGACGTGCCATCTGCTAAAGATGGCCGCATTATTTCTTGCCATTCTATGTACAAATCTCTTCCGAGAAGGTTACCAGTTTATTGTATTGATCAAGGTTTGTGTTGTATTACAAAAAAAAAACTGCTTTGTGATTAGATAGTAAAAGTAATTGGTAAAATATTTATTTTCTTATTCTCGCAACTGAAATTAAAAAGAGTCGGGAGGGCATTTAGGAAAAAATAACACTTTTTGCAGAAAAAATAATTTATATTACCCAGAATTTTCTCCTTAAAATTATGTATAATTTATAAAAATTTGATTAGCTATGTCCACACTCGTGCGCTAAGCGCATGCCTTGACATGCCCGAGATAAGTCAGAAGTAGCAGATTTTCATAGCGCACGACGTAGTGCAAGAAGTTCCACCAGCCTTGGATTTCTGCGAGTTTTAACGTTCAATTTGTAGTGTTTCATAGTGCTTATTCCGTTGAGTTTGAAGGCCTCTGTCTGAAAAACAACAAACGCAAAATTTTGAATCTTACACCTGATTAAAGCCTGTTACTTTCTGCGGTGATTGGTTTTATTTTTATTTTATTTTTTTAGAAATTAGTCGAGATGTAGCAATTTACACGTAAAATATTCTCAGTTTTTAGCCGGTTTTCTGGTAATTTACTTTTTAAAACTTCTGTTTCTCCGTCCAGGCTTTATGTAAAATTTTGCTGATTAATTATGTTGATGATCTGAGTTTTTTTCTGTAATTCATTGGCAATTACATTAAGCGTCTCCGTAAAATTTTCCAAACAGTCGTTACAGGAATTGCTAATTCTCTAATAATATAGTGCTAATTCAATAATTTAGTTATAATTATCCGATTTAATATGCCGGCCATTTTTGAGAAACGTGCTATTTTGGCTCCATGGAAAGATAGGGTAATTTCTGAACCGTGCATTTTTACAACAGTAGGTAAACCTTGATTTCCTTTGTTTATTTACTCCGCTAATGATTAAATATGCCGCACTAATTCCTCCTAACAGAATAATGTCATCTTCATCAGCCCCGGCCCTAGTACTTTTGCCACCCCAAGCGAAATTCATGAGTGCTGCCTCCCCCTCCTCTTACTCATTCAACCATTAAATTAATCCATAGAACCCCTCTTCAAACGTATGGGTAATTTATTGTTATACGAATCTGAGTATATATAATATATATGTACAAAGTTAAATATAGGTGTGTGCGTCTATGTAGATCATGGAGTATCTATTGTCAAGTTTTGTTGCATTTTGTAGTTGTTGTTGGGTTTATACTTTTTCGGATCATTATTGTACAGTCAAATATTTATAAAATTTTAAAGTAAAAACATTAAAATTTGCCGCCCTAGGCGGCGGCACCGGTCGCCTACCCCTAGAGCCGAGGCTGATTTTCATCCATCTTGAAAACACAACAGAAGCGAGGCACAAATTGCATGCCTTATTGCATGTTGAATGGAACGTTGAAAGGCAAGTTGAAAATTAACGCGCTCGAGTGTGGACACTGTAATTGTAACTGTATAGACTGAAATCTACATACACTGATATTTTTGTAACTTTTTTCTTGCATTTCTTATACAAGAAAAGGAGATACATTTTGTTTTCCTGAGGTTAGGAAAAAATTAAATAATAAAGCTAGAATTGAAAAAAACTATTTAAGTAATCAGTGAAAATGTGGAACTATCACCTATAGTGAGTGCAAAGCACTGTTAGAACCATTCAACAAAAACCATTACTGTTATATACTTGGACCAATTTATTGAAAAAGGTTCATTTTCAGATTAAATGTTCCTTTTTAACGTTTTGGTGAGAGATGGAGAGAAAAAACTGTGCAGACATATACTTATTGCATAGCTCCATAATTTGATAGAACGGTTTTTAAATTTCTTTTGTACTTTTAGAATTATTCTCAAAAAGCCCATCAAATGAACTGGATATTATTTTTTTTAAATTTGACAATATCTAATAAAAAAAAGTAGTGAAAAAGATAAAAAATCCAACCGCCTCTCCTCACTCGTCGTTTTACTTAGTGAAACCTCAAGAGGTTCAAACCAGCCTTTTGGCTAATGACCTTAAGAGCAAACATCACTATCATAAAAATATACCATATTTTTAATATTCACTTGTCTGTTATTTATGGTTAATTGGAGGTTTGAAAAAAAGCCTTTGTAGTTAATTTTAATATTTAAGCAACATTTTCTCAATAAATGTTAAACGTACCACATATTTTATGATGTTTCATCCAGGGCAATAATAATATTGGTGGCAATTGTTGTTGTTAAGGTCAACAGCAAGGCTGGTTTGAACCTCTAGAGGTTTTACTAAGTAAAACAAGGAGTGAGGTGGTTTACAATTGCCTTCCTTACTGAGTACAAAACTGGATTCGGTTTGAAGTACTAAATATATAAGTTTGGGCCACTTTTGGTCGAAACTGGAAGTCAAGAAATCAGTCAGAATTTGGAAATAAAAGTAGTGTCATTTGGTTCCCCTTTGAGTAGTTACAGAAATCCATTGGGTTTAAAGTTGCGGTTTCAACTGGTAACTAAAACCTAGAAGTTTCAGTTATCTCCACTGGTAACGCGCTATAAATGTTGATGATTGCTCGTAATTTGCAGAGGACAGTGTACTCTATCCATCCTGCTAACATCAGCCAACATGAAAACAAAAGTACTAGTAGCGTAACTCATATCAAGTGTGTATTACCTATCAATATTAAGAAAGTGTGATCACATGATGCGCAGTAGTTCATTTTCAGTGTTGTTGGCCTTTGTATAATGGAGGGGGAATGTTGGGTCTCCGGCGCGCGGCCCTCTCTCCTTGCATGGAAAAAACTCTGTGCACTCACACTGGTTACTTGTGTTGTGGTCTACATTTCGACATATTTCATAAACAGTGTTTATCAATACTTTCGGTACAAAACCGGAAGTCAAGAAATTACAGTCGGAATTTGGAATCTAAAATAGTGTCATTCAATTCCTCTTAAATACTAGTTTTCGTACTTAGCTTTTGTATGAAAGCTAAGTGGGTTTGATCCTATTACGAAGCTAAGTGGGTTTGATCCTATTACGAGGTAGGAGAACCCCGAGTTAAGAGGACATGTACTGTGACTTCTCGGCCCGACTTCTTTTCGTTTGAAAAAATTGCCACCAGCCATAAAATGGATTTTTGTACTTAGTATTACGTTGGCTGTTGTACAGCACCAGGCCATCTACTGCAACCCCTTCATCATTTTCATCCCTTAGACTTTTTTCTCCGTAGTTGTCATAACAGCATCCCTTGTAGATGACTGTACAGAATATACTTGTATATACCTTGGATAATTCGAATTGGCACAAGCAGCTTTGGTGTTTATCTACTCCACTCTTTGCCCCGTGCCATGCAACGACTGTACAGTCACAAAAGTATACAATCACTACTGTAATGTGCGACTCACGCACGGTCACTACGCTTTGTTTTCACTATTGTTATTAATAATCGGTCAGACATAATGATGTGACTAATTTGTTTTCATATATGATTTTCTGTTCGTTATAATATATTTTTTACTGGGACAAATTAAATACATATTTTAAAATGAAATAATTATTTGTATGTTTGTACATTGAAATAAGATTGTAGGCATTTGCGAACATTAAAATTTGTAGACCTTGTTGAAAGAATAGGTTATGGATATATTTTATGCGGAACTGTGTGTACACGTAGAGCAAGAGTTGTGCCAGTTCGAATTGTCCGCAGTATAAGAGCACGCTGGAATTGAAACTCACATGTTCCAAAAAAGTGATTTTTAATAAATCATGAAAAACCATTATAGGTACTTCCTGAAGCAGATTTAAAAGGAAATGACACTATTCATATGTAATTATAAGACACTACACCACGGGCCGCCCGTGGTGTAGTGGTCAGCGCAACTGGCTACTATGCCGGGGTCCTGGGTTCGATTCCTGGTCAGTTCTGGCATTTTTTTCATCTGTAAATCACCATATATCATTACCTACGCACAAGCCCAAGGCTTATGTAGGCATCATCACTCAATAAAAAAAAAAATTCAGACTGAAAAGTGCAAATTCATAATCAAAATGGTCAGTTTCTGTGTAGTTAAGACAATATTTACGAATTAAGTTTGGAACTTGTTAGTTAAGACACTGAACAAAGGAACTTGCGAGTTTTGACAATTTTGTTAATCGTGTGAAATGGGCGTTACACAGTCTGTTGTTAATCAAAATAAGATCAGGTATATTTTAATAAAAATACTACTTGGAATAATTAATGAAAAGTCACACAGACTAACACAACTCGTTCCGGTATAGCTAAACAACATAACCTTAATAATGAAACGTGTCACTAGAAATAGCGACCTCTGATTGGTTGTCAGTACAGCTGGTCTGAAAACTCACATGCTCCTATGGAACTTGTTAGTTTTGACACAAACCATGAACTTTATCAGTCAATTTGTGTATGAACTACTAGTGTGTTTTGATTCCAACCAATAGCATATTCAATGCTCATAACAGATAGGTGATAGGTGGGTGTCCAATTATTTACACTCAATCTGTTTGTTTCAGGGCTAAAATAAATAGTTATGTTTCTTATCACATGGTCAGCCAATTAGATGACTGAATCATGTAAGAAGAGGTAGAGGTGTAAAAAACACCAGAGTTTTATCCTCTGAAATTAATGAATTTCAATATACAGCCAGCCTTTGTGGTGAATGAAGTGAAGGTGTCATTTGCAGAGTGGAAAATATGTGCTTTTCAGAGGGCCTGGCATGCTGATAAATATACTTTTCCGCTCAGTGAGGAAGGCATCGGTAAACCACCTCACTCCTCGTTTTTGCTTAGTAAAACCTCTACAGGTTCAAACCAGCCTTTCGGCTGATGACCTAAGCAACAACACAGCACATTCTAATACTATAAGAATTCACTGCCAGCTAAATTTTTGACTTTTTGGAACATGTGAGTTTTGATTCTAGTGTGTTCAAATACCCTGTTAAATATTTAGTATTCTGTATGAAAAGAGGACTTGTTTTAGTATTATTGTTGTGTAAAATGGGTGCATGGTGTGATTTGTTTGTTTGTGTTTTGCAGATGTAGAGGAGAGTGTGGTGAGCCTATGTGCGATTGCATGGGAAGTATGGACGCCCGAACGTTACGATGTCACCACAAAACTAACGCTTTTCGATCTTAACCAGTGGTGAGAGATTCCTTTAAAAGTTTCAGTTATCTATTCTGGTAATGCGCTATAAGTTGACGATTGCTCGTAATTTGCAGAGGACAGTGTACTCTATCCATCCTGCTAACATCAGCCAACTTGAAAACAAAAGTACTAGTAGCGTAACACGTATCAAGTGTGTATTACCTATCGATATTAAGAAAGCGTGATCACATGATGCGCAGTAGTTCATTTTCCGTGTTGTTGGCCTTTGTATAATGGAGGGGGAATGTTGGGTCTTCGGCGCGCGGCCCTCCCTCCTTGCACGGAAAAGAAACCAGTCGCTCTGTGCACTTAACACTATTTACTTGTGTTGTGGTCTACATTTCGACAGTTTTCATAAATGGTGTTTACCAATACTCTTCGTCGTTTCTTAAATAGTATTCGTATTGCCTCGGTCAAGATCGAACATCATGTTAGGACGGGGAGTGGCTTTAAAAAAGTCAAACTAAATGTGTAATTATGAATGTTTACAAAAAGAGTACTGAAGACAATTCGGAAATATTACGATTAAAAATTCAAGCTCATGTGGGTGACCTTTACGGCATGTCCGTCCATACGATGTGAAAAATTATAACAGAAGCAAATAGACTGGGTAAAAATGAAAATTTCAGTACGCTGGGAAAATCTCGCAAAGGATTTAAGAAGAAAGTTAATATTGATAACTTTCAAAGATAGCGTTGAGAAATATTGTGTACAATTTCCTGAGAACATTAGAACCATTAAATTAAAAATCTGCATACCTACTACCTTGCTATTTTTCCTTTGTTATTGGATAAATAAAATGAAAAAAGGTAAAATATTATAAAAAATCTGGTGTGAAACACACGACTTTCTCTTGCCAATACAAATAATTAACAATAATGCTAACATTAGCAAAAAAACAAAAAACTAACGTCAATAAACATAACCTAACCTAACCTAACCTAACATAACCTTTTAATCATGAGTGAAAAACACAAAATGAAAATCAACCTCAATTTGGCTTAAAAATACGGAAAATCACTCTTTCACACTAAACTAGGCTCTGTAGAGAAAAAACGCTATTAATAAAATTTGTAGATCTTTTAATTTCCTATAAATTTGATTATAGGCTATACACTTGTCGTAAAATGCATACTAAGGCCGAAATCTTCAATAAATCGACTTTTCACACGTTTTCGTGAGAAAAATACAAAATCGCTAATTTACCACTAAACTAAGCATTATACATAAAAAATTTGGAAATAAAAGTTGTAGGATTATAAATTTTCTACATTTTTTTGCGCTAAAATGCATATTAAAGCCGTAATCTTAAAAAAACAATTTTTTACGTGAAAACAGCCTCACCAAGAATTTCAGCAAACATGGCACCTACCCTATCTTGTAGAGCATAAAAAATTTAACAAACCAGGCGATTTTGAAAAATACTCGTAGGACCAGTTTTTGAGAAAATCACAAAAAGTGAAAAATACACGAATAAACTACCACTTCCAGTTGACCGATTTTGATGAAAATGTTTGTGTTGGGTCCGGTAGTGGTATGTAACTTAAGTTTCAAGTTCGTACGATGTTCCGTTCTAGAGATATTTTGTATACACACGTACGCGCGCGCACACACACACACACACACACACACACAGACCAATCGCTAAAAATATGTTTTTTGGGTTCTGTCGGTCTGAAAACGTGTAGATTCGGTGAAAACTAGATTTCTTAAAATCGTCATGAAAACAATACTTTCCTTCCTATATATTCATGTAGGCAAAAGAAAGTAAAAAGGTAAAATATTATAAAAAAATAAATTGGGTACTATCAGCAAACCAAACAAGACTAGTACTATTCGCTACACATGCGTTTACGAGCTTAGTGTGTTGGTGAGTGCAAGCGCGCGTACATGAATGTGTGAACATTCACTCCTTCTCCCCATTACGGCGTTGTCCTACAGCAACCTAACCACACTCTGCGCTTTCTTAACATTGATGGGTAATAACACAAAATGTAAGAGACTGAATAACTAGTCTTATCATTACAAATGTTAGTGCGCAGTAATTCAGTTCCTGGTGATAACTGATAAAGTATTCTAAATATAGCTTAGGCCAAATAGTATGGCTTATTAAGGATCAATAAATAATAGTGTGACACTTATTGCTAAGGTTCGTTTCAGGATCTAGGTAATTAAATAATTAATACACTACAGTTATAATTACAAGTATTTATTACAACTAAAAGATTTACAAAATACAGTAGAGCCCCGATTATCCGCGGAATTGGGTGGCAAGGGCACCGCGGATATTGAAAATCGCGGATAACCCGAAAAAAGACTAAAAATGAGGTGAAAACACGAAAAAAATATTTCAGCATAATAACTACAATTTATTGTACAAAAAAACATGATATTTGTATAAAATTTTTGAAATATGTACAGTACAGCAGAAACCTTTGCTCTACATCTCACTAAAATAAAGAACAGTAAACAAAAACCAATATACCTGTACAGTTAACAAAAAGTGTTCAGTTACGTCTTTTTAAAAAATCAGTCACTCGTTTTTGCTTCTTGCTTTGGAAACATCTTTTCTTTATTCTAGATTGTACTTTCCTTAACATGAGTTTTTCTGCCAACTTGTTGAGAAAAACATGTTGAGAAAGTAAGAGAGGGTGTTAGCGCTTGTAAGACGCTGGATAAAAGACAATGAAACGAATTTAAACTGAATAATTTTATAGAACTTAGTAAACGATTAATTGACTTAATTCGGAGGACCAGGTCAGTTTTAAGCGGCTGCCGACCACAGCAAAAACGTTTTAAAGAATAAACAAAATGAATTAGTAACTGGAGGAATAAAATAACGAAAGGTAACGGACATAATTGGTAGGGAAAAAACATAGGGAGACACACTGTTGAATAACTAACTGTAACAATGGAAAAACGTCCTTACCTGGAATCCATAAACGACTTGAAACTTGTAGATAAGCACGTGGAGACACTGGTAACATTGCAATGAATACACTACGACAGTTTACAATAAAAAACACATGAACATTGAATATAATTCACACAAGCATAGAATAACGAACAGTTTAGGTTTGTGGTAAACCAACGAGAAACGAAACGAACAGATGATAAACGAAGAGATTGGCAGGGCATCGCTAACCCACGCCATACGCTAGGCGCAAGAGAAGAACGCAACCACACATTACGGTAGCTAAGACAAAAGTGTATAGGGAAGAAGCCGGATGTTTGAAAGGAAGAGGGGATACGGATGACGTGACTTAATGATGTCACGCGGAAGCAGATGCAGGAACAAATTGTTATTAGCGGGGAAAACAGTTTGAAATAACCCCGGGAAGACTGGCGCTAACATACCGCCCGCCTAAATCGAAGTAAGCGATTTACAGAGAACTGATCGAAGAACGAAGCCGCCCGCCCTGAAAGAACAGGGAGCGGAAAACGCAGGAAGAAGACGAAGAACGAGGCCGCCCGCCCTGAAGCAACAGGGAGCGGAAAACGTAGCAAAAACGATGAGCGAAGCATCGACGACGATTGAAGACGTAGAACGAGAGAAGTGAAGAACGGACACATCTTGATGTGGCGTGACAAACGCACGGGTTTGCCCGGCCAACGACGAACGGAGCATCTTCCACGGCTTGCGCGGAAGCCAACGAGTAACGGAACGATCTTGAGGTGATTGCCAACAAGGGTTGACAACCAGAAGCGACGAAGAGACGAGGAAAACGACAAACGAAGAAAACAAACGAAGAGGCGAAAACGAAGGTAGACGAAGTTAAGCGGGAAACGAAGCGAAACGACGGAGAAAAGTTAGTTGCCCAAAGGCGAAACTAACTGGTAAGCGGGTTGCGAAACGAACTGGCGAGTAGGCGAACAAAAGCGACAAGAATTCTGAATTGCGGTACGGCAAACTTCACTAACTAATGGAGAGTGAATCCGTGATTGAGGTTGAGGCGACGTGCGAGATTGACGAAGATTACACCAGGCGTTGAACGAAGGACGAGAATTGAAATTACAATTATTCACCGGTTGTGAAAATTGTGTACGACGATTGGGGCCCCGCCCGCCAAGAGGGGCGCAAGGCGCGCGAAGAGCGTTAGCAGAACATGAAGCGACTGAGGAGGGCCGATTGCCCTTTAGCGAAGCGATTTGCAGCGGTTTGTTAACAGAGTGTGCGAGAGACGACGAGAAGCGATTTGACGAGGAATTAGTTGAAGACAACTCGGAGGGAGCCTTCAGCGTAGACTTGAAGCGAGGCGTAGACTTGAAGCGACGAATGGACGAAGTACCAGCAGCAAGATCGGTCGAGATACTGGCGGAGTCAGTAGGCGATGCGAGACGAGAATCAACAGCGATGATCTCGGATGAAGCGGCGAATCGATTTGAAGGCGAAGAGACTGAAGTTTTACGAAGACGATTTGTTAGAACAGTAGGGCGAAAAGAATCGTTGTCAGATGCAGGCGAAACAAGAAGGCAATTAGGCGAATTAACAGTAGACGGTGCGAGCTCAACAGCAGTAGCAGGCGACGAGAATTCAGCGTTATCAGGGAAAACATATGATAAAAGCGAATCGTTATTTGTTACAGAACTAGGTGGCTGGATGTCGGGCAATTTGCCAAACACAACATAACCAAATACGGTTGATAAAGCGGAAGGAGTGCCTTTTATTAAAGGCGTTTTGCTAAAATCGAGTATTTCGGAAAAGTAGTCAGCGCCAAGCAGTAAATCTACTGGATTTGGGCTGCGAAAGCGAAAGTCAGCTAGCAGATGTTGAGAAAACTGTTCACCGACGGACTTGTGAATTCGAGAAGCAGGTAGGCGGTCTGATATTTTTTGAATAACAGTAGCCTGAAGCGGTAGGCGAAAATTAGAATTTTGCGGCGACTGAATTGTAAGGTTTGTAGTTCCCTTAACGGAGGTAACTTGAGATGAAATACCTTGTAAACGTTTAGTGGTAGGCGCTATGTCGAGTTGAAGCGAACGAGCAGCGCTATAGGTTAAAAGACTTGATTGAGAGCCATTGTCAATGACAGCGCGAAGTGGAACAATTTTACCGGATGAATTTATAGCGTGAACAATAGCAGTGCCTAACAGCGCTGTTTGGCCGTCAAGGCGACAAGAAAGCGAATAATCGGTAGATTTTTCAGCGACGACTGACGAAGACGAATTTATAGTAGGTACCGGCTTATTAGCAGAGCAGGTAGCGCAGGAATTAATTGGCGGAGTTGCGATAGCAGTAGCATGAATCGACGGCGAAGAATTAGAAAGTAGGCACCCGGGAGATTGAGAATCGTTGACTGGGCGCTCGATGAATGGAGGCGAATTAGCGATTAGCGAATTATGCGATTTAACAACGGGAGAGGCAGATAAATTCGACTGTTGAATGTTACGGTCAGAGTGTAACAGCGTATTATGAGATTTAGAATGACAGATACGACAATGTTTAGTTGAGTTGCAGTTGCGACGGTCATGGTGTCCAAGACAGGCGAAACAGAGTTTGAGACGAGAAATAATTTTGTAACGATTATCGACAGTTTGCGACAGAAATTCACTGCAGTTGTGAAGCGAGTGAAGGTTAGATTCGCACGAAAGACATTCGATTGAGTCTGATTTAACGAAAAACGAAGGTATGTTGTCAGAACGAGTAGGCGGCGATGTTGAATTACGATTATTTTGTACAGTACGGCTATCAGCGGAGACCGGATTTGATGAGTCCGGTTTATCGAGGTTAGAACTACTTGAATACGGAGAACGAACATTATCAATAGATTGAGAAGGATTAACTAATTCACAAGAATGCATTTTAGCAGTAACAAACGAGATTAAAGATTCGTATGAAGGAACATTAGACGCAGGGTTATGATCTTCAAAGCTGAGTTTAGTAACAGAATCTAAGTTTGAATAAGCGATTTCAAATAAAAGATACTCGAGTAGATTAATATTGAGTATTCGCAAGGCACCTATAGCGGCTTCGTGAACATTTAAGAAGTGTTTTAACGATTGATAACTTGGAGAATCAGATTTGACGAAATTAAAAACTTGATTTAGATGTACATTTGCAATTCTACGTGGATTTGAATAACGGTCAAGAATTAAATTATACGCCAATAGGTAATTATCAGCGGACAATGGTAGATGCTCAATTAAGCGAAGAGGTTCGTTATTCAACGAACATCGCAGGTAATGTAATTTTTGCACTTGAGACAAATCAGAATTATGATGGATTAAGTCATTAAACAGACTTATGAAGTTCTGGAATTTCGTTATGTCTCCATCATAGGATGGCAAGCGAATATTAGGTAACTGGACTAATGGCGAATTATTGTTTTTGTGTTGACTTGAAATAATCACAGTGTTATCTAACGATTGAATCAGCTGTTGCGCTGAACCGATTAATTGAAAATATTTGTTTTCAAAATTGGTGCGCTCGACTTCGAAGTTATTATCAGGTTTGAGTAATTCAAGTTTGGTTTGAATCAATTCAAAGTCAGACCATAGATCAATGAATTTTTCTAACCACAATTTTATTTGAGTTATTTCTGCATTAGATTTGAGAAACAAATCGAAACGATTCAAATGGTTATTAATAACCTCGCGTTTTTTAAGTAGAGACAGATAATCATCCATGTCGAAAGAGATAAAACGAATAAATTAATTAACAAATGTAGATTGACAAAACGTAAACAGAGATCAGCTGATCGAAATAGGTTAAGCACGCACAGTATAGAGTGTAGAACGCAGACGTTGAATGCAGAGTGACAAACTGGTTCGAATGCGAATTTGGTGTATACGAAGCGGGGGAGAATGGGCGTATACGAACGAGATGATATGCGCAGAACAGAACTCCAAGCGTCCAAGGTGAAGCTGGAGAATCACAATGGCGGCCTATTGAGACTTGTGGATAGCTCGAAGCTACCGAACAAAGCGAAGCGTATGTGTGTGTGACGTCACGAATAGAAATAGCGTTGTTGTTCCCTACAACACGGTACAGCTAACCGCGCGAAACGAAACAGGCAAGCCTAACCGCATGTAACACAATGAACAAGATGATTACACAATGTGTAATTAACAAATTTAATGAAATAATAAAACAGTATATGCAATTGACTGTATCCATAAATCACTGATAGATATCCGATGCCCGGAACAGGACCAATAATGTTAGCGCTTGTAAGACGCTGGATAAAAGACAATGAAACGAATTTAAACTGAATAATTTTATAGAACTTAGTAAACGATTAATTGACTTAATTCGGAGGACCAGGTCAGTTTTAAGCGGCTGCCGACCACAGCAAAAACGTTTTAAAGAATAAACAAAATGAATTAGTAACTGGAGGAATAAAATAACGAAAGGTAACGGACATAATTGGTAGGGAAAAAACATAGGGAGACACACTGTTGAATAACTAACTGTAACAATGGAAAAACGTCCTTACCTGGAATCCATAAACGACTTGAAACTTGTAGATAAGCACGTGGAGACACTGGTAACATTGCAATGAATACACTACGACAGTTTACAATAAAAAACACATGAACATTGAATATAATTCACACAAGCATAGAATAACGAACAGTTTAGGTTTGTGGTAAACCAACGAGAAACGAAACGAACAGATGATAAACGAAGAGATTGGCAGGGCATCGCTAACCCACGCCATACGCTAGGCGCAAGAGAAGAACGCAACCACACATTACGGTAGCTAAGACAAAAGTGTATAGGGAAGAAGCCGGATGTTTGAAAGGAAGAGGGGATACGGATGACGTGACTTAATGATGTCACGCGGAAGCAGATGCAGGAACAAATTGTTATTAGCGGGGAAAACAGTTTGAAATAACCCCGGGAAGACTGGCGCTAACAGAGGGGATCGATACACTTGCCCGCTCGGGTCTTCAAGGTCGTCAAGGTTCGTAATTAAACATTTTTTTTTGATAATCGGGGCTCTACTGTAAATAATAAACTAATTATAATGAAGTAATACAATAAATGACTTAATAATTTACTTAATACTACTTACAAAAATTATATAGAATGCACATACACAATAACTTTACACAATGCACACACACACAAAGACAGTATAGCAATAGTTGACCAACACAATGCCCAGAACGTACCTCCACTATGCATCGATAGCCACTCGTCAAAGATCAAACGAATACTGACTCCCTGATCGCACTCGGGCGCTCTTTATATAGCTCGATCAAAAAGATAATTCCAGAGTGGCAGAGAAATTCCGTGCAAATAATAAAGTATAAAAAACCCTTTTTACTGGAAAAGTCTTAACTATTGTAAACAAGTAAATAGATCTATTGTAAATAAAATGACAGGTGTTACAGGTAATCAACCGACCTTTTCATAAATAGTTGTACAACAAAGACCTTTTATAACTAGCCCTATTGTTACTTTATCACTCTATTATTTACTCTTTACCATTTTATGAATGAAGTACTAGAAATTTCGCGAACCATGCCCTTCTTCGATATTGTCACAATAGGTTCAATGAGATGTTTATAAAACAACGGAGTTGTAAACATACAATATATCCATGTAAGAGTAAAATAACTAGAATATGATGTTATGGTTAGAGCTATTGCTATGATGTATTTAGAAAAGCACGCATTGTTACACTTGCACCCCATATAGTCCACTTTTAAACTCGCTGACGATCGTGTACTTATAGCGTGTTACCAGTACCTTGTTGTTTTTTAATCTGATTGTATGTTATCTATTGTATTACTTTCTCTTGCCTATATGAATACGTATATAGGAAGGAAAGTATTGTTTTCATGTCGATTTTTCATCGGATATACATGTTGTCAGACCCCCTGAACCCAAAAAACATGTTTTTAGCAATTGGTCTGTGTGTGTGCGCGTGCGTGTGTGTGTGTGTGTGTGAGAATAGAATATCGCAAGAACGGAACATCGTACGAACATGAAACTTGAAACTATATTAATTACTTAATAATAGTTAAGATACTACTACCGGACCTGACGTGAACATTTCATCAAAATCGGTCAATCAGAAGTAGTAGCTTATTCGTGTAATTTTTCACTTTTTTGCTCTTTTCTCAAAAACTGGTACTAAGATTTTTTTTAAATTTCCTCATTTACTACATTTTTCATGCTCTACAAGATAGGGTAGGCGTCATGTCTGCTGACATTCTTGGGGAGGCTGTTTTCTCGTAAAAAAATTGTTTTTTTAAGATTGTAGGTTTAATTTATGCATTTTAGTGCAAAATGTATGTATTAAAAGTTGTAGAGAATTTAAAATCCTACAACTTTTATTTCAAACATTTTTTTGTATACCGCTTAGTTTAGCGATAATTAGCGATTTTCAGTTTTTTTTCTCACGAAAACATGTAAAAAAATCGATTTTTTAAAGATTTCAGGCTTAGTATGCATTTACGACAAAAGTGTATACAATCAAATTTAAGATCTACAACCTTTATTTAGAGAATTTTTCTTTACAGAGCCTAGTTTAGCATGAAAGAGTGATTTTCCGTATTTTTTAGCCAAACTTAGGTTGATTTAAATTTTGTGTCTTTCACTCATGATTAAAATAAGGTTATGTTTTTTGTGGTTAGGTTTCTGTTTATTTCCAATGTTTTATTACTAATGTTAGGTTATATTGGTAATAATTTGCATTGGCAAGAGAAAGTCGTGAGAATTTTTCACACCAGATTTTTTTTTCTCTTGTTTTTATTGTTTTTTTGCTTAGGCTGTTGTTTGTGTTTAAAAGTATATTAATTTACATGTGCAATCTTGATTTAGTTTGTAATACAGTGGACCCTCACTTAACGATGCACTCACATTACGATATTTCACTTTACAATGTGTCATCAAATTAGTCATCGCATTCCCAAAGTCGCACATGCACCTGACCCGCCAATCGTCAACCCCTACAATAAGTAGTTCTGACCGAAGTACTCCCTCCCTCTTGTCAAGATACCCTCGACCAAGCTACCCGCACCCTCCCATCATCAGCTCAAGGTTGTTTCTGTTTTTCAGATTTGTCACAGCACCCATACTATTTAGTAGTGTTACGCGTATTGCCTTGGTTATCGGTTTAGCATCTGTGCCGTAGTGTTTGTCGTGTTATTATACATACGTATTCTTTGTAGTTTTGGTACCCTAGGTAGGTTTCCTGTCTACGTTATTGTAGTTATAGTGAAAATGGTTCCTAAATCGTGCATATTAAGTAAAATTTCTATTAAAGAAAAGCAAGAAATTGTAAAAAAACATAATGAAGGGGCTAGGATAAATGAATTGGTTCGCCAGTATGGTTATTCCCAGTTTACAATTTCCACGATTGTAAAGCAAAAGTCAAGTTTTAAAAGACGTTAAAGTGTCTGATAGATCAAACACAATTCAAAAAGGCATTTTTTTATAATTATACCTATTATCAAATCATTGTACTGAAATCAGCGCTATTTGAAGAATGTATAGGGCTATCTGTATGTACAGGCTAATGTAAATTTCTCGTGAAATTGTATATATATGGTCTAATGATTGGGCAAGAATTCGGTCTCGATACGATATTTTCGCTTTATGATCGTTCTTCCGGAATGAATTACGATCGTAATGTGAGGGCCTACTGTAATTGTTTCCATCATTGGGCCATATTGGCCTGTTATAAACAATGTATTGTGTAAGTAAATAGATATGGTGACAAGCGAAGGAGGAGGGAGCGGTAGGAAAGGCCTTGGATTTGCGGAATGATGAGATTGTTAAGTGCAGTTTGGAATTCAGTGAAAAAAAAGTAAAGTGCTGGTGTAGAAGAGATGTGAGCAGGCAAGGCAGGGACATGTAATATGGCCAACTGGTGAAGTACTGGAGGAATTTAAAGAATTCACTTTACTCATTACTTTGAAGCGTGGCAGCGCGAGTGGGACACCGCACATAAGGGAAGGTCTCTGTATGATTTCATCCAGGACCTGGGGGATGGTACGCTTCTAGTGTTACATTAAGGACATCGGGTGTCCGAGTCCTCACTGATCACGGTGAGTTCGCAGCGTATTTAAAGCGGTTCCGCCTGCTGGCTGATGATTCTTGCGTCTGTGGGGAGGTCCAATCTAATACACATTTGCTGTATGATTGCCCCGCTCTTGGGGGGTCCAGACGACAACTGACCCTGGAGCTTCAAGGCCAAGGGGAAAATTGGCCTCTCACGGAACGTTCGAGTTTGTACCGTGAGGTGCATGCCCGGTCGGTGTGGGGGTTCCTTGACGAGGTAGCTACGTTCTACCGTCGTCATGTAGTTTAACTAAGGGTTGTGTCCCTCGGCTATCGTCGAAGGCACTGAAGACTAAATTATATGGTGTACAAACACTTTCTGGCAAACTTAAAGGTGACTAGGTCCTAACTAATATTTTTATTATTAGATATTTTAAAATTTTAAATCTTCGACAAGTTATTTATGACTGTTAGGACCCACACGTTTTCTGACGCGGGCCTTGAGCCCGAAGAGGCACCCTGACAAGAGGGCGAGAAATGCACACTCCCCAGGTCGGTCGACCTGGCTCCAACTCGCCCTCGAAAGTTTTATATTTTAACTGGTTTTAATTTCAAGCAAGGTGACTGTCGCCGTCACAAAGTTTTATAAGAGTTCTTAGGAACGGCTTCCAGGTCTATGCATTCCGACGACCAATTGGAGGGGAGGTGGTGGGAGAAATGCCAGGAAACCATTACCATTTACTCATTACTTAAATTATGGCGACAAGTCCTAACTAAATTTTATGTAGTAATCTTTAGTTTTATTTCTGACCTGTTTCGATGACTGTTACGACCAAAGTTTTATATTTATGTTCTCGATGGCGGGCGCATTGTGCAACAAGAGGCTTCCCCGATAATGGAGCGAGCAATATGCATCCCCCGGTTGCCGTCCAGGCTCACCCTCACTCCAATACTTTAAAATTTGTCTAAATGAGGTATGTGACAGTCGCCAGTCACGGTTTTGCATCCCATCTTTGATTTAATTTGAATATTATAACCTTTAGTAAAATTATTTAGATTTTTTTATAAATTTCCCTTTCAGCAAACATGCTGGACTGTACGTGACCATTCCGGGAACTTTATAATCTGCGTAGTTTGTCATAGTTATCAAATATTTTTCGGTAATATCAAAAAGTTTTTGTTGTTTGATGTTATAGTTATTTTGCGGTCAAGATGAAAATGGATTTCTGCTGTAGTAACATGTTCGTTATTATGTTTGTTGTTCAGGTACAGAGCGCAGATGCCGAGTTTTTGTACGAATGAAGACCAAGCCAGTTACATGTCGACATTGTCACTGGCGCCAGTCAACCACGCAGGAGGGGCAGTGCTCGATGTGAGAGTGTCTTCCAACACGATCAGACAGTTCCTTACTATTCATCCACTGGAAGAGCATTATTTTCCATCGTCGTTCAGATTCAGTAAGTGGAATTTTCACTTTTTCGATAAGTCTTGTCCGTAATTGTTGTACTGAAAGTGGTGCATCTGAATTTTTTGCTTTGATTTAAATTGATTGTGCTATGGGTCACGTACTCTTTAATTTGTTGAGGACTGCTGATGCAAATGGTGTCACGTACCCTACTATGTTTCTATAGTTTCTATTAAATTGCTGGCATACAGGCAATGTTAGTAAATGTTCAGGCATTCAGACTAATCCTATACATACTGAAGTCACGAGATTGCCTTTTGCGTATGTATGGGCTGTGAGGAAGGGAAGTGAAATATTTGTAGTGCTGCTAACCTCAACAGTGAGACACTACTCGTACATTTCACTACCGTGCAGTTTCTTCATACATTTTGTAAGCTGCGGTTTATTCCGAGAAAATGTTTTTTTTTTTTCAGAAACCTAATAAGAAATAAATATTACCTGTAGTATTGCTTAATTACATGACTAGAAATGTTAGATTTACTGTAATTACGAATGAATCGCCTTCTTTACTTCTGTTGTCACCGGCGTTTTCATTATCAGTCTCTCTAGTGTCTACCTAATCGTTCTGTTTTTTTTACCAGGTGTCAACAAAACTGTTAAAGAATAGCTTCTTCATGTCCTTAATTTCCTTCTTTATTTCCCGAATTGTGGAAAGAGAAAAATCACAGTAGTTAGTCGCTCGCTCACGGCTTTTGTTAAGAGGCACGGATATGCATTTTTGTTTAGCTTCAACTTCATAACATTTTATTACATTGCATTTTGTTCACCTCTGTGATTAGTTCGATTACATTTTCGAAAAACCGACATTTCTGTAACAAACAGTTAACCTACAAAAGGTTCCGCGATAAACTGTATATGCTCTGGGTATAGTATAAACTGTTATCTTTGTCATACTGAAATTAAAGAAGTTGGGCATACGCACTGATGCTTTTCCCCCTTTACCCCTCGTTGCAAACAAGGGCAAACTCGTGACTCAAGTGACCATACAAGCGCTACTGTCATCGTCTTTTGTTACCTACTGCTGGGAATTTTTGAACAGATCTTAAAAGTGTTGTCAATTTGGCCCTGGATATCCAGATAAAGGCCCACCATTAGATTGAAAAAGGCCTGAAAATAGAGTTTACAGGCCCCCTGAACCCAAAAAACATGTTTTTAGCGATTGGTCTGTGTGATCAAAATATCTCAAAAACGTAATAGCGTATGGAGTTGATACTTGGAACTTAAGTTAGATACACCTAGAGAACCTGAGACAAACATTTTCATAAAAATTGTATCGCTGGAAGTAGTAGTTCATTCATGTACCAAATTTTTCCGTTTTCATTTACGACCAGAATAAAAATTGAAATTTAAGAAAAAATATTTTCTTTAGTAATATCACTTTACGTACAAAAAGTGTCATAAAATCAGTAAAAAATACAAAAACATATGTTTAGCTATATATATATATATATTAAGCAATTCATTGCAAAAAACACGTTTAGATATTGCAAATTGATAGACGCATTCAAAAGATATCACACTTTTTGTTCAACAAAGTAACGTGCTGGATGAAAAAAATGGTGAAAAAAACACCTCAAAATAATGTTTTCAATTTTTATTTTCTCTGCTTCTATGCAAGTTCTATCTCTTACGCATGTTGCTTTGTGTATTATCCTTTTCTAAACAGGATAGCATAAATCAAAATATGTTATAGTTTATTTTGACGCTAATTGTAGTAAGGTTTAACGGAGGGGTAGACGAGACAGGTAGTGTTAACCTTCTTTGTTAGATTTTAGGGTCATAAAATTTGTCACCGGCACTTTTAATTTATTGATTTCGATTGTTAAATTTCAAGCTAACTGATGATGTCATTCCCAAACAAATACGTTTTTTTTTTGTTGAAAAGTTATGGATAAAAACGTTCAAATTTTAGTACTGGCTGTTAAAAAAAATACGTTTTTTTCGCGTAACACCACGTCGTCAATTTTCATTGTACAAATATGCAAGATACATCAAATGAAAGAAGAAAAAAGTCTCTAAAACTAAACCTGTTAGAAAATAATGAATAGTTGTGGCGATAATTGAGTTTAAAGAAAGATGACGAATGAGTGATATTGGGCATTTCGGTGTGTAAGGGTTAATATACTTTCCTTGTGTTTGACACTTTTTAAACACCATTTTTTTAAAAAAAAGTTTCTTAACGTACGAGGTTTCCAACTAAAATTTAGCCTTTCTTTTTAGAACCGGTAATAACGTTTCACTTGTTGGGAAGAATTTCTTATTAATATAAATATACTCCATAATTTTGATACCTCTGTGAAAGCTGTCCAACGAGGCATTGCTATATTCTGGCCATTTCCTTTTTTTACCAGGCGTCAAAAATCTGTTTATGAAGAATGTATCTTCTTCACTACATTTTAACTTCTTTCCTTATATTTTGAACTGTGAAAACAGAAACATCACAGTAGTTAGTTGCTCACTTTATGGCTTTTGTTAAGAGGCACGGAAAGGTATTTTTCTTTAGCTTCAACTTCACAACATTTTATTACTTTGCATATTTGAATTAGTTCAGCACTGTGAATAGTTCTACCATGTTTTTTGAGAAACCGACATTTCTGTTTATGGTAACAAACCGTTATATTCGTACAGTTAACCTACTACAAAAGGTTCCGCAATATACTGTATGTGCTCTGGGTATAGCTTACGTTGTTGTGTTGGCTGAACTGATACCAAAGCGGTCTCGCATGTGCATTGATGCTTTCCTCCCTTTATCCCTTATTAAAACTAAAGGTAAACTCGTGACTCAAGTAAAATGGTAACCAGCTACAGAGGCATGCAGGGGCCGCATACAGGCTGCCTCTAAAGTAGTATTCACTACTCATGCTGTGTTCGTGCAGTTATTGTATTTACATTTGTATCGCTGTCGAAAGGCGATTAGTTGCACGCGCACAAAATTAGGGAAAAAATTGTCTGCGATTCAATTTGGAGTAACAGGCAGTAAGTTTTTTCTAAATGATGTGCCGTACGTTTTGATAGACTCGAAAGAGAGGGATGTCACAGCCTCTTTCCCTTGTACCTACTGTGCGGTTCTTTTTGTTAAAACTTCATACAACTGATATTGTGAGTGTATGTGTGTGTGTGTGTAGTTTATTTCTAAAAATTGACATATGTTCGGTATAAAATTCACAACTATAAAAAATGATTCAGCTTCTTGGAATACGAACAAGAAGGATACACCTAACATGACGATCTATCTTTGACTTCCCTTTAAAGAGTGATTTTTTTCAAGCTCGTTTATTATTTCTGTTTCCTCCCAACATGTATCAAATTACAGATAAAATTTTGTATTTTATAACAATATAATAAAACACATAATGTTATATTACGTGATACGCAAAAAAATGTGATGAGATTAAAACGTCTTAACATTGTATGAGCGTATATTTTATATAAATATCAGATTATTTTATTAAACATCCTATGTACGATTTTTAAACAGCCGTATTATTTAAAATTGAAATATATATTTTTCTAACCACCAGAATACGGTAACATAAAACACTTACCAATGTTTATAGCGCTTTCGTGTATCTTGTACACATCTTCAGTAAATAAAAATTTATTTCAAGTCAAAATTTAAAACAGTCTTGCCAACTTAATCAGAGTTGATTGTCGTATTCAATCTGTGTGTTCATTAATTTTTCCCTGCTATTGTATTTATAAATATAATATTTTTCCAAAATTTCAATTTCATTTTGTCTGTTATTTATTTCCAATATTTCTAGATTATATAATTATTCTTATATATATAATTATATAATTATAAATCTATATAATTATTCTTATATTAGATAAATATTATATAATTCGAAAATATAATTGTAAATAATATATCACACACACACACACACACACACACACACACATTTTACTTTGGGTAAGATATGTAGATGACATATTGGTAATTTACAATGAAAAAATAAAGGGTGAACATAATATTATAAATAAAAAATTGCATAATTACTATGAAAAACTTAAATTTACATGTGAAGTAGAAAAAGATAAAAACATAAATTTCCTGGATATAAAAATACAAATAATAAATAATATAATAGAAACTGATATATATATAGGAAACCACATGTTACAAATAACACAATAAACAGATTTTCAAATCACCCATGGATACATAAAATAAACACGTTCAATAACATGATACACAGAACATATATATACACATGTAACAATAAAGAAAGATTTAATAAAGAAATAAATTACATTAAAGAAATAGCACGAAATATTGATTACAATAATATTTTCATAAACAGATTAATAAATAAATATCTACATAAAATTAATCAGAAACAAACACATCTATTACCATTAAACAATAAAGAAGAAATAAACAAAAATGATAATTACATAAATCATAGAATACATAAAATTACCAATATATACGATAAAAATAAATACAAAATAGCATATAAACCCCAGTTTCCTATAAAATTTATTTTACAAAAACATAATATTAAGGCAAATGCAAATGATAAAGAAAAAGAAAATAATCAATTTAATTCATGTGGAATTTATAAAATTAAATGTAATGAATGTAATGAAATATATATCGGTAAAACCACCAGATCTTTTAAAAAACGGTTTACAGAACACTATTCTAACTATAAAAAAGGAAATCGAAAATTCTCCAATGTAACTGAACACATGATTAAAAATAAACGTAATCTGTTAAATATAAAAAATAATCTAGAAATATTGGAAATAAATAACAGACAAAATGAAATTGAAATTTTGGAAAAATATATTTATAAATACAATAGCAGGGAAAAATTAATGAACACACAGATTGAATACGACAATCAACTGATTAAGTTGGCAAGACTGTTTTAAATATAAGAATCGACTATTCCTTATCTACCATGGTAGGGGCAGGAAGTTTTAAATTTTGACTTGAAATAAATTTTAATTTACTGAAGATGTGTACAAGATACACGAAAGCGCTATAAACATTGGTAAGTGTTTTATGTTACCGTATTCTGGTGGTTAGAAAAATATATATATTTCAATTACAAATATCAGATTATAATAATAACATTTATAGCGTAATAAAATACAATTCATTTGGAAGTGAAAGTAATTTTTTCAGAATTTTTTGATGAAAAATTAGCTTGTTTGAGTGTGGTGAACAAAACCGGTTGGCAGAGTGCCCTACTGATCGCGTATTGTCACTATTGCGCTTGAACACTGTACACTGCTTGAAATGAGGTAGAAGGGAATGGCGGACGCAAGATATTCTCTCTCTGACTCGCTTCCCTCCCTACATGCCACCGTAATTGGCGAACATTATACTATAGCATTGTAAGGGGTGTTTTCTAATAGACCAAAATGCATACGCAAACAAGTACAATTTATTAATTCACAGGGATGACGGAGATCAAAACAATGAAACACTCGTGTGTGTGTGTGTATATATTTATATATCAATTTTTTAAACATGTTGTACTGTGTGCTGAATTTACTTTAGATAATATTAATATTAAACCACCAGTAAACACACAAAATTAGCAAGAATGATCTTACCGTTAAGTTAATAAGGCCTTTTCAGATCCCTGGATCCATCATCAGTTAACTCACAAACACTATAAAATTCTTTCACTGGCAATGCATTGCCTTGTCAATTCAAGTCATGACTGAATAAAATTATTTGTTACTAGTTAAAATTATTTCTTATCAAACAGGTGTACCAATAGAAATAGATCATCTTGCTCAAAATTTACCTGGTGGTTTATTAGTTTAAAATTTTTGTGTTTATAAATGTAATATTTCTCCAAATGTTCAAGTTTATTTTTATCATTACAAATTTCCAAGATTTCAAGATTATTTTCTATATCTGTAATTTTATGTTTGTTGGAAATCAGGTGCTCTGCTACATTTGAAACTGTTTTCTTTTTATTCTTAAATGCCCTCAAGTGTTCCAAAAATCTGGCTTTAAAGGATCTATCTGTTTTCCCTATATAATAGAGATCAATACACGATTGCATTTAAACCAGCCAATGGTATTTCAAGATATTTCAGTTGCACAGAGGATTATTCATTGAATAAATATCATCAAAGCGGTATCTATAAAATAAAATGCACGGATTGTGAGGCTATATATATAGGGAAAACAGATAGATCCTTTAAAGCCAGATTTTTGGAACACTTGAGGGCATTTAAGAATAAAAAGAAAACAGTTTCAAATGTAGCAGAGCACCTGATTTCCAACAAACATAAAATTACAGATATAGAAAATAATCTTGAAATCTTGGAAATTTGTAATGATAAAAATAAACTTGAACATTTGGAGAAATATTACATTTATAAACACAAAAATTTTAAACTAATAAACCACCAGGTAAATTTTGAGCAAGATGATCTATTTCTATTGGTACACCTGTTTGATAAGAAATAATTTTAACTAGTAACAAATAATTTTATTCAGTCATGACTTGAATTGACAAGGCAATGCATTGCCAGTGAAAGAATTTTATAGTGTTTGTGAGTTAACTGATGATGGATCCAGGGATCTGAAAAGGCCTTATTAACTTAACGGTAAGATCATTCTTGCTAATTTTGTGTGTTTACTGGTGGTTTAATATTAATATTATCTAAAATATTTATATATATATGATTATGAACAGCCAAAACAAAATAAAATAAAATATAAAACTCACCTCAGAGTATTATATCATATCAAGATCTTTCGTCTCCCTCGGAGACATCATCAGGAATTTAAAAAACATAAACACAATAAAACATAAAACACAAACACAATAGTGGTCGTAGACCACGTCAATTGTTCAAAACAATAGCTATCCTAAAGCACCATTCCGCGCGCGGTTTATTTGGCCGAATGACTGTATAATCATTTTGTACCTAGTTTTATTCCTTATCTCGATTAAGTACAATTTGAAATAATTTATCATTATCAAATTCTGTCTGGCTGTTCATTAAATTTATCTTTTTATTTTTAAATTTATAAATATAATATTTCTCCAACTGCCATAATTTGTTACTATCGAAACATATTTCTAAAATTTCCAAATTATTTTCATGACTGCTTATTTTATGCCCTTTCGTCAGCAGATGTTCTGCCACATTAGAATTTTTACATTCCTTTTTCAAATAAGTAGCATAATGCTCAGAAAATCGTTTTTTAAATGATCTATTCGTTTTTCCGATGTAACAAAAATTGCAGTCACTACAATTGATTTTATATATGCCCTGGCAATTATATTTGTCATATGCTTTGTTATTGTGTACTGTTGGTAGATACCTGGCTATTTTATTAAAAGGCTTATAAGCAATTTAGACATCTTTATTACGGAAAGTGTTGGACATTATATTGGTCATGTTATTCATATATTTTTGTGAACCAAACGACCTTTTTTTGGCGGAGTTTATGCTAGTTAACTGGGTCAGCTGTTTACGGGTGTTTTTATTTTTGTATTTATTAAAAACTCTACTGAATATTTCTTCGTTATAATCATTATTTACTGCCATGGTTTTTAAATGTTCAATTTCAATATGAAAATTTTTTTCATTACTACTATACACGAATGCTCTGTGTATTAAATTATAGAATATTCCTATTTTATGTTCCCATGGATGGTTAGAATAACGATTGATTATAGTATCATTTGCTATAGTCTTCCTATAAACAGCTGTTTCCACTTGGCCTCCTTCGATTTTAACAGTTATATCCAAGAAGTTAATCATATTATCCTGTTCCAATTCATAAGTGAATTTCAAATTACTATGATAATTGTTTATTTTATTTACCATAGCTTTTGTTCGTTCGTAGTCCTTTCATCATAGATCACCAATATGTCATCAACATATCTTTTCCATAATATAATTTTATGATCATTAAATATTTTATTTGTTACTATTTCATCTTCAAATTTCTGTATGTATATTTCTGACATGATTGGCGATAGTGGACTCCCCATAGCTAACCCATCTTCTTGTAAATAACATTTATTGTTAAAGGTAAAATAATTTTGTTTACAAATATTCCGGATTATAATAATGATTGTGTTAATTAATTTCAGCCCTAAATTGTTGTCCAATAATTTATCTAAAATGATGTCATACGTTTCATTTAGCGGAATATTAGTGTACATGTTACTAATATCAAAAGAAACCATTTTTGTATTATTATTATTGATATTAAATTTATTTAATGTTTTTACAAATTGAAACCTATCTTTTATAACATATTTATTGTCCAATTCTATGTATTTCCGTAGTACTTTGTCCATAACTTTAGCAATAATATAAGTTGGAGCCGTAGTAAAATTTATCAGGGGACGGATTGGTACATTAATTTTATGAATTTTCGGTAATCCAACTAATTGTGGCGGTTGTGGTACAAATGGATATAATCTGTTATGATATTTTAAATTATTATTGAAATTAAAAATTTCACGATATCTAGATATTAGATCTTTTACAATTTTTATATATTTATGTGTAGGATCTTTTATCTCTATAAACTTATTTTTCATTATATAATCGTTTACTTTATCATAGTAATCATCTTTCCCCATTAAGACAGGCGTTCCAGTTTTATCCGCCGATAACAATATCGTGTTGTTGTTATTTAGTTTATCGTTCAATTCGCAGATATCTTTTCTACTTATAAACCACTGATTATTATAAATACTTGTTTCATTTATTTTAGTTAAATTGTAAGCTGCTTTATCTCTAACTATATCCTTATCTACCTCATCAAGTTTCGTTATGTTTATTTCAATGTCAATGACGGAATTTTTAAGTGTGTTTTATAAATTGTTATATTTATTCATTGTACAAAATTTAAATGTATTTGTAATAATTCTCTTATCTATATCATTTAGTTGTACATTCGATAAATTTATGTATTTCTGGGAATCTATTATGTTTAACTTTTCCTTGTTACTACGTGTTTGTTTTGAATTGCTACACAGCTTATAAAATTTTTTATTTTGTTTTTCTAATAAATTAAATTTCATTATAGAAATTTTGTCATATATATTTTCCATGATTTTATCATAAATTAACATTCCAAGTTTATTACTTAAATTACGTAAAAATTACTTTCACTTCCAAATGAATTGTATTTTATTACGCTATAAATGTTATTATTATAAATTATTTCAAATTGTACTTAATCGAGATAAGGAATAAAACTAGGTACAAAATGATTATATCCTCATTCGGCCGAATAAACCGCGCGCGGAATGGTGCTTTAGGATAGCTATTGTTTTGAACAATTGACGTGGTCTACGACCACTATTGTGTTTTATGTTTTATTGTGTTTATGTTTTTTAAATTCCTGATGATGTCTCCGAGGGAGACGAAAGATCTTGATATGATATAATACTCTGAGGTGAGTTTTATATTTTATTTTGTTTTGGCTGTTCATAATCATATATGTAGTGGTGCAAACAAAGGAAAATAATGTTTAATAAAATAATATTTATATATATATATATATATATATGATAATGAACAGCCAAAACAAAACAAGATTAAATATAAACTCACCTCAGAGTATAAATAATAAAATCATACGACAAGTATAATAGTCAGGGCATATATAAAATCAATTGTAGCGACTGCAATTTTTGTTACATCGGAAAAACTAATAGATCATTTTAAAAAACGATTTTCCGAGCATTATGCTGCTTATTTAAAAAAGGAATGTAAAAATTCTAATGTGGCAGAACATCTGCTAACGAAAGGGCATACAATAAGCAGTCACGAAAATAATTTAGAAATCTTGGAAATATGTTTCGATAGTAACAAATTAGGGTAGTTGGAAAAATATTATATTTATAAATTTAAAAATAAGAAGATAAATTTAATGAACAGCCAGACAGAATTCGATAACGACAAATTATTTCAAATTATTAGTGGCGATAAGAAAGAAAACTAGGTAGGCCTACAACTGATTTTACCGTCATTCGGCCGAATAACCGCGCGCGGAATGGTTTACGATAAAGGGAATAGTTGACGTGGTCGTTGACCATAAGTGTTTTAATGTTTTTTATTTTATATGTGTTTAGTGTTTTTTAATTTTATTCCTGATGATGTCTCCGTGAGAGACGAAAGATCTCGATACAATATAATACGCTGAGGTGAGTTTATATTTAATCTTGTTTTGTTTTGGCTGTTCATTATCATATATGTAGTGGTGCAAACAAAGGAAAATAATGTTTAATAAAATATATTATATATATATTACCAAAATTGATTAATAATCTCAAATATTTAACACCGCATACACACACATCTTAACCCTTCGCAAACACGAGACACAATCCCCTCCTTTACCGCTGTTGCTCAAAAAAAAATCTGGTGTGAAACACTCACACAACTTTCTCTTGCCAATGCAAATAATTAACAATAAACCTAACATTAATAATAAAATATTAGAAATAAACAAAAAACTAACCTCAAAAACATAACCTTATTTTAATCATGAGTGAATGATGCAAAATGAAAATCAACCTCAGTTTGGCTTAGAAATACGGAAAATCACTCTTTCTCTCTAAACTAGGCTCTGTAGAGAAAAATGCTTTAAATAAAAGTTGTAGATCTTTTAATTTTCTATAAATTAAATTATATACACTTTTGTCGTAAAATGCATACTAAGGCCGAAATCTTAAAAAAATCAATTTTTCACACATTTTCGTGAGAAAAAAACAGAAAATCGCAAATTACCGCTAAACTAAGCGTTATACAAAAAATTGTTTGAAATAAAAGTTGTAGAATTTTCAATTCTCTACAACTTTTATTATATAAAGTTTTGCGCTAAAATGCATATTAAAGCTGTAATCTTAAAAAACAACGTTTTTACGTGAAAACAGCCTCACCCAGAATTTCAGCAAACATGACGCCTACCCTATCTTGTAGAGAATAAAAAATTGAGTAAACCAGGCGGTTTTAAAAAAAATCGTAGGACCAGTTTTTGAGAAAATCGCAAAAAAGTGAAAAATTACACAAATAAACTACCACTTCCGGTTGACCGATTTTGATGAAAATGTTCGTGTCGAGTCCGGTAGTGGTACTTAACTTAAGTTTCAAGTTTCAAGTTCGTACGATGTTCCGTTCTTGAGATATTCTGTACACACACACACACACACACACACACACACACACACACACACACTTAGACCAATCGCTAAAAACATGTTTTTTTGGGTTCAGGGGGTCTGAAAACGTATAGATCCGGTGAAAACTCGATTTCTTAAAATCGACATGAAAACAATACTTTCCTTCCTATATATTCACATAGGCAAGAGAAAGTAAAAAACAACCCCACGTACTACCAACATAAAACATTAAATTTACAAAATAATAGTTAATTACATAATATGATAACAATTATTTCTAACTGTGTTGTTTGTTGTTTGCAGATTGTACTTGTCTGAGTGAACGTGAAGTCTACAATTGTACATCCCTCGGTGTCCAACAAGAGTTGTTGGACAGTTTGGATTCAGCAGGTCCGTCGGCTTTAATTAATCCGACCCGTGTGTTCAACAATTTCATCGGTGTCGGATTGCGACCTTCCTTCTGTGATATTCATGATTTTTCATCTATCAATACGGTGAGCTTTTTATTGTTTAAGGGCGTAGCCAACTCAAGAAGATGAATTTTTTAAATTTTGATGTTTTTTGCATTTATTTGAGGTTTAAAATTTTCTGAATGACAACATTTGTTTACTTTGTTTATACTTTGACAAAAAGTTATAAAAACATTTGTTTAAAATAAAGATTACTAGCAAGGCGAGTGAAATTATTTCTTCAACTTTAAGTTTTCCGGAAATGTGGTTTTTACATGATTCTTGGGAATTAAATATTTTGGTTAGTATTGGAGATATTTGGATGCTTTTTCAAACTTTCATAATTTCTTGTTCTATTGTCTGTGAAATGATTATTACAAAAACTTTAGTAGGGATTTAGTTAAAAAATAAGTTGTGTATACATAAAATAAGTGTTTTTGAAAATATGGTTTTTTCAATAAATTTCTTGTAATAAAAAACAACATACATACAAGCTCATACAACAGATAATAGAGAGCAATTTTCTGTATTTTGTAGCATAAGAATCATGTTGATATCTTTCTTGGTTCCTGAGATATTTGATTCCTCGTAAAAGCCCGCATTTCCAACCTCTCCCTTATATTAGGGGCTGTAATTAATTTTTTGGCTTGGTTCAAATGGTAGGTGAGTACTAGTAAATCACTCTTTCATTTAAAATAAATAATGATAAATTATAGCCAGAAGTTTTTATTTTCATTTTCTGGGTTGACTACCCCCTTAAACTCTACAACAGGGCGCCCAAAAGTAACCGGATGCGTTTTTTTTTATATAGGCCCAATTTTTGACCATCTGAGGTGATTTTAGGCGTTTCCGGTAGTTTTTTCTTCTGTCCACCCGGAAAACTGCTTTTACTCTTCATGGAAGCCCTTAAAGTCAGTAACTAGTTGTCTAAATTTGGTTTGATCCATATTATGTTATTCTGGTTATTCAATATTCTACGTGAGTTCTTCAAACAATCTATCGTTCTAGATCTATTGTTTAGTGTCTCTTAAATTTCTCTTTTTTTGAACCGTTTGTCGTCCTTTCTTTAAAGTTGTCAGTAAAATTTTAATAATTTTCATTTTCCTTGTACAGTTCTTCTCGTCCTCGTAATCTGTACTTTCCTTCTACTTTTCACACGTTTTCTACACGAAAACGTGTGAAAAATCGATTTTTTAAGATTTCGGCTGTAGTATGCATTTTACGACAAAAGTATATACGAGGTAGGGTCAAAAATTTCCCGGAATGGTCGCTTACAGTCACGTATTTGTAAGCTGAAAGGGAAATTTTTGTTTGTGAGGTTGGCATAACTGGTAGTGAATGTGCTTTTGAGGTTAGCAGGCAGTTGTAGTTGGTTCCGTGCGTTCGGTGTTTAATATTGTAGATCGTAGTTTCTGTCTTTCGTCGGATTGTGCAATGTCGTCATTAGAGCAGCATGGCATTATTAAATTCTGTGTGTTGCTGGAGAAATCACCCTCGGAGACTCTTGAGATGCTAAAAAAAGCATACGGAAATTCTGCGATGAAGAAAACAGCAGTTTACGAGTGGCATAAGCGTTTTCGCGAC
This sequence comes from Catonia carolina, assembly GCA_035578175.1. NCBI lineage: Eukaryota > Metazoa > Arthropoda > Insecta > Hemiptera > Achilidae > Catonia > Catonia carolina. The sequence continues at coordinate 1,498,830 of JAQMRL010000004.1, forward strand.
GGTCGCACAACAATTGAAGATGACGTTCGGACTGGGCGGCCTTCCACTTCCACTACAGACGACAATGTTGAGCGCGTTCGACAAATTGTGCGTGCGGACAGGCGAACAACCATCAATACTATTGCCTCTGAAGTTGGTATTTCACATGGGAGTGTTCACAGCATTCTTCATAATGACTTGAACATGCACCGTGTTTGCTTGCACATTGTTCCAAAAATGTTATCCCCTGAGCAAAAGGAAATGAGAGTGACCATGTCCAGGGACTTGATTGAAATGGCTGATGCAGATGACAGCTTCCTGCGCAAAATTGTTACAGGTGATGAGACATGGTGCTTTCTTTACGACCCTCAGACAAAACGGCAGTCCGCTGAATGGAAGTCAAAAACTTCACCAAGAAAACAAAAATTTCGCTTGGACAGAAGCCGGGGTAAGGTGATGTTGGAGGTGTTTTTTGATTACCGTGGAGTGATTCATTATGAATTTATTCCTGAAGGGAGAACAGTAAATAAAGAATCGTACACAGAGATCTTAAAACGGCTACGAGATGCAATTCGACGAAAACGACCTGAAAAATGGGCAGAGAATGACTGGTATTTGTTGCACGACAATGCCCCAGCACATCGATCCCTAATGGTGAAACAATACCTTGCCAAGAATAATGTTACCACTCTGGAACATCCTCCATATTCTCCCGATCTCGCACCACCAGATTTCTACCTGTTTCCAAGGTTAAAAATGGCATTGAAGGGACATCGTTTTGCTGATTCGTCAGAGGTGATTGAAAATGCGACGGAGCGGCTGAAGGAACTTTCAAAAAACGGCTTTCAAGAGTGTTTCCAACAATTATATGAACGGTGGAATAAATGAGTAGATGCAGGAGGAGAGTATTTTGAAGGGAAATAATGTAAGAATGTTATAAATATTTTTAATAAATTTTTAATAACCAATTCCGGGAACTTTTTGACCCTACCTCGTATAATTAAATTTATAGGAAATTAAAAGATCTACAACTTTTATTTAGAGTATTTTTCTCTACAGAGCCTAGTTTAGTGTGAAAAAGTAATTTTCCATATTTTTAAGCCAAATTGGGGTCGATTTTAATTTTGCGTCTTTCACTCATGTTTTTTTAGGTTAGTTTTTTGTTTATTTGTAATGTTTTATTACTAATGTTAGGTTTATTGTTAATTATTTGCATTGGCAAGAGAAAGTTGTGTGAGCGTTTCACATGAGATTTTTCCTGTTGAACTACGCCGCCGGATGCCCTACCGCTCCGGCCGGTCCTATGACAACAACAACCAGTGGCGACAACATAATAAATTCATTTGTCCGTTTTTTATGGTTCAGGAACTTGAAAAGAAACGGGCATTGTGTGTCAACTGTAACACGTCGATAATATAGAGATATTACAATTGCTGGTTTATGTATGTGCAGTTTTTGTTCACTCGATTTTGTACATAAAAAATATTTTTAGTTTGTTATTAATTGGGTCTGCTGTTTGGTCTCTGCCATATTGTTGTGAACTTTACCTTGATGTGGAATCATTACTACTGTATGAATCTGAGCTTTGTGCAGCTGCGGGATGAAGGGGACAGACGAAGTAACGGACTGCTTCTACGTCATAACTAGTCCTCGGATCGATATGCTCTTTTTTGACCCAAAATATGCATGCAAATATGCCAAAAAAAGAGAAAATATGCACCAAAAAAGTTGAAATATGAAAATTTATGCAAAAATAAAAACAAGTTATCTTTAATAATTTTGTTTAATTAATTTAACTTTGAAATACATTATATTTATAAATTTTTTTAAATAATGAATACACTAATCTAATCATAATTTAACCACTTTAACCGTAATCATCACATTTAAAAAAATTGAAGTTTTTTAAATAAATAAATAAATTATGTTAATTGCATAAAATAATCAAAGTTTTTTCCAAATTTTCCACTTTGTAGCTCCGTCTTTTGTCAGACAGGACGTTGTTCATTGCTGAAAAGGAGCGTTCAACATCACATGAAACAATTTGTAGGAATTTCAGAGCTGAAATTGCTAGGGGTCACTCATTTGAACCACTGAGCTATTGCTCAGAAAACTTCCAATTATTTCTTTCACTTTTTCATGGTGTTCAGCAAAGAATTGACTGCAGATATCCAAGTTCCCCATCTTGTGATTTTTAGTTGAGGTGGGAGAGGAACGTTAGGATAAGCATTCTTGAATGCCCTTATTTTGCTCGGTGCCTTCACAAATAATTTTGTTTTTTTACAAGCCTTCTGGAAATTTGTCTAAAATATGCTTAAAATATGCAAAAATAAATACCGCACATTTGCAAAAGGGTCCAAAATATGCACAAATATTCGAAATAAAATTTGGGTATTTTGGTCGCAAATCATTCAAAAACACTCGAAACGGATTATAAACTTATTTTAGAACTTAAGAAAAAGATATGCTAATTATGCAAAATCCGAGCACTAGTCATAACACTCTACTAATCATCTCATTGCTAATCGCTGGGCAGTAGGCTGCCTAGCGCGGTGGGATACGTGGGTGTTGTTTTGACCATTCACTGTAAACGGCGACACCGAATATATGTAGTTTGTATAGGACCCGTGACTACTACAAACATACTACTAGTAAAACGTTACTACTACTAACGCAATCTCTCACAGTAGTAGTGACGTAATGCATTCCTCTCAGCTGCACAAAGCTTAGAAACTGGCAGTAGTCTGTAGTTGATGGTGAATTTAGTGTTAGTTTTTCATTGCTATCATTTTGGTTTTCAGGATACAGAACGGCAAATAGTTCTTAGTATAATGCTAGAAAACGATAACACGACGTTCCTTAAAGATTGCGTCAGAGTCTGGGCCGATGGTTGCCAGTCAGTCGCCAATTGCACTTTACCGGCATTAATACGGTGGGCGTGGTCGGCAATCACCACCTATAAACAGGTCGCTGATAAACTGTGTAAGTATCGTTTGGGTGTTCTTTTCGTTAAGTCGGCTGTAGTGCAGTTTATCGTCAACCAATGAATGTTGTCCGGCTAAACTCGGCTGCGTGGGAAACGTTAAAATTTAAACGAAAAACTATTTAACAAATCTAAATTACTACTGAAAACTGTTACTACAAGTAAAGAAAAGAAAATGTCAAGAGAGGATGAAATTGATTTTATTAGAAAAATTATTGACTATATGAAAAATAAGTTTTAAGAATTTAAATTTAAAAAAAATAAGTTATTTGGTTTAGTTAGAAAAAAGACCTTACCAATAAAATTATTTATTATGATATTGGTAATAATAAAATATTTCACAGATTCTTTGCAATACATGTCGTGTAGGTTTGGTATTTAAATGCGTACAAATTAAAATGTTCATTTCCAATGTTAAATAGTGTTATTCACAGCCTGTATTAAATGCATATTCACTAATAAATAAATAAAAATTAAACATCATTTTTTTAATTAACAAAAAAAAATATTGTCTAACAAATTGAGTTAATAAATTTTTACTTTAAATATGAATCATTTTTGTTTTATAAAAAATAGAATTTAGAAAAATTTTATATAAAAAATTATTCAAACTGTAAATTTTGAGCTGTTTTAAATGTCAGCAGGTAAAGCTGACTGCTACACGGCATTTGAAAAATTTACATAAAATTGATTTTCAGATTTCAACACTCATATACAGTTTAAAATATGTGCTTTCTAATGGTAAGGAAATGACATTTCTATGACTATTAAAAAAGGGAGGGGTAAAAGGGGAATGACAGGAATATAGGAAAAAGAAAAACCCACTGCACTGCTGTCTTCTTCCAAACGATTTCTTCACTTCACGCACCACGGTTGTGTGCTGTTTTTTGGGTGCATGTAGTGTCAGATAATAAAGCAAATAGATCAACTGTACTCGTTGCAGCGAGTACAACTGCAGTACAGCGAGTAGGCAACTGTACTGTTGCCAGAGAGTGCCATCAGCAGGCGCAGAAATAAAGCAACAGTGGCGCCGTCAACTCTACAACTATAGATTCAAATAATGGCGTTGCCACTTGTTATCAAGAAAAAATCATTCACCAATAAAAAGGATGGCTTGGAATTTTAAGTGCATAACACCTTTATAACACCAAGTAAAAAATTGCAGTAGTTGGGAAAGTAAAAGGTCCCTGAGCACATAATTATGATGGGTTTACAGAATTAAAATTTCAGTAAGGGAAATTTGTTTCTCCGAAGGGAGTTTTTTTTACTTTCTCTTCCTCTATATGAATGTATAGAAAGGAAAGTATTATTTTCATGTCGATTTTTCCAAATCGAGTTTTAACCAGATATTCACGTTTTCCGGTCCCCTGAAGAAAAAAAACATGTTCTTAGCGATGATCTGTGTGTGTGTGTGTGTGTGTGTGAGAGAGAGAGAGAGAGAGAGAGAGAGCGGAATATCGTATGATGTTAAAACTTGAAACTTAAGTTAAGTACCACTAGGGAACCAGACACGAACATTTTCATCAAAATCTGTCAACCGGAAGTAGTAGTTTATTCGTGCAATTTTTCGATTTTTTGTAAATTTCTCAAAGACGGCTCCTACCATTTTTTTTTAAATCACCTCATTTACTACATTTTTTATACTCTTTAATATAGCGTAACTACCATGTCTGCTGAAATTCTTGGGGAGGCTGTGCTCTCGTAGAAAAAAATAGTATTTTTATGACTGCGGCCTTAAAAGCATTTTAGGGTAAGAGTGTATATAATCAAAGTTTTAGAACATTTACAAACCTACAACTTTAATTTAAACATTTTTTTGTGCAACGCTTAATTTAGCGGCAGTTAGTGATTTTCTGGTTTTGTTTTTCATGAAAATTAATAAAACGGTAGGATATTTTAAGATTTCAGCCTTAGTAATGCATTTTACGACAAAAGTATATATAATCAAAGTTATAGTAAATTAAAAGATCTACTACTTTTATTTTAAGTATTTTTCTCTGCAGAGCCTTGTTTAGAGGCAATTAGTGAGTTTCCTTTTTTTTTAAGTTCTACAGATTATTTTCATTTTGTGCCCTTCACTTATGATTAAAATTAGATACATTGTTTATTATTTAAATGGGCAAAAGAAAGGCTTGTAAGTGTTTCTCACCAGATTTTTATATTATATAATTTTAAACAATACACGGGAAAATGTTCTAAAAAATTCTCAAGTAAATAAACATGTTTAGTGAAAATTAAAACATGTTAAATTGTATTTTTTCAGGTGTCCATCTGTTTGATTATTCTGGTAACAAGCCGGATGTCGGAGAACTCGCATATGCTGTAAAACTGATGCATTCTCTTTCCGATCTCTTCACGTACATACTGAAGAATTTTAGAAATTTTGTGCTTGATGGTAAGTAGTGAAGTAAAATGCACCAGCATCAGAATGACATGACCGCAAAGCTTACGTGACCAATGAAATTTCGAGGCGTTGCAAAAGTAACCGTGTCATACGGTGTAGATCAAATGTCATTTCGTACAGATTTGTGATGAAATGCCTTTTACAGCTGTCTTAGACGATTCAACTTTTCCATTCATTTGACGCATGAATGAAATTGAAAGCGCACGTTCATCATGGCGAATGTCAATTACGTTGCTACACGTACTGTTCGTTGTCGATAGCGACATGGATCAGTGCGAATGGTACTGTGCAGCGATAGCAGTTGTTTTTATTTTATATTAACTTGTACAAAATGTCCGTTGCCCCGTTAGTCTTTGCGGGTGTTTGTGCTGCATATTTGGTGATATTTTGAAGACAAAGTCGGTACATAATTATCACCAGCTGCACTCCCACTCTTCTTTTTTTAAAGCATTTTCATGTTCCTTGGTGAAATACGATCTAAGGCTTTATATTTTATTTTTAATCCTACTAGTGGCAAACATCACAAGTGCGACTTTCTTGATGATGGCCGGAGCGGTAAAGTCGCAATTGCGATGTTAGTTGCACGTCTTCATTCAACTGTTGTTTAAATTCGTATTTTTCATATTTGCCGCTAGTGCGTATTACTAATCGATAGTGTACATTTTTATTTCCCTTTTAGAACCGTAATACAATAGTTTTGTCTAAAATAATTCCCTTTAATGGCTTTTTGAAAACTGTAAATAAATTACCACATGGATTGCCATCTTGTTGTTTCTACACATGGTTGTCGTTTGTTTACGTTCTATCGTGTAAGTTTTCTGCGCGTTTAATTGTGTTTTAGCATGAGTTGTAATTAGTTTTAGTGTGTTTATTGTTTATTTTGTGTGTTAAAAATGTGTGATGAAAATATCAGTTTAAATGATGACGAAATAAACCATTTATTACAATGTGTTGATGAGGAGTCTGATTTTTGTGCATGGCACCACATGCAAAAAAATATTGTTAATTCTTTTCTGGTGCAACAAGAGTGAACTTTTTTCTTTTCTCTCATCTACTTAAAATAATGAACAATTTGTATATAATGAAATTAGTGTTAGTGTCTTGGATAGGTTTAAAAATTAAGTGAAAACTTTGTAAAATGGTTTTCGTTTTTTGTGAAAATTTGAAAATAGGTACTAAAATATATTAAGGTAAGTTACCTTTACATACACTGTATTAAAATTTGTAATTTTCTGTTAAATTTGATGTATTATTTGTTGTATATTTAATGAGAACTGATTTTTTGACATATTTTTGAAATACCAGCTGCAACATGCGTAAAAAGTACTTGCCAATTCTAGGTGTTACCATTGCCACAGATAGGGTTAAAACTCTTTAAAACATCTAAGCCGTGCTTTCTACCCAGCTCATCCAAAGCGTCAAATCGTTTTATTTTATTCGAGTACTCATTCAGCTGGGAATTCCACAATAATTCATACCATTTATAATCTTCTGTGAAAGCAATTACTGATTCTTTACTTTCGGCCATTATAGAAATTTAAAAATTGTATGAAAATAATAATATAATTATCACAAATTAATTTGAAATTAAATGTAGGTAAGAACAAACAATAGCTACCGGTTTCACAAGTAGGCACAAGTCGTAATGAAAAGGAATGAAACAGCGCATGAGATTCCCTAGACGTGTAGGAAGATATGCGCTTTGGCAAAATCCTGCGAAAAAAGGCATGCATCATTGAAAGTTGAATGTGCGTGACTGCATGCAATACGTGAAAGAAGAAAGTTGCGCAAAATTGAATCGTCTATGACAGTCTTTATAGAAGGTTTTTTTTTATTTTTACTGTAATGCAAACCATTTAAACATGAGAGAACATTGACATTACGTTATTAACAAGAACAGGCAACAATATAAAGTACAACATTCACCAGCATTAAATTTGGAATCAAAATGAAAGAAAAATGTACTAAAGTACGAAAAGAAAAACAATAAAAAGTTCATATTATCAAAGAAAAATTATTACATTAGTAAAGGTTATTTAAAAAAAGAAATTACATCTAATATTTCACATTTAACTTTTTCGACTGGGTGTACAAAAACATGCAGAAAGAATTAAAGACCTCTGCTTCATTCCTTGCTTTTTTTAAGCTTTCGTGTCATTTAAGTTTTACTTGAGTTATTAAAGAGCATTTAGTTTTCATTTAAACTTAAATTTTTATTTACAAACTACTGAACAGATTTTCATGAAAATTTTGACAGCATATTCGTATATAACCGTACAAGAAATCACAGAAGTAATCAAAGCACTGAAAAACAACAGAGCACCTGGTGAAGATGGTCTAATTGCAGAGATTTGGAAACTAGACCACGAAAATATCACACACAAAATCCACAAAATTATTGAAAACTGTTGGCTGACAAGTAAAATCCCAGAAGAATGGAAATTAGCCCTCATACACCCACTTCACAAGAAAGGTGACAAATCCAACCCGAACAACTACAGAGGAATCTCCCTGCTTCCAGTTACTTACAAAATTCTCTCTAAAGCCCTGCTAAATCGATTGGAACCACAACTTGACCCCCAATTTGGAGAATATCAAGTGGGTTTCAGGAAAAATGGCTCATGCAGCTAACAGATATGGAATCTGCATACGATTCTATGTATAAGACGATGCAGAAGTACTACAGTGACATTTATTGATTTCAAAAAAGCTTATGACTCCGTAGACCGAGACACACTCTTCCAAACTCTAGAGGTGATGAAGGTAGGCCGTAAAACTCGACATCTGATCCGAGATACCCTTACTAATACCACCTCCAAGGTCAAATTTATGGGAGAACTGTCAGAGCCCTTTGAAATCAGAACTGGTGTCAGGCAGGGTGATGGCCTTTCCCCCGTTCTATTTAATGCAGTTTTAGAAAAAATAATTAGTACATGGGAAAGAGTAGTCAAGGGAATTCAACTAGGTAAAAAGAAGGAAAACATAACCCGTATAAAATGCCTCGCTTTCGCAGATGACATCCCCATACTCCAATACCCGAGCAGAAGCACAACATGCCCTAGAAAAACTTCACGAGATTGCCATGAAAACCGGGCTCCAAATTTCCTATGAAAGAACACTGTTTTTTGATACAAAGTCCTCAGACAAACTCCCACTAAAAACAAAAAATGGTGAAATTGTACAAGTCAGTGAGTTCAAATATCTAGGAGAAATTATGCAAAAATCTGATCTCAACACAAAATCAAATTAGGAAAGAGTCTCAAAATTACAGAAAGCGTATAAACTCACCTGGTCGTACAAACTCACCTGGTCTCACTACAATAAGAAATTCATCTCCACAGCTGCAAAGTTACGACACTACAATACGGTAGTCCTACCAGAAGCCTTATATGCATCAGAAACCACAAGTACCAGGAGAATGGCAAAAATTAAAGACATCGAAAAGTAAGAAAGGAAAATTCTGAGGAAAATACACTGTGCAGTTTTCAGAGAAAACGTCTGGCATAAAAGACCCACAGAAGAACTATACAGGCACACTGAAACCAATCACGACATTCATTAGAAATCGCAGAGTGAGGTTTTTTACACATATAGCCAGAATGAATGACACCACACTGACAAAAAGAATATTAAACATAATTTCCACTTCAAAGTTGGGCACCTCTTGGTACAAAGAAACTATGGAAGACCTTCAGAAGTTATGTATCACAATGGAAGACATTAGACATTCACGACCGCAAAATTTGTAGAGAAAAAATCAGAAACCAGGAAATTCAGTTCAGATCACAAGCCAAAAGAAGTGGGCGAAAATGGACAGACGAAGACAAGGAGGCGCAAAGTGAGAGGATGAAAGGTTTTTGGGAAGCTAAAAGGAGGAAAAGAGCCACCATCAAGAGCTAGATTTTTGTGTTTTTAGTGCTCTTCTTAAGGGCAATATACGCAAATAATAATAATAATAATAATAATATATGTGTGTGTGTACATGTGAGTACGTATTACTGGGGAAATTATCAAAAGTTGTTTTGTGTGTGTGTGTGTGTACTATTGTTGAAGACTATACAAACATGTAAAGACTAGCAAGAGAGTCGTACGCGGGGTAGTTTATCGAAATGTTTGTGTGGGTACGTTGGAGTTTACAGTCGATCTAGCAGCTACACGATTTCTGTTACATATTTATTTTTTTTAAATTTGATTAGGACCTACTCATGTTACATGTGTGAAGCCGCACGGGGCATGGTAGTAAATACAGTAGAACTTCAATAGTTTGACACTTTGTGGACTTAAGGGGGTAGTCAACTCAAGAAGATAATTTTTTTAAAAATTTTGATTGTTTTTAGCATTTATTTGAAGTTTAAAATTTTCTGAATCACAACATTTTTGTTTACTTTGTTTGAACGTTGATAAAAAGTTATATAAACATCCGTTTAAAATAAAGCTCACTAGCAAGCCGAGTGAAATTATTCCTTCGACTTTAAGTTTTCCGGGAATGTGGTTTTTACATGATTGTACATTCTTGGGAATTAAATATTTTGGTTATTATTGGAGATATTTGGATGTTTTTTTTTAAAACGTTCATAATTTCTTGCGCTATTATCTGTGGAATGATTTTTACAGAAACCTTAATAGGGATTTAGTTAAAAAAATAATTTGTGAACACATAAAATAAATGTTTTTGAAAAAAAATTTTTTTTCAATTAATTTCTTGTAAAAAAAATACATACAAGAGCATACAACAGATAATAGAGAGCAATTTTCTGTATTTTGTAGCATAAGAATCATGTTGACATCTTTCTTGGTTCCTGAGATATTTTATTCCCCGTAAAAGCCCGCTTTTCCAACCTCACCTTTATATTAGGGGCTGTAATTAATTTTTTGGTTTGGTTCAAATGGTAGATCATTACTAGTAAATTACTCTTTCATTTAAAATAAATAATGATAAATTATAGCCAGAAGTTTTGATTTTAATTTTCTGGGTTGACTACCCCCTTAAGAGGTTGTCGAAGTATCAAAATGTCAAACTATCCAGAGCATATGGCATATTATATATCTTCTTCTTCTTCTTCAAGTGCCGTCTCCGCGTCAGAGGTTGGCGATCTTCATTGCTATTCTAACTTTCGGAACAGTGACGTGGAGTTGAGACCAAACCAATCTCTCAAATTCTTCAGCCATGACGCTTTCCTTCTGCCCGACCGGCGCTTTCCTGCTATCTTTCCTTCCATTATCAGCTGAAGAAGTCTGTATTTCCCGTTTCGAAGAACATGGCCGAAGTACTGCAGTTTTCGTCGCTTGATGTCGTATAGCAGTTCCATCTCCTTGCCCATCCGAGTCAGTACATCCGTGTTTCGTACTCTGTCGGTCCACGATATACGGAGCATGCGGCGGTATAGCCACATCTCAAACGCCTCCAGCCTCCTTTCTAGAAGTTTCGTTAGTGTCCATCCTTCCTGCCCGTAAAGAAGTACAGGAAGGACGTAGCACCTCAGAATTCAGAGCCTCGTGTTGAGACTAAGATCACGCTGGCACAATAGGTGTTTTAGTTTCGTGAACACCGCTCTGGCTTGCTCGATACGCACTTTAACTTCCTGACCGTAGTCCCATTTGTCATTTAGGCAGCACCCAAGGTATTTGTACGTGTGCACCTGTTCAATGGTGGAGCCAGCGAGTGTGATTCCTGCGTTGACCTCCTCTTCATCGATCACCATGAACTTGGTTTTACGTATATTCATCCGTAGTCCGTATGCATTGCTAATTGTGTTGACGTGTTCCAGCAACACTTGGAGATCTTCCTCGCTATCTGCAATCAGCGCTGTATCGTCGGCATATCTCAGGTTGTTGATGCCCTCTCCATTCACTATAATGCCTTCTCTGCATCCATCCAAAGCTTCCGACAAAATGGCCTCCGAATATAAGTTGAAGAGCATCGATGAGAGCACGCATCCCTGTCTAACCCCACGGCGGATTTGCACTTCCTCCGACAGCTCCTCTCCCACTCGCACCTTGGCACATTGGTTCCAATATAGGTTGGCGATAATTCTTATGTCGCGATCGTCGAGGCCCACTCGTTGCAAAATTTCTAGCATCCTGTCGTGTAGTACTTTGTCGAATGCCTTCTCGTAGTCAATGAAGCACAGGAATACGTTCTTGTTCATATCTCGGCATCTCTGAACGAGGACATTCATGGCAAACGAGGCGTCTCTCGTGCCGAAGCCTCCTCGGAATCCAAACTGTGTGTCCGTCATTTGTTCTCCGCACTTTTGGTAGACCCGTTCATGTATTATTTTCAGGAAAATCTTCAGAACGTGGCTCATTAAACTAATCGTCCGGTGTTCTTCGCAGCGTCTTGCATTGAGCTTCTTCGTTATAGGAATGAACGTCGACTTAAGCCATTCGTCTGGAATCATGCCAGTCTGATATACTTTATTGCACAAAGACGTCAGGGAATCCAGGTCTTCCTCATTCAATGTTTTGAGTAGTTCTGCGTGCACCTCGTCTGGTCCTGGTGCTTTTCCCGACCTCATCTTACTGATGGCTCGTTTTACTTCCTCTTTGAGAATATCCGGTCCGGTTACCGTGGTGGTCACGGCTGGGTGTGCTGCCCGGTCATCTTCAAATAGTTGGCTAACATAACGCTCCCACACCTTTAATTGTTCGGAAGTGGTCGCCACTATATTGTCATCCCCATCCACGAGCACTCCAACGTTTTGTCTGAGCCGTTTGCCTGTCATCTCTTTGATTTTCTTGTGCAGATGAAAAGAGTCATGCTTGTTCTGTAACTCTTCTATCTCAGCACATTGTTGGCTCATCCATTGGTCTTTCGCTGTTCGGATCTTGTTGCGAATCATTTTGTGAACTGTTTTATATTGGGGGCGGTTTTGCGTCTTGCAACCACGCCGTTGCTCCATAAGATCAAGAATCTCCTCCGTCATCCAGGGTCTGTGTTGTTGCTGCTTGTTGGCCTTCAAGTGTTTCTTTCCCGTTGCAATTAATAGATTCTTTACATCCGTCCATTGGGTGTTGACATCAACGTTGGTGTTCATGTTTTCTAAACCCCTTTTCAGGTCTTCCCGGATGTTCTCGCAAAGATCGGCGTTCTACAATTTGCGGACGTCAATCCTGGCTTTCATGGTGCGTTTCCTGGTCGACTTAAGTCTAATTTGGAGCTTTCCTGATAACGGATTGTGGTCCGACGCGATGTCTGCTCCCGGATACGTACGAACTGCGGTTATGCAGTTCCGGAAGCGGTTGTTTACTAAAATGTAATCGATCTGGTTTCTGACAATATTGTTTATATTGTCCTGTGGTGATCTTCAGGTGTATAACCTTCGCGGTGGTAATTGAAAGAAGGTGTTCATGACTCTGAGATCTTCCTCCTGACAAAATTGAACCAATCTGTCACCTCTGTCATTGCGTACGCCCAAACCAAACGCCCCGGCCACTCCATCGACCTTTCCTTTGCCCACTTTTGCGTTAAAGTCTCCCATAATGATGTTAACCTCGTGCGCTTTAGTCAACCGTAGTACCGATGTGACTTCTGCGTAAAACGCTTCTAAAACATCCCCCTCTGCGTCTGCCGTTGGTGCGTAGACCTGAACGATGTTCATGTTGACCGGCTTAGCCTGTATCTGAATCAACATGACTCGATCCGACAGGGGAATGAAGTTCTTGATCGCCCTGTTGACTGTGTTTGTCACAATTACCGCCACGCCATGCCAATGATGAGCGTCGTCGCTGCCCGAGTAGTACACTGTGTGCTGTCCACTGCGAACAATTCCTTTGCCCGGCCAGCGCATTTCACTGACCCCCAAGATGTCCAGTCCCATTCTCTTCATTTCTTGAGTCGCATTTGCGAGCTTGCCCGCTTCAAACATACTTCTCACGTTCCACGTCGCTAATTTTACATTCGTATTCCTCCTCACAAAATCGTTCAAGACTGTCCCCTCCGGAGACCCGAGTGGGGGACTTGAAACTCCGGAATTTTTAGAATTAAACGTCTTCATGATGATTCTACTAGGGATCTGTAATGCAGTGGTTTCCTGTTGCCTTCTGCATCCAAATGCCGTTGACCCATCTGTTTGGGTTCCTCCGCCTTCGGGACCGATTTCTCAATCCCAGGGCAATTGAGTGCCCTACCACTTCCCAGCTCCTCCACCCGCAGCTGTTGGCCAGTCAGTGGGAGATTGCTTATACCGGCAATCGTTCGGTGTTCTTCGCCGTTGCTTGGTCGGGGACGGCTTATTCAATATATTCGCAGCTAACCCTCATATCTGAGGGCCGTCCACTATCCGCCACCTGTGACCCCGCTGGTAGCCTGCACTCAGCCCCAGCGGCTACCTATATTATTTATAGGTAGCTTTAAAAACACTATTTTTGTATGAAAATTGCACAATTTAAATGAGTACAAAAAACTGATGTGCCCTTCAGTATAATACTGTACCCTAGGAAAATGGAAGGGTTGAGGGAAAAGTAACTACTTTTACTAGGATTTGAACCAGGAACTTTCCTCTCTGAAAATCAGCTGTTAAACAGCTGAACCATGGCAACAACTTTACCTCTAGATCAGTGGTTCCCAACCTGGGGGCGATCGCCCCCTGGTGGGCGATTTGGGTTCGCAGGGGGACGATGAGTATTCAAAGACAGAAAAATAAAACTGTACTACAGGGTAGAATCTTTACTGTCGCGGATACATGTTTTTTTTACAAACAAATAAACTAAACTCTTTGTTGACATTTTTTATGGTCAAGCTCCTACACATGAGATGAAGAATTCTGGACACAACTGCTTTGGTTGATTATTCGTTGTGAATAATAATAAATCTTTTTTACAGAATAACATACTTTATTATTTATCAGCACATTACTTTAAATTAAATTAGGTATACGATGCTAAGAGAAGGGGCGATAGGTGTAAGTCATCCTTCACAAAGGGGCGATGCGCCATAAAAGGTTGGGAACCACTGCTCTAGACAAACCCGGTGGTTTCATAAATGTACTTATTACCTAATATTTTACGATATTTTTTTTCTTGAAGGGCATCCTGATAATCGATGTCCCACAGTATTTCCAATTAAAAATTTCATGAAAATAAAAAACACATTTCATAAATTAATGTTATTTTTAAGTGCGATCACTACTTCTACTAATTGATGATTACAGTGTGGGAAAATCAACGTACCCAACTATGGCAGAACCATGTTGCTTTCTGTTAGCGCAGAAGTTTGTTTTATAGCCTATAACAAAACTAAGTGAACCAGTTAAGGATTGAGAATCAACATCCGATGGATTTGGTGCCTATACTCACTTCCATTTTGAATGTCATGAAGCTCGGTAGATTCTTTAATACTTAATTTGTAGCGTTAAATGATTGGGGGGTTTGATTCTGTTCTGTAAATAATATCGTTGTATTATGTGAACTTTTTTCTGTTTCAGATAATTTGGAATTACAAAATCGATCGTTGTCGTTGGTCTTATTATATTTGGATTCTGTTCTTTGGTGTGTTGAGATAAAGATTTTACCGGAATTGCCGTTAGATCGGGCACCGCGTTCGGCGATTCCATACAATTTACAAAGTATTCAGACCAAAGTTAATTCTAGGTAAGATATTTATGTGAAGCCTTTAATATGACATAACTCCTTCATAACTAATTGTTTAACTCGGTGATGAACAAGAGTGCCGGAATTTGGTGCATTTGTTTCTTAACCCCTTCGCTGATACCGAATAATCGTTGTATGGTATCACCAGGATACCCAAACATAGGAGTTTCTTACACCAGTAGTACCAGGCCGGTCCATGCTAGAAAATGTAAATAATAAACGTACCTAAATGCGTACATTTATACTAATAAAAGAAACTAATAAAAATAATCTGAAATAAAACAAAACAAGCACTAATTAAAACAAGAAAAACCACTTTGAAACTGGCCTAACCTAACATATCGTACCTAATACTAATTTGTATTGTACTTATAAAATCACTATAAAAAACGGAAAATCGGACACCCTTACACATTAACAAACGACTAAATATGATCATTTAAAAACTACAAATAAAAACTAACGAGCAGTATCACGTTTTTGAATAAAAACAACACCGTTAAAAAATAACTAAAACACATGTTTACCCGGCATAAACTCCGAATACTGGGTTATGTTTACAAGCTACTACAACAGACAGGTAAAACGTAAAAGGGAAACTTTTGGATCAAAATTTCTCTTATTTCAATACAAACAAAATGATGTATTATTATTTATAGTTTATAACTACGAGTAGAAAACTGCGGGGCACCAAATTCAAAGTGTACTTTTGCGAGATATCTCGTCCATATCAATACAGCGTTCGCGAGATATCTCGCCCATATCAGCGAAAGGGTTAAGTGTTGAACTGGTAAACTAAAGCGATTTGTATTTCCACCGCTTGCACTACATGAATAAAAAGGCAAGGCTTTAGGAATCGCTGTAATGACGAATCTATGAAATACTTATCATTAAATTCATTACTAATTTTTTAGCATTTTTAAAACTACTCTTTTTTTATATTAGGTTTAATCTGGTAGATTGACACCCCGCACTATTATTATGCTAGTATTTTCTGTTGAAAATACCCATGACGTTTCTTCTTTCCAAAAATGTATTTAATTATAAAAATCAATTGATGATTTTACAAAAATTATTGGTGGCAATTTTTAAAATTGTTATATCATTTTCGAAGTCCATCCATCACATCTAGATGTCAGAAATAACAAGAGATAGTAACAAAACGGTTTTCGGATGCATAATGTACACAAAAAGTTAGCAGGCTTGGATTGCGTTTGAAGTTTCAGTTACAACCACAAGCAAAGAAATAAAAATCGGAATTTGTAAACGAAAATAGTGTCATTCGATTCCTGTTGAAGAGTAGATACAGAAATCGCTAATGGTTTTTGTCATAGGTCATTTTTTATTTAATTTTTCTTTAGAAAAAGTTGCCGTCACTCATGAGATGTATCTGATAAAAAGTGTTTTTGCTTTATACATAGACTGTTTTTAAAATTTCATAAAAATTTACATATATTGAAGAAAATACGCAAGCTTTAAAAAACAATTGCTATACGAAATTGTGAGCTTCCTAGTAAACCAATCAGTCATGTACCTCCACCCATCCTGCCTTACAGTGTTGCCAATCCACCCACCCTGCCCGTGGCATTGGATTTGCTTCGTTCAGTCAGTTCAATGCGAGCGTGACATACACAATGTTAATGAGCTGTGTTTTTTAAGTCATCTTCGTTTTAAAAATTTGTTTATTTAATAGGCCTACCATTTAATTCTTAAATTAACCATTAATTCGTTAATTACCATTTAATTCTTTTGTTTTAAAATTTTTTTTGTTATTTTTCATGTATTGAATGTATTTTTAGTTATAAATATGAATGAATTCAGTGATTTTGATGTACAACCCAGGAAATCGACTCAAAACAGTGACAGTCGTTATCAAAAAACGACCTTAGAAAACAAAGTAAAGAAACAATCAGTAATGTTCATAATTTTTTTCAAATTGGCTGACAATCCTGAAACAATAACAAAGTTAAATTTCTAATTTTTATGATAATAAGATAATAATAAAAGATAAAAAGTTTGTTCGCACTCTGCCAAATATGGCAACACTGCGTTACTGTCTAACTAGATCCAGGCTCACAATTTCATGGTTGCTAGTATAGTACACAGATACATTTATATTATATAAGTTTTGCCCGCAAGTTTGTAATGAAATAATATTTTCTCATTTGTGGTTCGTTTTTGTAACCCGTGTTTGTTTTCACGACTCGATGTGAACAAACTTAGTGTCGGCCGAGTATAATTGACTGATACCAATATATTGTGAGACTTATCGCTAAGGTCCGTTTCGGGATCTAGGTAATTAAATAATTAATACACTAGAGTTTACAATTACAATATTTATTACAACTAAAAGAGTTACAAAATAAATGACAAAACTAATTATAAAGAAGTAATACAATAAATAACTTAATAATTTACTTAATGCTACTTACAACAATTATATAGAATGCACATACACTATAACTTTACACAATGCACACACGCAAAGACAGTATAACAATAGTTGACCAACACAATGCTCGGATACATAACCTGTACTACGCACCGTTCGCCATTCAATAAACACTCGTCAGAGATCAAACGGATATTGACTCTCGATCACACCTGGGGCTCCCTTTATATAGGTTAGATGTAAAGGGTTTCTTGAAAGACACAGAAATTCAATCAAAAAGATAATTCCAGAGTGGCAGAAAAATTCCATGCGAATAATAAAGTACAAAAACCCTTTTTACTGGAAAAGTTTTAACTATTGTAAACAATTAAATAGATCTATTGTAAATAGAATAATAGGTGGTAATCAATCAACCCCTTTCATAAATAGTTGTACAACAAAGACCTTATCATACACAATAGCACGGTACTTTTTTAATAACCTTTTATAACCGACCCTATTGTTACTTTATCACTATTATTTACTCTTTACCATTTTATGAACGAAGTTCTAGAAATTTCTTGAACCATATTTGTCTCCGATATTGTCACAATATCGATGTGTAGCAGAATTGATTGATAATCGATAATTCAGACAGATTGATCGTAAAAACTAACACCAACAAACATGTACAAACAGGAAATTCATTTAGAACAGTGTAAAAGTGAAAACCTAATGGAGAGGTGATGCTAGAGTTAAGCAGCGAGTCAACCTGTAAGAAAAATGGTCATCGATGCTAGAAGCGTGTCTTGAAAACGTAGTGAAGAGGCTAGTAGCGTTTTTGCCACCATAGGAAGTTAAAAATAGTTTCCAGTCATCAAGATGTTCTCTGATAGTGAGGATGAAATTTGTTTGAAAATTTTGCTGTTAAAGTACTCTTACTTTCTGGAATTAGAAATGAAGCGGTTCATTCTATAAATAAGCAACGCTCTAAACTCTTGTGAATATCATCACTTATTCCGAGAGCTTAAGCAGTTTTCTGATCGCTTTTTTTGCTACTTAAGGATAAATTACAGTACATTTCAATATTTTTTAATTCTTATAATTATACAAATCACTATCAAGTACGTAAACTTTATCAAACAGCCAATAGAATTGGAAGTCATGACCTTGAGGTTATATTGTTTTCATTTGGGCATTAACGTGTGTAGCGGAGAGACGCTTAGAAAGAAATCAGTGCTTATTTCTCTAGCCATGAGTCAAGAGTCTCATAGACGCATACATCGCCACGTGACGCGCCACTATGTGCACTCATAAGATTTACAGACGCACAGCTTGACTCTATCATCACTGCTCCACTATGTTTTCACCCTAAAGTTGACGCCCATATCAGTGTATACGAATACTGTCCCGAAAGTGTTTGTGCTATAATTTTTTCTTCAACTTCATTTTCTTAATCAAATAACTTTCCCTTTTTTTCTTTATTTTTGCTTTAACGTCCAACTGTTCTGCAATTATTGCTAATGCAGACAGTGAAGGATGAAATAAGTTTTTGTAACATATGAAAATATGCTGTGCCTGAATGGGATTCGAACCCAAGACCGCTTGATGAGAGGCGAAAACGTTACCAATTATGCCAATGCGGCCGGCAGATAACTTTCTCTTGGACATGATAAAATGAATTTAGTGCAATTGATAATCAGTTACGTGTAACAAATAAACGGAATCCAGTAGATCTAAACAAAGTCCTTTGTTTATAAACAAATGTTTTTAATGCATCCTGCAGTCTTTATTCAATCCGATTGTATAAATCTGGTGTGAAACACTCGCACGACTTTCTCTTGCCAATGCAAATAGTGAACAATATAACCACCTAACAACATTAAGTTTATATCCGGGTCGGCAAAGAAAAGGAAACCATTGGCGGCAATTGAGGTAAAAGAAAAATTTGTGCTGAATTAGAACGTGGTGTGAGACAGTTGGGTTTGGCTTCAACGTATAGATTGAACAAGTTTACTATGACCACAATCATTGAGAACAAAGAAAGCAGTAAGGCAACTGCTGTTGCAAAAGGTGTTACCAGGATTGATAAACACAGACTTATAACTCATGATTACGGTATACAAACTTTTCGCTATACGAACGCCGCTTCAGAATGGATTAAGTTCATATAGTGAGGTACGACTGTATTCATATGTGAGCAAATGAACTTTTCTTGAAAGTTAAAGAAAAACAAATAACGATACTTGGAACATAATAGGCCGATCTATTCTGTAATGAAATAATCAATGAACAAAAAAATAACTAGTCTGTGTCCAGCGGGTAATATATTACACCTGTCAAAACTTCATTCAATAGCCGCTTCCATTGTCCCATGTGTTGTCATTATTATAAAAATGTTGGAATTTTATGATAATTTTGCGTTTGATTGTTCCAGGAGAAATGAATTGAGCCGGTTGAGTCGAATGTTGAAGAACGTACCAGACGGCGGGCTTTACTTGATTGATGCGTTCATCAAGAACGAAGCCGGTGACGACCGCGTCATCAACCAATGGGAATGCGAAGGTGGCGGACTGTACCCGCCGCCGAGTGTACAGTCTATGCTGCGAGTTAACCTGATGAACGGTATTCCTAGTCACGTGAAACATTCCATCGTGCTATATTTCATTTTGGATTTAATCAGCGAGTTACCACAGGAAAGGTATGAGTCATGATTTAAGTTTACGAGGTGTTTTCTAAACAGTTAGGAAAGAACTCTTTCTTAGTCCATTGGTGTACAGGCATTGGCTTATGTGCACCAATATAATTTAAAGTAGCATTATGTTCAGGCGGTTGGTATTATTAATTTCTCTTGCCTTATATAGCCTAGTTTACACGGGTCGAGTAGATTAGTAATTTAGTACTCGACTTGTTTGGACATGTCGTTTTAGTCGAGTATGTACGGCCGAGTGCACAGTTTAGTAGCTTACCCCCACCACTACGCACAACGTACGTATTTTACGAGCGAGATACCACCGAGCGTGGAGCCGCAACAATGCACTAAATTCACAGTCTACGTTACAAACATGTGCAGACAGTTACTAAATTACTCGACCGTTGCTACTCGATTAAAATACTCGACCCGTGTAAACTAGGCTTGTATGAAATGTAGGTAAGGAAATTAAAAAATCTGGTGTGAAACACTCGCACTAATTTTGCTTGTGAATGTAAATAATTAACCGTATAACCTAACGTTAGTAAACAACGTAAAATGAAAAATGGCCACCTCCTTGGCATAGTGGATAGCACGCTAGCCTACTGAGCGGTGGTCCCGGTTAGGGTCTGGAAATTATTACGTGCTTTAACCCATCATAGTCGCTAATGATCAAGCTGTTATGGGCCTTTTAATTGAACACAAAAAAAACTGAAAAACATAACCTAATTTTAATCATGAGTGAATGATGCAAAATGAAAACCAACCTGTTTGGCTTAATTATACGGAAAATCACAATTTGATGATGCTAAACTAGGCTCTGTAGAGAAAAAAGTGTTTGGAATAAAAGTTGTTGGTTTTTAAATATTCTACAGCTTTGATTATTGCCATAAAATGCATATTAAGGTCGCCATCTTAAAAACCATTTTTACTTTCTCTTGCCTATATGAATATATAGGAAGGAAATTATTGTTTTCATGTCGATTTTTTGAAATCGAATTTTCACCGGATCTACACGTTTTCAGACCCCCTGAATCCAAAAAACATGTTTTTAGCGATTGGTCTGTGTAAGAGTGTGTGTGTGTGTGAATAGAATATCTCAAGAACAAAACATCGTACGAACTTGAATCTTAAGTTACATACCACTACCGGACCCGACACGAACATTTTCATCAAAATCCGACAATCGAAAGTAGTAGTTTATTCGTGTAATTTTTCACTTTTTGCGATTTTCTCAAAAACTGGTTCTACAATTTTTTTAAAATCGCCTGGTTTACTTAATTTTTTATGGTTTACAAGATAGGGTAGGCACCATGTTTTCTGAAATTCTTTGTGAGGCTGTTTTCACGTAAAAAAATTGTTTTTTTAAGATTGCGGCTTTAATGTGCATTTTAGTGAAAAATGTATAAATACAATAAAAGTTGTAGAGAATTAAAAAAAATTACTACTTTTCTTTTAAACATTTTTTTTGTATAACGCTTAGTTGAGCGGTAATTAGTGATTTTCTGTTTTTTTCTCATGAAAACGTGTGAAAAAAATTATTTTTTTAACATTTCAGCCTTAGTATGCATTTTACGACAAAAGTGTACAAAATCAAATTTATAGGAAATTAATTAAAATAAATGTAAAAATGACTGGTTTCAGACTTGTATTGACCTCACTGCAACAAGTTTTATTGCGTACTGCAGTACCCATTTCTGTAGCCACTGTAGAGGCTTCACGAAGAACATGAGTTAAATAAGCAAACTTACTGTTTATTATGATAAAAAATTATGTTTTGCAACAAAATTACATAGAATTGTTTAAAAGATATTAAATATTATAAAAATAACTTTTCACATCATTTCTTAATAAAAAATTTGGTTCACTGTCTTCTTTTTCAAACACGTGTGGCGTTTGAATGAAGCACAGTCACTCAAACGCCGCCATGAGACGCGTCGTCCCATGAAAGGGATTTTTCATGTCAATGAACTGAGGATGTGTGCAAGAAAGGAGTCGATAGTGGTTATCTTTGTTTTTATTTATGTTTTGCTATCTGTTTTACTTGCAGACTGGATTCTGATGAGATAAAAAGTATCGTTAACAGCTTCTCGATCGTGTTTAAAATGAGTCCATCGCAAGTGAATCTGATGAAAGCGTTCTGGTTCATCGACAACAAACAGTTTGAGGTATTTACTTACACTATTTTAATCTTAAATCGGTTTAAGAATAGATGTAGTAAAACGCTACTGACTCTGCGATGATATTCTACAGTAACAGACCATGGATACCACGGTCTATGTAATGGTTTTTGTACAATAATCCCTCACCAATCACGATTGCTTTTTCTGGCTCTTTAACCATGCATATGATTTAACAGCAGCCTAACGCCAACGGCAAAACTCTCCTTCCTCACTTCTGCTCTCATCTCTCAGCCATTTTTTTTTATAAAAAAAATCCAAGAAATTCATGAAGGTTTACAAGAATACAAGCTTTATTTTTTTTAAAAAATACGCCGGGGTCCCGGGTTCGATTCCCAGTCAGGTCTGGCATTGTTTCATCTCTCATTTTCATTACAATTATTATCCACCGTCTGCATTAGCAGAAATTGCAGAACAGTCAGACGCAAAACAAACAAAAAAAATCGTAGTTTTGTTTTAATTAATTTTCATGAAGTCAGTCCTTTCTCATGATCTCATCCATTCCATTAAGATATCCTCTAGTTCTAAAATAATATAATACGTCATTATTGATTGTAATGTTGTTAGAGATGGCCAGTGGTTCAATGGAAAAATGGAGCGCAGGGGGTCATTCATGAAAATAATCTCTTTAGAAACCTCATTTACTGTACTCATTAAATTTTGTTATTTGTGTTTTTTTTTTCCAGGAAGGTGTTAAATGTTTGTTTGACAACCGTATGGAGAAAAGTGAAATATCGAACTGGCAACACCGAGCGATTCTGAGAGCACTATATGTTCAAAGGGAACCTCATATCGCTCAGAGTTACATACGCCGAATGACGCCACCTTTACTGGAATTTGACGATATCGAGTAAGTGTTAACAATATTTATACTCGCTATTCGTCTTAACAGTATAGAGAGTGAGGCAAGAGAATGCCTTTTGTGTATGAATGGGCTGTAAGGTAGGGAAAAAAGACCCTATCAATGCTACCAACCTCAATGGTGAGACACTATATTTTACTACTGTGCAATTGCACTGTTAGTTAACCACATGTTGCCTTTCAATTAATATATTTCGTTGTGACTGACACTTTTTCCACTTAAACCCCATTTCCTTTTAACATTTTTCTTTAACGTACAAAGTTTCCAACTAAAATTTTGCTTTTCTTTCAAAACCTATAATAACATTTTACATGTCGGGATTGCTTTCATATTGATAAACCATTTACTTTTTTACCAGGTTTCAAAAAAACTGTATATAAAGAATTATCTTTTTTGCTGTCTGTAACTTCCTTATTTGTTCTATTTTATATAATGAATTTATATAATAAATTTCACTAACCTTCCTTTTTAACTACATCAACTTTTATTTTCACTTACACGTGTTTCGGTGGATCCACCATCATCAGAGTAAATAACATATAATTGAAACTAAAAACTTTATTTATTAAAAATCTATAGAAGATGATACACCTTCAGTCATTTGTATAAAATGACTGAGTGTTTTATACAAATGACTGAAGATGTATCATCTTCTATAGATTTTTAATAAATAAAGTTTTTATTTTCAATTATATGTTATTTACTCTGATGATGGTGGATCCACCGAAACACGTGTAAGTGAAAATAAAAGTTGACGCAGTTAAAAAGGAACGTTAGTGAAATTTATTATGTAAATTCATTATATAAAATAGAATTAATTTCAAACTGCAGGATGTGTTATAAAGATTAATTCCTTATTTATGTTTTGAATTGCGGTAAGAGAAACATCACATTAGTTAGCCGCTCGTTCACGGCGTTTGTTAAGAGGCATGTAAAGATATTTTTGCTTGAACTTCACAACATTTTATTACATTGGATATTTGATTTCGTTCAGCACTGTGAATAGTTTGACTGCATTTTGGAGAAACCGACATTTCCGTTTATGGTAACAAACAGTTGTATTCGTACAGTTAATCTACGAAAGGTTCCAAGATATACTTGTATGTGCTCTGGGTATAGTTTACGTTGTGGTGGCGAACTGATAACAAAGCAGTCGCGCATGCGCACTGGTGCATCCCCTCTTTACCCCTTATTACAATCAAAGGTAAACTCATGACTCAAGTTACTATACATTATCACTGGATTTTATGTTTGCTCATGTGTCATGATAGTATAGGTATCAGACGAACTAATGTCCCATAGCCGAGCGAGTGAGAGGGAGATATGTGGCATAACTACGCATGCGCTCAAAGGTCTTTACCGTTATAATCCAAATCTGAAAACATATTAAAGTCGTTATCTTGCTTGTTAGTTTACTGCGTGCATAAACGCTTGCTCACAACAATGAGTGAAATTAAAGACAATGTTATTGGAACGGCGCGTATGGGTTGTGCGAGTGAGAGCGTTATGCATTCTCTCACTCCCACGGCTAGGGGACATTATTTCGTCTGAATACTGTACTTTTGTATTATCGCTTGCCGTGCATAAAAAATAGAGAAGAAAAGTTTTGTCAAATTTCCAAAATAGAGTTTTTCACTAGAAATTTATGGTTTCCAGGGCCCCTGACTCCCAAAAACAAATCAGTTTTTAATGAAAAAAAAAACACGTTCAAAGAAAACTTCACTATAGGGTATATATTTATGCTGTACCAGTGGCAGCTCATGCCTTCAAAAATTGGCGAAGAGTTGCCAAAATCGAGACAAACTAGTACACCAATAAGTATCTGTGAGACTCCCTAGAGTAAAAAAATGTAAAATACAGACAAACAAGATAACTGTGTGACACCGCAAATACAAAACAACTAATGTACTCGTACATAGGACATGCAGGTGCAGTGGGCTAGCCAACTGTAGTCGGTCTGGTAGTTACTGTCCTTAAGGTGGTATAGCTTGCGTATTTATAAAGCTATAATGCTTGGTATTTATATCAAATTACTCGCCTTGAAATTCTCTTTCATTTCATGTATAATACAATGCATTTAGTGTACGTATAACAGAACTATGAAAAGAGCAAAGTGGCCAACATTTGTTTGATGGCTTCGACCATGTTCCAGAAAAAGAACTTTTTAAATATTTCATATTTTGAGTTGGTGCGACTGCAGTGCTATATCTTTCTCTCTTTTCTATTCAATAAAACACGGTCATCCCATTACATTGAACAGTTAGCCCATGGTATCCCGATTTTGAGATGGAAGATGTTTCTTTCTTCGTCCATTTTATCCTTGGGCCTTCAAATATCTACAAACATATTTTACCGTTGTTATTTTATGTATGTGTGCATTTTTAGTGTATTTGTGTGATGAAATGCACACGTGTCAATTGCTAGTAGAAAGGATAGATAAGAATTTTTCATGTTGCCTGCAAGATCCTCGTCCAATTACGCTCTACGATTTTCAAACTGCTGTAACTTGCCAAATCGTTACTCGAAATTGTAATAAAAATATGGTTTTATTCACGAAACTGTTTTCTTCAAAACATATGCTATGTATAAATATTTACTAAACTGAAATTTCAGCCCGTTACAGTAAAAAATGTGAAGTATACACATAAATTTTCCGCACACCAGTATTTTGCTCGCTCAAATGCAAAGTGATTTTTATGTTTTTATATACAAAAGAAGGGTATGTATGATAACAAGCATCTGCAATTTTCTTCATTTTAATTAATTTTTCATCAGTAATGAAAATAGAAAGGAAAATAAATAGTTCTGTTTTTTATCACATGGTCAGCTAATTAAATGACTGAATCATTTAAGAACAGAAGAGGTAGAGGTGTAAAAGACACTGATCAGATATATCTCCTCTGAAAGTAATTAATTTCATTATACAGCCGGACCCTGTGGTGAATGAAGTGAAGGTGTCATTTGCAGAGTGGAATATAAAATGTTCTTTTCAGAGGGCCCGGCATGCTGATATGCGTACTTTTTTCCACTCAGTGAGGAAGGCATGGTAAACCACCACACTACTCGTTTTACTTGGTAAAACCTCTACAGGTTCAAACCACCAGCCTTTTGGCTGATGACCTAATTAACATAAAATATAGTAAAAATATTATCACGCGTTTGTACTGTTTAGCCATTGATTGTAGGAAGGGATAATTTTTACATTCCTTTCCCATGACGTCACACACAAATTCATATAGTTAGATATTACTTGTGAAAAACCATTTGTAACGCATAATTCTATCTAGAAATACATATATTTCACAATTCTGTAAGTTGCGGGATAATGACATAGGGATGAGTTGTTTGTATGCCACCGCAGGCAGTATCTTTTAGTGTGCCACTCCCTTTTCCCCTTTGCTACAACGAACATTAGACCCCAACCGTTTGTAACAAAAGCTAATGCGTGTAGAAAAACGTCTCTGCTTTCACTCAAACTAAGAAATGTGTTTATATGTTGACTTACAGACAACCTGCGTACGGAATCTGTTTACATAAAAGAAATTCAGCTTTAGCCTACCCTTCACACTAAAACGATGATAAAATATTTCCCTTTCAACATATTCTATTTCTGTAAACGCTATTAGTTGCATTGAAGAATCCTCAACAAAATAAATACAATAATGAACGATTTCAGACGTATATTGACCTCACTGCAACAAGTTTTATTGCATACCGTTGTTTTTACCCATTTCTGTTGCCACTGTAGTGGCTTCGCAAAGGACACGGGTTAAGCATAAGTTTTGTAATTAATTTAATTGAAGTAATATAATTGTGTTTGTTGATAGAATACTGTCTGTCTGTAACTTGGTGGACTCCAGTAAAGGGAGCAATATGCCGATTGTAAAACCATTTCAGGAAACATACATCTAATTTTTTTAAAGTTACTGAAACTTGTCGGAAATGACGTATTTTTATAAAAAAATTACAAAGTAATTCGCGTATTTTTTGTTCTGTAAAATTTTGAAAAAGACTCGCTTAATGAGAAAATGTATAATTTAGTCGAAGTTTTGTTTTTGAAGAAAAAACAGTATTTTTTCAAATACATCGTATTTGTTCAACAACTATTTCACGGATTAATGTAATATGTTACAGGTTTATTTTGTAATAATTATGGGAAACATTGATGCAATAAAATTTAACGGAAAATCTTTACACGGCGTTCAGATGTTGTGTAGAGAGTTGTGTGAAATTGTGAAGAGAACTGGATTTTTAATCCCTATGATGAGTGTTATTTTGAACAAGCTATGAACTTGTCAATAACAGAAAAAAATCTGGTGTGAAACACTCACACAACTTTCTCTTGCCAATGCAAATAATGACCAATATAACCTAACATTAGTAATAAAACATTAAAAATAAACAAAAAACTAACCTAAAAAAAAAACCTTATTTTAATCATGAGTGAAAGACACGAAAGGAAAATCAACCTCAGTTTGGCTTAAAAATGCAGAAAATTACTTTCACGCTAAATTAGGCTCTGTATAGAAAAATAAATAAAAGTTAAATACTGTTTTAAATAAAAGTTGTAGATTTTTCAATTTCCTATAAATTTGATTATACACTTTTGTCGTTAAATGCATACTAAGGCTGAAATCTTTAAAAAAATTGATTTTTCACGCGTTTTCGTGAGAAAAAAACAAAATCGCTAATTACCGCTAAACTAAGTGTTATACAAAAAAATGTTTGAAATAAAAGTTTTTTATTTTATTTTATTTTTATCCCTATCTTGTAGATAATAAAAAAGTTAGTAAATCAGGCGATTTAAAAAAAATCATATAACCAGTTATTGAGAAAATTGCAAAAAGTGAAAAATTACACGAATAAACTACTACTTCCTTCAGGTTGACCGATTTTGATGAAAATGTTCTTGTCGGGTTCGGTAGTGGTATGTAGTTTCAAGTTCATACGATGTTCCGTTCTTGAGATATTCTGTTACACACACACACACACACACACACACACGCACACGCACACACACATAGACCAATCTGTAAAAACATTTTTTTTGGGTTGAGGGGGTCTGAAAACTTGTAGATCGGGTGAAAACTCAATTTCTTAAAATCGACATGAAAACAATACTTTCCTTCCTATATATTCATATAGGCAAGAGAAAGTAAAAAGCACTGATAGAAATTTCAACAGATTCTTCTTTGCAGTCCAAGTTCAAAAATACAAATCTCTCTGAATTCTGGGCAGGAGTGAGAACAGAATATAAAAGTATCAGCGATAAAGCCCTGAAGTATGTGTTGCCCTTTACAAGCTCCGTACTTGTCGAGAGAACATTTTCTTCGTACGCATTCATAAAAAAAATATAGGAACAAGCTTGAAGCATCTCCAGATTTGAGGCTTTACCTGTCATCATTTGAACCGGAATTTAAGCAGCTGAGCTCTGGAATATAAGCTCAAGGATTCCATTGAGTGATCTTTTCATAAACATTTTCAAAATATTATATATTTTCAAAGTAAGAAGAAGAACTTTATCATTATGTTTATATGTTATTTAATATGATAATTTGAACTGATTTTTGTGGAGTAAAAAAAATTCATAATATTTCATATCTGTTGTGGTTTTTTGTACCTTTTATCACTAAATTGATATTAGGGTTAATAAAACTGTATGAATGTAAATTTTACATGTAAATGGTTGCAGGGGGTAATTAACTGTAAAACGCCTACTCAAGGGGTACGGAAGATAAAAATGGTTGGGAACCACTGCTCTAGAGGTTCAAACCAGCCTTTCGGCTGATGACCTAAACGACCACACCCAGATCCCGAATAAACTTAGGATTTGGTATGAGAATATTAACTGTAGTTTAATTTTTGTGCTTTGTTGTTTGTAGATTTGAAATGACACTTCTTCTTGAGTGCGGCCTGATTTTGCCAGCATTTGAGTTTCAAAGGAAGTACAAGATGTGGCAAACTGAATTGTTGAACACGTTCTTTATCGGTAATTGGTTTGTTTTGTATTCTATCATTTTTAGTATGACTAATCTGGGTCTGCGTAAGACCAGATTCATCATCATCATTGTCTTAATCTTCCATGTTTGGAAGATAATGTTGAGCCCAACATAACTCCTCTTCACTTCTCTCTATCCCTGAACCATGATATCATGCACCATCTAACTCCTCCGTTAGCATCACATCATTTTACTTTCGCAGTATGGAATTTGTTTTTGTTTACGTTGTGTTATGCTACTACTGCTAATGCAGATGGTGAGAAGGATGAGGATAGGTGAAGATGAGTGTTAAAAAAATGCCAGACCTCACCAAGAATGAAACCCAGGACCATTGCGTAGAAGCCAATTGCTCTAACCACTACACCAATGAGCCAGCAGTAATAATTTAATTTGGTAGTTCATGAATTTTCTAAAAAAACTGGCTTCTACTATTTTGCTTGAAATTGCTGTATTTATTCAATTTTTTCTGTCTCTACAAGATAGATTAAGCGGCATTTCCAATTAAATTTGTGGGGGCCTGTGCCCCCACAATTTTTGCAATTTATACGGCCTTTACATGGTTTTCTTCGAAAAGAACCGGAATTGAGTCGTATCCCTACATTCATCAATCAATAGAAAGTTTCCCATCAACCTGATGGTGTTTCTAAATAGCTTACTTTCTTCCTCATATATTCAGCTATTAATTAACTATAATGTTTACTGGTGTGCGCATACAATGACCTTCACTATTACATAAAATTTTGAAGTACTGACACACTTGTCATCTTCAACCGTATATGGGCTACCCGGCTTCTAAGGGTCAAACTACATGACAATGGTAGAACGAAGCTACCTCATCAAGGAACTCCTACACCAGAGAGCTATGCACCTCGCGGTATACTGTTCGCCAATTACGGTGGCGTGTAGGGAGGGTAGCGAGACAGAGAAAGAATGTGTTGCGTCCGCCATTCCCCTCAACTCCTTTCAATCAGTGCACGGTGTTGAAGCACAATAGTGACAATACGCGATACGGTAGGGCACTCTGCCAGCCAGTTTCGTTCACTGCACTCTTACTTAACAAGCTCATTTTTCTTAAAAAAATTCTAAAAAATTACTTTCGCTTATTAATGAATCTTCTTTTATTACACTATAAATGTTATTATTATACTCTAATATTTAGATAAGATACGCTCATACAAAGTTAGATGTTTAAATCTTATCACATTTTTTGCGAATCACGTAGGCTAATATAACTTCTTTTCCAGGACGACATAATATGCGTTTTATTATTTTGTTATAAAATATAAAATTTTATCTGTAATTTGATGTATGTTGGGCAGAAACAGAAATAATAAACGAGATTGAAAAAATCACTTTTTGTAGGGAAGTCAAAGATCATCATGTCTGGTGTCTCCTTCCTGTTAGTATTCCAAGAAGCTGAATCATTTTTTATAGTTGTGAACTTTATACCAAACATACATTAATTTTTAGAAATCAATTACACATGCACAATATCAGTTGTATGAAATTTTAACAAAAAGAATTGCATAGTTAAATATAACAGAAAGAGGGTATGACGTCCCTCTCTTTCGGGCCTGTCAAAACAATGGTAGGTACATCATTTAGAAAAAAATTTATTGTCTATTACCCCAAATTGAATTGCAGACATTTTTCCCTGTATTTTGTGCGCGTGCAACTAATTTCGACGG
The DNA here is from genome assembly GCA_035578175.1 of Catonia carolina. Lineage (NCBI taxonomy): Eukaryota > Metazoa > Arthropoda > Insecta > Hemiptera > Achilidae > Catonia > Catonia carolina. Next base: position 1,529,579 of record JAQMRL010000004.1, read on the forward strand.
CGACACAAATGTCAAAACGATAACCGTACGAACAGAACACAGCGAGTAGTGAGTAGTACTTTAGAGACAGCCTGTGTATCAGGCTACAACCCTGTGGTGGGGAAGCTATTTACTGCGCATGTGCGGCCCGTACGCCATCGTAGTTTGTTATAGTTATACAAGCTTTCACGTACTGTGAGAGATTAATTTTCCCTTTGGCCTTGAAGCTCCAGGGTCAGTAGCTGCCTGGATCCCCCCCCCTAGAGCGGGGCAGTCATACAACAGATGAGCCGTGAACTCACTATGACCAGTGAGGATCCTGAGCCCCAATGTCCTTAAATAAATGCTAGAGGCAAACCATCCCCCCAGATCTTGTATGAATTCATACAAAGACCTTCCCTTAGGCGAGATGTTTCACTTGGCCTGCCACGCCTCTAAAGCGAGAGTCTGTACTCTCTTCTTCAAGGCTCGGTAGGATAACCTTATAATGACATTTACGTTACCCGGTCCCTCCTACTCGGAACCTTTCACCGAAGATCTAAAGGGTAACTTGATATTCTTAATTGAACAAACTGTACACAATATTGGGGTTACAAAAATCTTTTTGTTTGTTATTGATCCAAGAGGATTTTCTACAGCAGACAAATTAAAATATTTTTATCTATCTTTTTAATTGAAGTGATTTTTGTTGTTTTCGTTTCAGGTTGCAGAGAGAAAAAAGAGTTGGGCATCGTTTATAAGTTGTCATTGACCAAATTTGAAGAGGAAGCGTTTACTACGTTCCTTGAAAATGGGAATCATCCTCGTAGTGAGGACTTGAGAGTACTGTATCTTCTTTCCCGAGCGAGGTATTATTCCAATGAAAACTGTCTTCAGGGAGGGGAAAGTTGTCGTGGTACAGTAAATGTTACACATCTTTTTGAGTGATTTTCTCTATGAAGATATACCATGCTTCTCAACAAATGTGATGTATAGGGAAATTATCATTAGACAATGTACTGTCAACATTAATCTAATTACCAGAGTGTAATCTTACTTTTATTACACCAGTCATTTGGTAACAGAATAAATTAATCTACAAAAGATTTTATTGGCTAATTATTAATAAATAAAGACAAAATGTTATTCAATTTTGATATAGCCTGGTACTTAACCCTTACGAAACGGACTGTTTCTCGTTAAACAGAAGAATTGCAAAAATTAAAATGCGCTTTCAAAACAACTGTTTTATCTAATGTCATTACTGATGAAAGATTCTGAAAAAATTACATTTGATTCATGTAATACGTACGTGCCTTTTGAATATAATTATAAGAAAATCGCTTCATAATTCTTTGCGTTTAGGCGAGCGAAATTTTCAACCACGACAATTTTTGTTTTTACTTAAAATTTTTTACTATAATGGGCCTAAATTTCAGTTAAGCGAAAAATTTATAAAACATGATTTGTAGACAAGAGTTGACTGAATAAATGTATATTTTTCATTTAGGTTCCCGTAAATATTTGACGGAGTTAAAAAAATTTCAAAATTAGTCTAATTTTCTTATCTCATATAAACTATCGATGAACCAAGTGACATAAAATATTTTTTATACTAGCTATTTTCTGACAAAAAATTCTAAATAATAAATAAAAGTTAGTACAGTGATAAAGCATATCTTACTGCTACGCGATTCAAAGAAAAGTGGATCGAACGAGGCAAAAAATGTAGATAGCATACAGGCGACAGAAAGCGAGGGGTAATATTTACATTCTTTTATGGTTATGTCACAGAGCCACTATCATACTCAGGGTAAAGCTATGTAGGAAATTGTTTTCTCCGCAAACACTTGGTTCAAACAATTCTGTAGGTTGTATGAGGGAAAGCTGTTACATTTGCCTTGCAACACTACAAACAGTTATATTTTTGACCTGAGTGAGGTAAACCCCCTCCCGAACAGTAAAATGATTTCGTCAGTCCATACCAAGGGCAAATTTCATCATAGAAAATACACGGCTTCAACACAAACAAAAGATATTGAATGTACGTTGATTTACACATGAGCTGCACGGACTTCCATCACAACATAGTAATTCCCTAACCATCAATGCCACCAACACACTAAAGAGAGAATAAGAAATTTCCCTTTTATGATATCCTATTTCTGAAAACATTATTAGATGCGTTAAAGAATTCCCTACAAGAAAAGTGCAATATTTACCTGTCTCCAATTTATGCTGACCTTGCAGAACCACGTTTTATCGCCCCATCCACAACCCATTCAGCATCACCTAAAATTAGATCAACAGTGTGAATCGGGAAAAACAAGAAAAAAATTTGCATCTATTGTTGTCTAAACAATAGCTGCACTGGTTTAGTGGTCAGTTGAGATTTTGCTTTTGACTTTACCATGTGAGTTGTCATGAGTTCGAATCTCACACTAATTACGTTTTTATTTTACTTTTGGTTTTTATTCATTTTTGTCTTGTTAAACGATCAATGATTTCTGTTAATTAAATAGTGAAAAACAATTGAAATTGTAATTTTTAATTCATTAAATGTTTTTTTTATTTAATTAAGTTAACTAATTCTGTAAATATTTTTAACAAAATTATTTAGCAAAGTAAAAAAAATTTAAATAGTATGTGGGATTTGAACTCTGGCCTCTCGTACAGTAATATCAAAAGTAGAATATCAACTGACCACTATTCAAGCATGGCTGGCTATTGTTCTGATTACAATGGATGCGAAATTTATTCTTACGTAAGTACCGCAATATACTGAATTTAAATAACATTTTGTCTGCATTTATTAATAATTATTAAATGATTAGCTATTAAAATCTATTGGAGATTTTTATTGTTTCCAAATGACTGAGGATTAATAAAAATTGGATTACACCGTTATAATAAGATTAACGTTGACAGTACTTTGTCTTATGTTAATTTCCCTACACGTTAAAATTTGTTGAGAAGCACTGTATGTAGGATGGGGCAAGGCAAATGTGTCAATTTTTTTTAAATTAGTATTTTTGTTAACACGTTTTATACACATATTTTTGAACTGTTAACCCACTGGGTTGGTCTAGAGGTAAATTCGTCGCCCCGAGTCAGCTTTTTAACAGCTGATTTTGATGTAGGTTCCTGGTTCAAATCCTAGTTAAAGGTAGTCACGTTTATATGGATTTTGAAAACTGACGGTGGTTACCGGTTTACTTTGATGGTTGGGGTTAAATTAACCATACTTTCTCAGGAATGTTTGGCCTGAGTCTGTATAAGACTAACTCATTTATACGCCTTACATACCATCCTCATCTCATTGGGTCGTGGGGTTGCTTATTCTTAAATTGAACAGATTGCAACATACACAAATAGGGATAACGAAAAATGTTTGCACTGTTTTAGCTTAAAGCTTCATAACAAGATATTCGCCCCAATCTAGTCTCCCTGTATTTATTAGATGAGCACTAAATCTGCGATTACTGTAAATACTTGTCAGTCACCACTTACTTGCTGACGACATCTTATCACTACTGTCATTAATCGTGTTTACCGATTATTGATCAACCACTGACAAAAAGAAAGAAATAGCTTCTTTGCTAACTGATGCTGTGTGGTTGCAAGTGGCAAAGTGATGCAGAAGACCGACCGCCTGCACTCTATGATACCTTCCCTCACCTCAACATCCATTTACTCCTCCACCTCCATTTCTCACTGTACGCGTATCCTTAGAATTTCTTCTTTTCCTGATTCATTCATACATAATTGGACCAATCTATTTCATTTTTAATGTTTTTCTCTTCATCTCTGAATCAATGAAGTTTGTCAAAGTTTTTACTGAAGTTTTTTTTTGTGTAAAATTGAGAGGTGGATCGTTGTGGTGGAAAAACCATTTACTACGAATCGGGCGTTGTTTGATGCATACTGTTGTGCAATCTCGAAAACTATATAAACTCTTGTTAGGCAACTTATTGGAACAAATTCCGAATGTACCATTCTTTTCTCATAGAAAAAGCCGATAGGGATTGTTTCGATGTCACTTGAGTTATTTGTTTTTGGGCAAGGCAACATTGTTGTCTTCTATCAGCTAGGTTTTGAGGTTGTAACCAAAACACCGTATCTTGTTGTTAGTGATGATCTTGGGAAAAACCAGTTCAATTTGAACTGACCTATTTCATGGATAAATCTTCTGTTAAAATTCACTAAAGTGACCTCTAACTCGGGTATTTCTTCAAATTCTTCAAACACAATTTCACAAGCAATTTGAACTTTTCCATCCGATCGGGAAGTCGACAGGTGTCCAGAACAATATTGATATTGTTTTCCATATTAACCTTTGTTGAAATGGGAGAAAACATAGTGTTCTTACAAAATTTGTAATGATGTATATACTACTGTATCCAGTAATTCAGTGATTTTTTTTAAGAGGTGAAAATATAGTCATTTTTCCTGAAATTATTTTTCTAAGTCTATTTACAAAAAATATAATTTCCAAAAAATGTTTTTTTTTTTAGTTAGTTTTATAATGGTCGCATAAACGTTTTAATTGTTTAGCAACCCCCATTACATAACACAACAAAGATTAAAATAATTTAACACTTAAATTAGGTGATGATGCAAGTTGAATCTTCACCCGAGTCGCCCCCTTAACAGCGAATCGCCGTTGGGTTTAAAAAGTGGCAGGCTAACTGTTAGTTCTTTTAAGAAATGTCAATAGAGATAAATATTTACCGAGAAATAGAAAACTAAATAAAATCAGAAAAATAATTTTTTCTTAAAGCAATTTAGATAATTAGTGTTGCACTGCGCCAGTCACTTTCAGCTCAGCCCATTGTTAACTGAAACCCATCAGAGCATACCACACTCCACTCAATACAGCACCAAAGAATCGCATGAGAGGTTTGCTTATGTAAACGCTTTGAGTTTATTTATTAAATCAGTTTGACCAGGTCTGTTAGGGTTTTCACCCTGAATTTGCCTAAGTAGTATAATAAATAATGAGTTGCCTTGAATAATACGTTGGTTGGAGGACCAGTACGCATTTACAGGGATCCGCGTACGAGACCATTCGTTAGTTTGTAAAAGCAATAACTCGAATGCAAGTAAAGGAAAAACAGAGGAACACAATTAACATAGGGAAATTACCACTTGAACAACTAAATTAAATGTCACAAACATAAACATCCACTTACTTGTTACAAAACGAAACAGCGTGAAGTCCTTCATCATAGCACGCGTCGAAAGTCCATGATGGTCGGTGAAAAACACTTTAATAATAGTTACACAGTTACAAAAGCGTACACAAAACACAATATTATACATTAGCACGCATAAGCACAGTTAAATATTTAAAGCCTCGATTGGAAAACATTAGCAATTGCCAAGTGCCTCGTCAGATACTTGGCCGAATATGTAACCTCGGTGGAAGGATGCGTCTGTCCGCGATGAATTCAGTTGCATAAGTGGTGTGTAGTGAAAACGGATATGGGTTAGCAGGTGGAGGGGTAGGAACACAGAGATTAAGGAAGCGTGATGTAGGCCAATATGACAAGCAGTAAAATTCAAGTACGAGCAGAATAAACCATAGCGGCACGAAGAGTTTAAACATTAATTAGCGTGGTAAATAAAACGCAGTACCCCAGATGAAATGGCCTTAAAGAGGTCTAATAAATAATTTCTCGCTTATAATGAATGTTTACTTTGATTCAGGTACGTTGAAGCGATAGACGTCAACGAGAAAATTCGCACTAAACGAGCGGCACAAGTGAATTTAGCGCCCGCCGGTCAGAGTCCATTGCGAGGATCATTGTCGAAGCAACACCAAAGAAATTATTTGGCGAAATACAAAGAGGAATCTCGTTCGAATATCAGAGACATACTCGTGTCTGGTTTCGCTAAAACGTTGCCACCCGTGACGAAAGAATTGGCCGATTATTGTTTGAAACATAAGGCAACACTTGCTTCGTGGAAACAAGGTATGCATTTTTCTTCATTTATAGATTATTTTTTCTTTTTCACGCTTCTTTCGTACATGACCGAGTATTTATGTCAAATAAAGGATTTCAAATGTTTGGGGAGTACACACAAATGTTGTTTAGGTTAACAGGAGGCGAAAGGCTGGTTTGAACCTCTGTGAGGGTTTCACTAAGTAAAAACGATGAGTGAGGTGTTTTACTATTGCCTTCCTCACCGAGTTGAAAGAGTATGCTTATCAGCGTGCCAGGCCCTCTGAAAAGCATCTACTTTCCACCCTGCAAATTATTCCTTCACTTTATGTACCACAGGGTCTTGCTGTATAATGAAATTCATTACTATCTGAGGAAATAATTGTGAGTAGTGTCTTTTACATTTCTACCTCTTCTGTAATTAAATACTTCAGTCATATAATTGGCTGACCGTGTGATAAGAAACACAACTATGTTGTGTATCCCTGGAACTAGCAGAACGAGTGCAAATAATTTAACACTCCACCTGCCTGTTATGGGCAGCTCTTCCCGTATTGAAACAATTGAATAAAGAAAATTGAATTACTGTTTATATTTACAGGAGTCAGTGGGAAACGCATGAAGTCTTGTACTACGAACATTATAACTGGTGCAATACGATCTAGAGTATAGTTTGCTTTTGATTAAAATGGAGTTTTGTTTATTCATTGATGGCATTTTTATAACTGTCATCTGTCTTTTTCACGTCCATTTGACCGTAATATCCAGATGTCAGAAACCACAAGAGATAGGAACAGATGGTTTTTGGATTTGTAATCTACACAAAAATTGTGTGGGATTGGATTGGAAGTTCAGTTTTGACCGGAGGTGGTCCAAAATCAGATGTCAAAAAATTACAGTCAGGATTTGGAAACAAATTAGTGTCATTTGTTTTAAGATTTATTGATTTTTTTTTGGTTTTATGTCTGACTATTTTGCAATTTCTGCTAATGCAGATGGTGAGAAGGATGATATGAAAATGAGTGATGAAAAAATGCCAGACCTGATCGGGAATCGAACCTGGGACCCCTGTGTAGAAGCCAGTTGCGCTAACCACTACAGGCTGTCCACTCTTTATCTTAGAGTATCTTTCTTAGCTTTTTTGCTAAAGCTAAAGTGGAGTTGAACCCACTTTGAGGAAGGATAACCACGAGTTAAGTAAACACACAATGTGACTTTTTGGCCAGACTCCTATTCTTTAGAATAAATTGCCATCAGCCATGAGATGCCATGAGATGCGTCGTCTCATGAATGGAATTTTTTTTATTATGATTCATTGGTGTTTTTTTTTAATGTCCAGTGGAAAGGCCGACTCCATTATCGGTCGTCATACATACGGAGGCAGAAGGTAACAGAGTACCAATTTACAGAGGATCATCAGAAAGGTTGATGCAGTCTGCCATTATGAAAACAAAAGAGATCTGGGGATCACTTTTGGCTACACCGGCACCTTTGAAATCACGGTTTCGTTCGAACGTCGAAGAGACTCCATTTCTTCGTAAAGTTGTACTGTCTTCGGCGAAAAGTTCTAGGTACTCGCTGGAACAAGATGTCGCAAGGTTTGTTTTCTTGATTTGATTTGTGATCAGTATATATGCAGTGACAGTGTTGTCTTCATGCCATGCAAATCGGTATTTATTTATTTGAATTGAATTGTTTGCAACAGGCTGTCTACGGCCCAATTACAGAAACAATATTGCATTACAGAGCAAAAGACAATACAAAAGTAAAAAAAAAGAAAAAAGAGAATACAAAAAAATAGTCAATAATGCAAAAAGAAATAAATATACATAAAACAATATTATACACGTAGATTTTACTAATAATTTACTGCTCAATTAATCATGTTAGAGGTCCAAAACAGAAAAAATTAACACACACATAATGTGGAATTGCTTGAGAACTTGCGTCTTGAATGACTTAAGAATGGCTAACCTATACGATGCTCGGTTCTGACAAAATGGATCTATTGTCACAATTCTGTCCATGGTATTATAATTTGTTTTAATTAATTATTATGCAGTCAACTGCCAAATAAGCTGCATAATTAGTGGAGGAAGATTTGTGATAAAACGTATTTTTTGAAGAGTTATAAACACTTTGGACACAAAAAGCGATTTTTCCACGCGTATAATTTGATTTGATTATCAGTGTTCTTCACCATCTTAATTCAATGATAAGAAAATTTGTACATCTTTGATATGCTATAGATCAATAGCTGTTGCATTGTGAACCGTAAAAGTACACTTACTTCCCAACACGTGATGCGAAAATATGTAATGTTAAAAAAACACATTAAATTGAAGTATTTTTAAATGATTAAATATTATTAATTTCTGAATTAATCCAACGGATTTAAACTGATATTTGAGGGAATGGAAGCATTTAGGCAATGTAAAATAGACAGACACACACAATGATAGATAATAATAGCAAAAATATACGTGATTATTATGTCCAATTATAAAAACCCGTTAATAATATGCTGTCCGGAATTATATTTTTGAATATTTAAAATGCTGAACTAAAATTTATGCAGCTGATTACTCAACTTGAAATTCTTTCCCAACATAAAAACAAAATTACCAAATTTCAAGCAGAACCTAAACTACCAGGTGTTTGGAAATTTGCTGTGTGCTTGAATTGTGTTTAGGTCATCAGCTGAACGGCTGTTTTGAACCTGTAGAGGCTTTACTAAGCAAATTGGCAGTGAGGTAGTTTACCACGCCTTCCTCACTGAGTAGGAAAGTAGCCTATGCTTATCAGCATACCAGGCCCTCCGAAAAGCATCTACTTTCCATCCTGCAAATGACACCTTCACTTCATTCACCACAGGGTCTGGCTGTATAATGAAATTCATTACTCTCAGAGGAGATAAGTGTTTAGTACCCGTCTACCTTTTCAGTTCTTAAATGCTTTAGCCATGTAATTGGCTGACCATGAATTGTGATAAGAAGCAGAATTATTTTTTGTTGCCCCAGAACTAGCAGATAGAGTGCAAATAATTTTACACTCAACCTGCCTGTTATGAGCATGTGCTTGAATGAACTGTTATGGGAAGTGAAATGACTAAACTTTCTTAAGAAATAAATCTTTATAATGCATCCTGCAGTTTAAAATTATTTCTATTTTATTTAATGAATTTATATAATAATTTCACTAACCTTCTTTTTAAAGAAATTTATACAAATGACTGAAAATGTATCATCTTCTATAGATTTTAAATAAGTGAGGTAAAATTTTTTTTATTTTCAATTATTTTATTTACTCTGATGATGGTGGATCCACCGAAACACATGTTAATAAAAATAAAAGTGACGCAGTTTAAAAAGAAGTTTAGTGAAATTATTATATAAATTCATTCTTAAGAAATTATTACTGTAATTAGTACCTTATTGTACATTATTATTGTCTTTATTGGATTGCTTATAAAAGGTGTTGGAAATGGCCTCCTTTAGCATCAATACAGCACTGCGCTTGTTTCAGTTTGTTTTCAAACACTTTATACCCAACTCACGTACAGCGATTCCTTGAATGTATGCAGTTATCGCAGTTTTCAGTTCGCCAATCAAGTGTGGTCTGTTGCGATAAACTTTTTGTTCTGCCCCCTCCATAAAAAGTATCTGGGAGATTCAGATCGAGTGATCTTGTAGGCCATAAATTCCTGGAAAAGATTCATTCACCATAAAGATTACACAAAAAAAGTAATTGAAATGTTTCATGTGTGTACTGTGGCACCATCTTGTTGGAACCAATCGTTATTGATTTCCACTTGTGTTAATCAACTAATGAATTTCGCCAAAATCTGAGTACTATTACGATCACTATTGACTGTATTTTCAAAACAATTGGTCCTGCAATGCGTGCTCTATTCATAGCAACCCAGACCCCAATTTTTATTACTGCATAGCAACTTTTCCAACACCGGTAGAAATAAAAAATTATGTTTTATGTTATAACTTTCATGATACATGCACAATGAAACACAAGTTAACCTCTTCTCGTAATATTGTGCTTGTAACTGTATCCACTAGTTCTACTTTTAACATGATACAACAATTAATTGAAACCGTTTTAAATAATCAAGTGCACTTTGACACATTCACTCTCAGTTTGTAGTTTTACATTGTACAGGGGGTCTTCAATTTAGGAACGTTTGCGTTCTGACTGAATGTTCGTAAGTCGAAACATGTACCGGTAAATTATGATGTAAATATTTACGAACCTATGCCTTTGTACGATATGCATAAACAAGCTAATTTACGGCCACTGTCATCAAGAAACTGATTTAAGACTATATTTTTTTAATTTATTTATTAACTGAAAACTATATTTAATACACTAAACGTAAGACATACTGTACCAGTATGTATTTACTAACAGTAAAATTAGTGTAGGTATAATATTGATACAATCTAATACGTAAATAAAAAATCTGGTATGAAACACTCACAGAACTTTCTCTTACCAATGCAAGTGATTAACAATATAACCTAACATTAGTAATAAACCGTTAGAAATAAACAGAAAACTAACCCCAATAAACATAACTTAATTTTAATCATGAGCGATAGGCGCAAAATGAAAATCAACTTCAGTTTGGAAAATATGAAAAATCATTCTTTCACGCTAAAGTAGGCTCAGCAGAGAAAAATGCTCTAAATAAAAGTTGTAAATCTTTTAATTTCCCGTAAATTTGATTATATACACTTTTGTCGTAAAATGCATACTAAGTCCGAAATCTAATAAAATCGATTTTTTTTCTCGGTTTCATGAGAAAAAAACAGACAATCGCTAATTACCGCCAAACTAAGTGTTAAACAAAAATATGTTTGAAATAAAAGTTGTAGGATTTTAAATCTCTACAACATTTATTATATACATTTTTGCAGTAAAATTTATATTAAAGTCGCAATCTTAAAAATACAATTGTTTTACGTGAAAACAGCCTTTCCAAGAATTTCAGCTGACATGACGCCAACCCTATCTTGTAAAGCATGAAAAATTTAGTAATTGAGGTGATTTTAATAAATATCGTAGGAGTGGTTTTTGAGAAAATTGCATAAAAGTGAAAAATGGCACGAAAAAATACTACTTCTGGTTGGCCGATTTTGATGAAAATGTTTGTGTCAGGTCCAGTAGTGGTGTCTAACTTAGTTTCAAGTTCGTTCGATGTTCGTTCTTGAGATATTCTACACAGACCAATCGCTAAAAACATGTTTTTTGGGTTCAGGGGGTCTGAAAACATATAGATCCGGTAAAAACTCAATTTCGAAAAATCGACATAAAACTTTCCTTCCTATTTATTCATGTAGGCAAGAGAAAGTAAAAACAAAAATATCTGTATAATATTTATAATTTTAAAAAAGGTAATTATTATTGATAAAACACGCATTATATAAAAGCAAACTTTTCTGATTAATAAAGACTACTTACAGCAAACGTACATTTTGTTTAATTCATAGATGTTGATGGAGCAATGGCTTGTTTTGATATTTTAGTTTGAAAAACTGATTTATTGATGTTTAAACGGACGATTGGATCTTGCACTTCAAAACATTCTTAGGCTTTTCCCAAGTAACTCTTGTGCTTTGCCATTTTTACTTTCTCTTGCCTATATGAATATATAGAAAGGAAAGTATTGTTTTCATGTCGATTTTTTGAAATCCTATTTACACCGGATGTACCCGTTTTCAGACCCCCAAACCCAAAAAACATGTTTTTAGCGATTGGTCTGTGTGTGAACAGAATATTTCAAAAACGGAACATCGTACAAACTTAAAACTTGAGTTAGATACCACTAGAGAACCTGATACAAACATTTTCATCTATTTCAGCCAACTGGAAGTAGTAGTTTTTTTGTATCATTTTTCACTTTTTTGCAATTTTCTCAAAAACGGCTCCTACAATTTTTTTGTAAAAATCGCCTCATTTACTAAATTTTTTTATGCTTACAAAAAAAGGTAGGTGTCATGTCTGCTGAAATTCTTGGGAAAGCTGTGCTTTCTTAGAAAAAAATGGTTTTTTAAGACTGGCATTAATATGCTTATTAGCGCAAAAGTGTATATAAAAAAAGTTGTAAAAAATTTAAAATCCTTAAACATTTATTTCAATTTTTTTTTGTATAAAGCTTAGTTTTAGCAGTAATTTGAAATTTGATGTTTTTTTCTCACGAAAACGTGTAAAAAATTGACTTAAGATTTAAGCTTTAGCATTCATTTTACGACAAAAGTGTGTATAATCAAATTTATAGGAAATTAAAAGATCTACAACTTTTATTTAAAGCATTTTTCTCTACAGAGCCTAGTTTAGCGTGTTTTTCGATATTTTTAAGCCTAACCGGTTGATTTTCATTTGCATCATTCATGTATGATTAAAATAAAGTTATGGTTTTGAGGTTAGTTTTTTTGTTTATTTCTAATGTTAGGTTATATTGTTAATTATTTGAATTGGCAAGAGAAGGTTTTGTGAGTGTTTCACATCAGAGTTTTTTGAAAGTGAACTGCTTTGGTAACTATTGTAGACCTACTTCTTCATCGTCATCCTCTTCTTCGTCTTGTTCGTGTAATTCCGTCAGCTCCTCATTTTACAGTTTGTTCTTGCGAGTGACTTTCTGAAAAAACCGAAACAATTCATTAGCGTTTGTAAGTCGGGGCCCCCTGTAAAACAAAATTGGTGAAAACTCACACGAGTAGTATAAATCTGTAATGTACAATGTTTCACCACGAAAGCCCAATCTCGTGAATTGGTCATATCAAATATTAATTGTGATCGATTTCTTCTGTTGTCCAATAAGTTATTCATTTGTACCCATTTCTTTTTCAGATAGCTGTATTCATATTAAAACAAGCAGTTAGATTTTGGTGTACGATTAAGATTCGTCGAATTAGTTATTTAATGTGACAACAATTTAAAAAAATTTTCAAATAGAAAAGTATGTTTTTTACTGCCCCCAATCGAAAGTTACGCAACTGTATTAATATTTAATAACATTTATGTTTGAAACTTATGACATTTTTTTGCCAAAATTTGAAAAATAATCAACGTACTGGTATAGAAGAATCTACTTTTTACTATCGATTCTTGATACTATCGATTACTTTTTCAAATATTGGTGGTATTGGGAATCGACATATCCATACTCTTTACCATCCACACTATCTCCCTTCCCCCTCATTATGTGTGCTTCAGTACAACTTCACTTTGTCCAGAAATAGCTTGAAATCAAGCTCTCAAAATAATTTTTTCGTAAAATCACCTTTGTGCAAGTTGTATACAGTATGAAGGCAAACTGCATCAAAATCACCTGATTACAATCTAATTTATGTAGCTGTGATTATGAACGCGTATCAAAAATTAAAGTACAATTTTCATATAGTGTTTTTAATGTTTAAAAAAATTCACTTGCTGATTTTTGGTATAATTTGTCTTATTAATTGACGTAGATTGTTTGGAAATGAAAAGAAGAGAGACCGAGACGATGCGATGAATAATGAAGATGATTTGCATTCACTGAAGCGAATCAGATACGATGAGAAGTTAAACATAAGAAGAGGCGATCAGTCGTTCACTTTGTCGACACCGAAGGTATCGGCCAAGGATGATCTAGAAACGACACTTCTTTTGACGCCTCATGTCAAGAAGAAAATCTCTGTACCTGTCTCGGTTACACCTCAACGAGCCACTCCACAGTCTATACTTAAGGTAAAAATCTCCCGTTGTTAATTTTAACTCTTCTCTTCTCTTTACGTAGTAAAGAGATATTTTCATTTCTGCGTGGCCTGTTTTGTTTGTAAACACGAAATGGCTTCGATAATGATTATATTGATTTTATTTTTTATTCCTCTTCGATTGTGATTTAGCCGATATTGGTAGTGATTGTGACGTGGAAGAACAATCTAGTGTAATTAAACCTCTACCTAAATGACGTAAAAAGGTTTAGACCTACTTCGGAAAGCTACCAGTAGTAGGCTTCCAATAAATTTATTCATGTTGTTCATGATTTTAGTGGAATAAATCTAATATAAATTTTAGTAAATCTACTGCAAAGAAATAATTTTAATCGATAAAACTAGTAAAAATTAAAATGTTTAAAAACTTAAGATGCATCCAAAAAAGTATTTAAAAAAACCCGGCTTACTGGTTTAACCCGCAGTTTTATAACTTGGCAGTGAAAGGGTTAACACATTCAGTGCTAGGGACCTGCCTAGTGGGTCATGGGTAGGTGTTAATAGTCATGAGAAAGTAAGAAAGGAATTCCCCTTCCACTCCAAATCATGTGTAATACTATCTGAACCGCATAACAACAGTAGCTTGAACGCTACTACTCTGCCTCATATTATTAGCTACTATTATAAGAAATGAAAACCAGACTTACAGTTAACTTAATTTATTGACATTTATGCAATCAGAAATAAATTAAAAAGTAAGTAAGGAAAAGTATTTTTTGAAATACCTGTTGCCTGTAAGACGCGTTCCATAACGACTTTCTATAATTCAACGATACATCAGGTCCCTCTTTCTTTTCCCGCTCAAAATACGTTCTCACATTATTAATAATTTCACAACTTTGACTATGCAAAACTTGACCATTTTTGCCGACTTTATTTTTTTTCCCCTATTTTCACTCATTTTATATGAACTCAGAACTGAACCGAGTCGACGAAAAAATAAATAGCTTTGAATAATATTCTACATTAGAAATTAAAATTTGATAAATAGAACAATAGATAGAACAACAAAGATAGATTATAACATTTGTGTAGAATTTCAATAACTTACTAATTAATCACTTCAATACACTAAGGTTAGAAATCAACTACAAAATTGTTAAGTTGTAAACATACTACTCACGCACACCCCTCTCCTTATTAAATGGACTTATTTCCATTCAGACTACTCCCACCAGGTTAGACTAGCCCAACACACTGTCACGTCACTTTTTCCCTTTAAAGAATACTTTCACTATACCTTACTGGCTGGCCGCGTTGGCGATGTTGGTAACGTGCTCGTCTCTCATCCCACGGTCTTGGGTTCGAATCATTTTTTTTCATACGTTACAAAAAATTCATTTCATCCTTCACCGTCTGCATTAGCAGCAATTTTCAAAACAGTCGGACGTTAAACCAAAAAAATAAAAATAAAAAAAAATAAAAAAAATACCTTACTGCCAGGCTGCCATCTCACCTAGCGGGTTCTGTTTCGTTATCATTTTAAGTAATTCTGGAGAGACATCGACCGTCGAACATGAATTAGTTATTTTCTTTTGCCTGTAAGAATATATAGGAAGGAAAGTTTTGTTTTCACCAGAAATACACGTTTTCAGACCCCCTGCACCCAAAAAAACATGTTTTTAGCAATTTGTGTGTGTGTATGTAAACAAAATATCTCGAGAACAGAACGTCGTACAAAGTTGAAACTTGAAACTTAAGTTAGGTACCACTAGAGGACCTGACATGAACATTTTCATCAAAATCGGTCAACCGGAAGTAGTGGTTTATTCGTGTCATTTTTCACTTTTTGTGATTTTTTCAAAAACGAATCCTATGATATTTTTTAAAATCACCTCATTTACTACATTATTTATGCTCTACAAAATAGGTTAGGCACCACGTCTGCTGAAATTCTTGGGGAGGCTGTGCTTTAGTAGAAAAAAATGGTTTTTTTAAGATTGTGGCATTTAATATGCTTATTAGCGTAAAAGTGTATGATATTTAAACATTCATTATTGAATGAAATACGCCGATTTTGTAGGGTTAACTGCCTAAAATTCAGTTTATGATTAGTTTCATTTAGTTTTTTGATGGAATAAAATTGGTTGTTAGTCTAATGGTCAATTCCCACAGTGCTAGTTTAGTCACTTGAGTCATGAGTTTGCCCTTGTTTGCAACGAGGGGTAAAGGGGGAAAAGCATCAGTGCACATGCACGACTGCTTTAATTTCAGTACAACAAACATAACAACGTATACTATACCCAGAGCATAAACAGAATATCGCAGAACCTTTTGTAGGTTAACTGTACGAATATTTTTTACCGTAAACATAAATGTTGGTTCCTCGAAAACGTGGTTGAACTATTCACATTGCTGAACGAAATCTAATATGCAATTTAATGAACTGTTCTGAAATTGAAGCTAAACAAATATGCCTGTCCGTGTCTCTTAACAAAAGCCATGAGCGAGCGGCTAATTGCTGTGATGTTTCTCTTCCACAATTCGAAAAATTAAAGGAAATTAAAGACGTGAAGAAGCTGTTCTTCAACAGTTTTGTTACACCTGGTATAAAAAGAAAACAGTTAGGTAGATACTAGTGAGACTGATAGTGAAGACGCCAGTGACAGCGATAGTAAACAAGGCGATTCATTCGTAGAAAATTTTGCTCCAATGGAATAAGGTAGGTAGCTGGTAGCCTAATTACAGTAAATCAAATATTTCTAGTCAAGTAATTAAGCTTTAGGCAATATTACAGGTCACATTTATTTCTTATATGGTTTATGAAGAAAACATTTTCTCGGAATAAACCACAGCTTACAAAATGTACGTAGTAACTGTACGGTAGTGAAATGTATACTACGAGTAGTGTCTCACTGTTGAGGTTGGCAGCACTGTCAATTATTCACTTCCCTTCCTCACAGCCCATCCATACCTAGAGGGCAATCTCGTGACTAAAGAATCTATACCAGCTGTGACTACTAGTGCGAAGGTGATTGTTGCCACAGAGCTAGTCAATTATTGCCAGTGCCCTAAAGACAGATGTGAGTTGTGTTGTATATTGCAGTACAAAGTATAGTTCACTTGCGCTAGTCAATCACGTGACTTTTTCCCCCCTGTTAGCATCATGGGAATAGGCCTTAAAAGACTAGTTACGATAAATAAATCAAAAATGATTGAGTAAATTTTTTTTTGTTTCAGTCTCCTTGGAAAGGTAAAGGTACACCGAGACTGACGCCTAAAGCGTCTCCCGTATCATTTGCGAAGGAAGTAATCGAAAAGGATGAACTGTCGCAGAGTAAACTGAAAGAACGCGAGTTGCCAGCGTGTTCATCGCCTTTACCGCGTCAGATCCGATTCAGTCTGCCAAACGATGAGGATATGGATGATGATGATGTTAATGAGGACCTGAATGTGGAAGCGAGCAGTGATTCTGCGATTAAACTGCCCTCCGATTTGGATGCGTCCGCGATGTAAGTGGATCATTCATTTATTATATTGATAATGAAATCTTTTGTAATGTTTCAGCGATCTGTGGCTTTTGAAGTTGTAAATCTTTTGTAACATTTATCACGTAAGTACATGAATGTGAAATAAACATATTTGTATGTGGACACTAAATCATATTTTTATCGAATCGTAACCGAAAGTAAAACGTTTCTGTGAAAGTGGAGAGTAAGGAAAAAAATCTGGTGTGAAACACTCACACAACTTTCTCTTGCCAATGCAAATAATTAACAATAAACCTAACATTAGTAATAAAACATTACAAATAAACAAAAAACTAACCTCAATAAACATAACCTAATTTTAATCATGAGTGAAAGACGCAAAAAGAAAATCGACCTCAGTTTGGCTTAAAAATACGGAAAATAACCCTTTCACGCTAAACTAAGCTCTGTAGAGAAAAATGCTCTAAATAAAAGTTGTAGATCGCTTAATTTTCTATAAATTTTATCATCTACACTTTTGTTGTAAAATGCGTACTAAGGCCGAAATCTTTAAAAATCAATTTTTCACACATTTTTGTGAGAGAAAAACAGAAAATCGCTAATTACCGCTAAACTAAGTGTTATACAAAAAAATGTTGGAAATAAAAGTTGTAGAATTTTAAATTTCCTACAACTTTTATTATATACATTTTTGCGCTGAAACACATATTAAAGCCACAATCTTAAAAAAAACAATTTTTTTATGCGGAAACAGCCTCACTAAGAATTTCAGCACAAATGGTGCCTACCCTATCTTGTAGAGCATAAAAAATTAAGTAAACCAGGCAATTTTTAAAAAAATCGTAGGACCAGTTTTCGAGAAAATTGCAAAAAAGTGAAAAATTACACGAATAAACTACTACTTACGGTTGACCGATTTTGATGAAAATGTTCATCATCATGATGAAAATGTGTCGGGTCTGGTAGTGGTATGTAACTTAAGTTTCAAGTTCGTACGATGTTCCGTTGAGATATTCTGTTCACACACACACACAGACCAATCGCTAAAAACATGTTTTTTGGGTTCAGGGTGTCTGAAAACGTGTAGATCTGGTGAAAAGTGGATTTGTTAAAATCGACATGAAAACAATACTTTCTTTCCTATATATTTATATACGCAAGAGAAAGTAATAAAATAGCAATGGGTTTTGTTACATTTCATATGTTTTTGGTTTGATGTCAGTTTCTAATGGATGTTTGCAAATCTGCAGCAACAGAATATCAGAAATCCATTTCCCCAAAATTACACCCTTAACCCTTTGTACGGTGTCCCGCGTTGGGCGCCAAAATGTAATGTGCCACGGTTCCAAATAATTAACTGCCCTAAATTTAAGCTGGCCAAAAATGGAGTTAACCCTACAACCAGCAGGCATCGATTTTTCGACGCGTGGATCGTTTTCTGTACCGGCAGCATCGATAAATCGTATCGATTAACAGTGTTTTAAAATTATGAGGTAAAAACTGTATTGCATAACCACGGCAAGTAATAAATATTTTTAATCAGAAAATTCAGCTTTATAAAATATAAATATTTTTGTATTTTATAAGTGATTGTTGTTGACGTATTATTCAATGAAATTTATGTATAATTCTCATGGAAGTCTGTTGGTATTACTAGAACACGTTGGTGTACTGTATGTCATCTGCTTTGCAAAGGTTGTTAGCATTTACTCGTGTTCATTTGTTTATTAGTTATTTTAAATATATTCATTTAGATTTGTGTACGATAATCATGAATTATGATTTTTACTTTCTCTTGCCTATATGAATATATAGGAAGGAAAGTATTGTTTTCATGTCGATTTTTCGAAATAGAGTTTTCACCGGATCTATATGTTTTCAGACCCCCTGAACCCAAAAAACATGTTTTTAGCGATTGGTCTGTGTGTGCGTGCGTGCGTGTGTGTGTGTGCGTGCGTGCGCGTGCGTGCGTGTGTGTGTGTGTCAAGAATGGAACATCGTGCAAACTTGAAACTTAAGTTACATACCACTACTGGACCCGACACGAACATTTTCATCAAAATCGGTCAACCGGAAGTAGTAGTTAATTCGTTTAATTTTTCACTTTTTTGCAATTTTCTCAAAAATTGGTCCTACGATTTTTTTTAAAATCGCATGGTTTACTCAATTTTTTATTCTCAACAAGATAGGGTAAGCGCCATTTTTGCTGAAATTCTCGGTGAGGCTGTTTTTATGTAAAAACATAGTTTTTTTAAGATTACGGCTTTAATATGCAATTTAACGCAAAAATTTATACAATAAAAATCGTAGAGAATTAAAAATTCTACAACTTTTATTTCAAACATTTTTTTGTATAACGCTTAGTTTAGCAGTAATTAGCGATTTTCATTTTTTTTCTCACAAAAACGTGTGAAAAATCAATTTTTTTAAGATTTCGGCCTTAGAATGCATTTTACGACAAAAGTGTATTTTAATTAATTTTATAGGAAATTAAAAGATCTACAACTTTTATTTAAAGCATTTTTCTCTACAGAGCCTAGTTTAGCGTGAAAGAGTGATTTTCCGTATTTTAAAGCCAAACTGAGTTCGATTTTCATTTTGCGTCTTTCACTCATGATTAAAATTAGGTTATGTTATTAAAGTTAGTTTTTTGTTTATTTCTAATGTTTTATTAATGATGTTAGGTTTATTGTTAATTATTATGCATTGGCAAGAGAAAGTTGTGTGAGTGTTTCACACCAGATTTTATTGTCAGTTATTGCATAATTCGTTGTTCTGGTGGTGTGTATGGAACTAAACTGATTTCGTAGTAACTCAACTCGCGAGTGTTTGTGCTTTATAGGTTGTTTTATACGAGGGGTACCCAAAAGAAACCGGAATTATTTTTTAAAACTATTTATTTTTAATTTTTTTACAAAAGAACCTTATCCCCTTCAAAATACTCTCCATTACAACTAATACATTTGTCCCACCGGTGCTTCCACTGTTCAAAACATTTTTTGTACTCCTCTTCAGTAATGGCTGCCAGCTCATCCGTCGTTTTTTTCTTGACATCATCAACGTTGTTAAATCGGAGACCTTTCATGCCCCTTTTCATGCGTGGGAACAAGAAAAAATCACACGGAGCCAGATCGGGTGAGTACGGTGCGTGTGGTAGCAAAACCATGCCGTTTTTCGCCAAAAACTGGGTAACCGAGATTGCCGTGTGTGCAGGCGCGTTATCGTGGTGGAAAAACCAGTCCCCTGTCTGCCACAAATTAGGTCTTTTACGACGAATGCTGTTTCGTAGTCTTCTTAACACTTCCAAGATAAAAAGCTTGATTTACCGTCTGGCCTGGTGGAACGAACTCTGAATGGACAATTCCCCTCACATCAAAAAAACAAATCAACATTGTTTTGATGTTCGATCTGACTTGACGACTTTTTTTTGGTCGGGGTGATAATGAAGTCTTCCATTGACTGGATTGTTGTTTGGTTTCTGGGTCGTACCCATAGCACCAAGACTCGTCACCCGTAATGATCTTTGACATGAAATCTGGATCAGTTTCAAGCTGTTGTTTCAAATCACTACACGTTTCAATTCGACGTTCCTTTTGAGTGTCTGTCAGAACCCGAGGCACAAACTCGGCAGCGACTCTTTTCATTGTCAAGTCTTCTGTTAAAATGCGTTGGACTGAGCTCCAAGATAACCCACTAACCTGTGATATTTGGTCAATGGTCTGTCGTCGGTCTGTTCGTACAATTTCTTTCACTTTCACAACATTTTCGTCTGTTCGGGAAGTCGACGGTCGTCCAGAACGAGGTTTGTTCTCAATCGACATGTCGCCATTTTTAAAGCGCAAAAACCACTCGTACACTTGGGTTTTTCCAATAGCGTCGTCTTTGTAAGCTGTGTTCAACATTACAACTGTTTCCGCGGCGTTTTTACCGAGCAAGAAGCAAAATTTCACAGCCGCACGTTGTTCATAAAACTTGCCATCATGAAAAACGACACGAGCACAAAACAGCACTAGCGAGAACAATCACTGCACGAGAACAGAACAAGCTAGATCAACGAACAAAATGGCATTGAACTGGCAATGAGTAGCGCTACAAGCAGCCTAGTGGCGGGAATTTGTACTGCACAAGCTCCGCCCACAGCAGAGCTATTCCGGTTACTTTTGGGTACCCCCTCGTATATTATTCATTCATTATGAATTTCAATGTAAATAAAGAAATAGGTGATTTAGTAACTACTGCGCTTGATGAAAGGATTACCGATGAAAGCCCTAATATCAGCTTTTGTATAGTGTTTCTTTTATTTGCTTTTGAACTGTATATCAGTTATGCATCGACATGAAAATATTTAGTTATGTAGTATTCTTGTATTATTGACTATAGAAAAAAAAGTTTTCAGTGCATCAACACAATATTTATATCATATTCTGCAGAACAAAAAAACTCCACAAAGTGGCTATAATGGAATTCTTGTAATTATCATTATTTGTTTCAATTTTAAGGGGTAAGAGTGGTTAATTATAACCGTATTCATGTATGTAGTGAATGGGGGGGGGGAGTAAAAGGGGGACCCCTAAATATTTAATTTTCAGTAATAGTATTTAAATATTAAAGATTTTCTGAGAAATTTGATGTATGATATGTTTTACCAAGTTTATAAAATGATTGTAAAATAAATAATTTAATAACACCTTACATTTGGCACATTTTCTGCTGCCGCTTATGATAAAATAGGCCATCGGTCGTTGCTTAAATAAATAAAAAAAAACAGAATTTTAAGGTTATGCTTAGAAAAACAAAATTTAATCATATAGAATTTAGAATAAGATACAAAAATGAGAGTTTAATTAGTAATACATTAAATATATTTTTTAAATGATTTATGATTTGATTCCTTTCCTTTTTTAAGTAATATTAATTTAACAGATCTTAAACTTTATTTATTGTTTATTTTAAAATTAGAAGGTTTTACCACAATGATTGTCCATGCTGTTCACTTTTGATCGTCGGTATTGTTGTCTTGTTGGAGGTTCTTAGTTCATATACTCTTCTTGATGATCTGTGACCATCCTCAAATAAAAATTGGTTTCGTTGATTGATATATTCAACTACTCCATTAACCTTCGATGTTTCATTGTTCCTTCACTCCCGCATTTATATTTATTAATTATAATCTTATTGGTTGAAATTTAACCGCACTACTTTATTTAACCCTTTTTGAACATGAAGCCGAGTTCAAACACAGTTGATTTACACTATTTATTT
Source organism: Catonia carolina (assembly GCA_035578175.1). Classification (NCBI taxonomy): domain Eukaryota; kingdom Metazoa; phylum Arthropoda; class Insecta; order Hemiptera; family Achilidae; genus Catonia; species Catonia carolina. The sequence continues at coordinate 1,551,944 of JAQMRL010000004.1, forward strand.
TATTTTATTTTTATCACTTTGGATTTACTGTTCATCATGTTTTAAATATATATATATATAAAATATTTAAATAGTCATTAAAAATATCTACATAATTTATTTATTTTTTTTATCATAGACAAGGAAACAAGCTTAAAACGTTATTATATCACACACATATGATTTAGGTTGGTACCATTACTTGCTATACCATATTTTTACTTTATGTGATTAGTGTTGGTATGCCTGTTCCTTGAATTAACACTTTCCAGTCTACCATTTTTTTCACGACCATGCACTACAGACTAAAGTAAATTTAACGTATCTTGCACTGTACACTGACGTTTTTTCAACTTTTTCAAAAAATCAGTGTGCAGTCAGTTCAGTACTTATCAACAAGGGTATTATATGAAAATAAAGTTTAAAATTTGGTTTTTTAACCATATGTTTAGTTTAAATCAATTATTAAGTTATTTATAAAATAACACTATTTACAATTACTCTAATTTACATATTTCCGAAAACTTTTATATAACACTTATATCAATATCGCTTTCATTCTCCGCGGGGTGGTATGATTCATCAATGTCCGTGTCATCTAATTATGACCCAGAATCTTCTGCGAAACAATCTAATGCATCTCCAGACATCGTTTCATGAAATGTATAATAGCACAATAACAGTAAAACACATACACTGCAAACAACGTGGCCTTGTAACACACTATGTCTGTACTCGGTAGTAGACGCTACGGTTCGATCTCGCGCATTAAGTAGCGGTCGATAGTTTCGTCGATATATCAGAAAATACTAATCGATTCGTTCAATTATTGCTGTAGGTAAATGGAGAACAAAGTGAACTAAATAACAGTGAAAACGGGAAACAGATAGCGTAAGGGTAGCCACATTTATAACAATATAAAAGTAGCAAACGCATGACATACGTTTGCCGTCACTCGGTGTATGTCATCACGGCCGTATCACGTATGGTTGTCGTCTCGAAAGTGTTAAAGAAATCCAGTATTCTAATTTGCCTACACCCTTAACATCCAAAATAATGTTACTTTGCTTAATTTTTACTTTCTCTTGCCTATATGAATGTATAGGAAGGAAAGTATTGTTTTCATGTCCATTTTAAGAAATCAAGTTTTCACCGAATCTACACGTTTTCAGACCCCCTGAACCCAAAAAACATGTTTTTAGCCATTGGTCTGTGTGTGTGTGTGTGTGTGTGCGCGCGCGTGCATGCGTGTGTGTGAACAGAATATCTCAAGAACAAAACATCGTACGAACTTGAAACTTAAATAACATATCACTACTGGACCTGACACGAACATTTTCATCAAAATCGGTCAAACGGAAGTAGTAGTTTATTCGTGTAATTTTTCATTTTTTTGCGATTTTCTCAAAAACTGGTCCTACGATTTTTTTAAAAATCACCTGGTTTACTTAATTTTTTTATGCTCTACAAGATAGAGTAGGCGCCATGTTTGCTGAAATTCTTGGTGAGGTTGTTTTTTTAAGATTACGGCTTTAATATGCATTTAGCGAAAAAATTTATATAATAAAAAAAGTAGAGAATTTAAAATCCTACAACTTTTATATCAACCATTTTTTGTATAACGCTTAGTTTAGCGGTAATTAGCGATTTTCTGTTTTTTCTCACAAAAATGTGTGAAAAATCGATTTTTTTAAGAATTCAGCATTAGTATGCATTTTACGACAAAAATGTATTTAATAGAATTTATAGGAAATTAAAAGATCTTCTACTTTTATTTAGAGCATTTTTCTCTACAGAGCCTAGTTTAGTGTGAAAGAGTGATTTTCCGTATTTTAAAGCCAAACAGAGGTTGATTTTCATTTTGCGTGTTTCACTCATGATTAAAATAAGGTTATGTTTTTGAGGTTAGGTTTTTGTTTGTTTCTAATGTTGTATTACTAATGTTAGGTTATATTGGTCATTATTTGCATTGGCAAGAGAAAGTTGTGTGTGTGTTTCATACCAGATTTTTGTTTTATTATGACATTTTTATAAGTAGGCCTATATATTTAAGAAAATTAACTGTTCGAAAACTATTATTGTAATTATTTTAAGACTAATTAAACTAATATGGGCAAGCAGCAAACAGAGACACATTAGTAAGGTTATACGAATGGATAAGAACAATTATAGTCTGTTTTTTGTAAGTTGAGTCCTGTTGTAAACAAACTGTATATGTGTTAGTCCCTGTAAATACACAACACACAAACATGCGTGGCTTTGGGTACTCTCTGCAAGCTAACCGGTGATCTAAAAAAAACACCCACTCATTACATTTTGTCAATTCAATCGCCAAAGGTATAATTTAATAGGCCTAATAATAAAATTATTATGGTTTTGTCATTTTTATACACCAATTATTTTCATTTCACATGACTTTATCAGTTATTTATAGATTGGTGTAATCAAAACAAAATAAATCTTGTAGTATTTTAGTTGGTCACATTTTGGAATACGTGGTGTGTGTTATCTTCATGATTTAACGTGCGATTTGATGTAAACTTCTATTTATTTGTATCATTTTTCGTATTTTTTCTTAGTTTTTGGGCGTTAGTGCGTGGTTGTGTACGTGATTGTACAACAAAAGATGTACTGACGGTGGCGGACAAACTTCTTCCGGAAGTAATATAAAACATAAAAATCTGAAACCTTTACGAAGCTGAGAAAAGACAATTGCAATTAATATTTTCAATAAGTTTTCTAATAAATATCCTAACCTATAAATTAACGAGATAGAATCACTTACTGCTGAATTTACCGGTGTCTTGTTCAAGTGTTTACAGAGTACGAAAAGAGTTTAAACAGAGTGATATTTTAAAAACCTCAGTTAAAAAAAAAGTAAAACGCCTGCTATAGACAAATTTGATGACATCAACAAAACTGCTTCTACGACTTCTACTACTACTACTTTAAATAAGATTTACTTTAAATCGATCTACTTTAAATAAGATGATTTTGTCGGTTGTCACTAATGGTCCTGATTTACCCAATATTAGTCGGTCCACTCTTCATAAACTAATTCTATCTACGGGGTTGAAATGCAATAGTTTTTCGTGTAAAAGTATGCAACAGCATGAAAGGTACGAGCTGGCGTAGTGTAAGCAGAATTTTTTGAACTGTTCTGTTCGTTCCGACTCGCCCGGTGGCTTGTTTACACTAGGACTCAACTTAGAAAAACCGTACTATAGTTGCCTTGGAACTGTTATTATATGTGGAAAGATTTCACATTAAACAAAAACGCTACTAGAGTCCAACAGATGAAAATAAAACTACGAAAGACTGGTATGCATTGCCAGCTGTAGGCGTCAAAATATTGTGTTATAAAGCAAAAATAAGTTTGTGTTTTGACAGAAACGTAATATTTTGTCACAGAATGCTCCTTTAAGAAGTTAACCCTTAGATAAACCCACGTGGTTGGTCTTCATAATATTTTGTTATAAAGCAAAAATAAGTTTGTGTTTTGACAGAAACGTAATATTTTGTCACAGAATGCTCCTTTAAGGAGTTAACCCTTAGATAAACCCACCGGGTTGGTCTTCATAATATTGTGTTATAAAGCAAAAATAAGTTTGTGTTTTGACAGAAACGTAATATTTTGTCACAGAAAGCTCCTTTAAGGAGTTAACCCTTAGATAAACCCACCGGGTTGGTCTTCATAATATTGTGTTATAAAGCAAAAATAAGTTTGTGTTTTGACAGAAACGTAATATTTTGTCACAGAAAGCTCCTTAAGGAGTTAACCCTTAGATAAACCCACCGGGTTGGTCTTCATAATATTGTGTTATAAAGCAAAAATAAGTTTGTGTTTTGACAGAAACGTAATATTTTGTCACAGAATGCTCCTTTAAGGAGTTAACCCTTAGATAAACCCACCGGGTTGGTCTTCATAATATTGTGTTATAAAGCAAAAATAAGTTTGTGTTTTGACAGAAACGTAATATTTTGTCACAGAAAGCTCCTTTAAGGAGTTAACCCTTAGATAAACCCACCGGGTTGGTCTTCATAATATTGTGTTATAAAGCAAAAATAAGTTTGTGTTTTGACAGAAACGTAATATTTTGTCACAGAAAGCTCCTTTAAGGAGTTAACCCTTAGATAAACCCACCGGGTTGGTCTTCATAATATTGTGTTATAAAGCAAAAATAAGTTTGTGTCTTGACAGAAACGTAATATTTTGTCACAGAAAGCTCCTTTAAGGAGTTAACCCTTAGATAAACCCACCGGGTTGGTCTTCATAATATTGTGTTATAAAGCAAAAATAAGTTTGTGTTTTGACAGAAACGTAATATTTTGTCACAGAATGCTCCTTTAAGGAGTTAACCCTTAGATAAACCCACCGGGTTGGTCTTCATAATATTGTGTTATAAAGCAAAAATAAGTTTGTGTTTTGACAGAAACGTAATATTTTGTCACAGAAAGCTCCTTTAAGGAGTTAACCCTTAGATAAACCCACCGGGTTGGTCTTCATAATATTGTGTTATAAAGCAAAAATAAGTTTGTGTTTTGACAGAAACGTAATATTTTGTCACAGAAAGCTCCTTTAAGGAGTTAACCCTTAGATAAACCCACCGGGTTGGTCTTCATAATATTGTGTTATAAAGCAAAAATAAGTTTGTGTTTTGACAGAAACGTAATATTTTGTCACAGAAAGCTCCTTTAAGGAGTTAACCCTTAGATAAACCCACCGGGTTGGTCTTCATAATATTGTGTTATAAAGCAAAAATAAGTTTGTGTTTTGACAGAAACGTAATATTTTGTCACAGAAAGCTCCTTTAAGGAGTTAACCCTTAGATAAACCCACCGGGTTGGTCTTCATAATATTGTGTTATAAAGCAAAAATAAGTTTGTGTTTTGACAGAAACGTAATATTTTGTCACAGAATGCTCCTTTAAGGAGTTAACCCTTAGATAAACCCACCGGGTTGGTCTTCATAATATTGTGTTATAAAGCAAAAATAAGTTTGTGTTTTGACAGAAACGTAATATTTTGTCACAGAAAGCTCCTTTAAGGAGTTAACCCTTAGATAAACCCACCGGGTTGGTCTTCATAATATTGTGTTATAAAGCAAAAATAAGTTTGTGTTTTGACAGAAACGTAATATTTTGTCACAGAATGCTCCTTTAAGGAGTTAACCCTTAGATAAACCCACCGGGTTGGTCTTCATAATATTGTGTTATAAAGCAAAAATAAGTTTGTGTTTTGACAGAAACGTAATATTTTGTCACAGAAAGCTCCTTTAAGGAGTTAACCCTTAGATAAACCCACCTGGTTGGTCTTCATAATATTGTGTTATAAAGCAAAAATAAGTTTGTGTTTTGACAGAAACGTAATATTTTGTCACAGAATGCTCCTTTAAGGAGTTAACCCTTAGATAAACCCACCAGGTTGATCTTCCGGCAAAGGCATCCCTGCAAATTTTCAGGGACAGAAAGTTTCGTGGTTCAAATCATAGTAAAGGTAAAATGGTAACCAGCTGTGGAGGTGTGCGGGCCACACATGCGCAGTAAGTAGATCCCCTATCACAGCGTCGTAGCCTGTTAACTAAAGATACTGGCTGCCTTTAAAGTAGTACTCCCTATTCATTATGTTGTGTTCATGCGATTGTCGTTTTGATATTTGTGTCGCTGTCGAAAGCCAATTAGTTGCGCGCGCACAAAATTAGGGGGGAAATGTCTGCGATTCATTTTGGGTTACAGGCAATAAGTTTTTTCTAAATGATGTACCGTACGTTTTGACAGGCCCGAAAGAGAGGGACGTCATACCCTTTTTCTCTTATACCTACTATGCGGTTTTTTTTGTCAAAATTGCATTCAACTGATATTGTGAGTTTGCGTTGTGTAGTTGATTTCTAAAAATTGATGTATTTTTGGTATAAAGTTCGCAAAAAATTATTCATCTTCTTGGAATACGAACAGGAAGGAGACACCAGACACGACGATCTATCTTTGATTTCCCTTTAAAGAGTGATTTTTTTCAAGCTCATTTTATTATTTCTGTTTCCACCCAATGCATGACTCAATATATATATAAAATTACAGACAAAATTTTATATTTTATAACAAAATAATAAAACACACAAAAAAATTATATTACGTGACGCACAAAAAAATGTGATGAGATTTAAACATCTAACTTTGTATGAGCATTTATATTTTACATAAATATCAGAATATAATAATAACAAATTTATTAGTGTAATAAAATACAATTCATTAGGAAGCAAAAGTAATTTTTTCAGAAGTTTTTAATGAAAAATGACTTAGAGTGTAGTGAACGAAACTGGCCGGCGGCAGAGTACCCTGCCGATCGTCTATTGTCACAATTCTGCTTTAACACTGATTGAAATGAGGTAGAAGGGAATGGCGGATGCAAGATATTCTCCCTCTGTCTCGCTACCCTCCCTACACGCCTCCGTAATTGGCGATCATTATAATTACTTTTATAGTTTATATTAAGTTGGTAGGTGAACTGAGTAGCCTACTAGCAGTATTAAGTCATATAGGTCTGCTGTTTTCATAATTGGTTTTTTTTACCCTGCTTTTTGGCAGTATTTTTCAAGGCTGATGAGCTCTGAATGTATGCATTGCCCCCTACCCACTTTATAGCTAGTCAATGACTTGCCAGCAACGTTGCCGATAATTATTGCTCTTGTAGCTCTGTTAAATATTTTGTCAGCTATTTTTTTGGTCTTTCAATAACAACTAGTGGACCCGTGCGAATAAATTTGCACAATAAGATGCAGATAAGGGAGACGGCAATAGTAAACTACCTCACTCCTCGTTTTTACTTAGTTAAACCTCTATAGGTTCCAACCAGCCTTTCGGCTGTTGACCTAAACAACAACACAAATTTTCATAAATATTTTATTATCAAAGGCCTTACATGAAACACTTACCATTGAATTTCAATGAAATTAACCATGACTTTCCTTATGATATTGTATTGTGTTCATATATTCATTAGTGTTCATTACGTGGGAGACCCGCTGTACGGTATTACAGAGCTATACGTTGTAAACAATATATTTTGTTCTTTTTCATTTCGTAAAATGAAGCTCGAATTTACCATGAATTTCAAGTTTAGAACTTTTTACCGAATCAGGAAAGAATACTCTTTAAAACCACGTAAAAATTATAAAAATCCGTTTGGTAGAACTCTGTATTTAAGAGTTTATAAAGAATTCCCATTTAAAATACATTGGAAGTGATTTTGCGTTTTAAATATATAGATAGATTATAACTTACAAACATACAATCAGCTGATTATATTATAAAGTATTGCATGTTAACACGCTCTATAATCGATGTGTTCAGTACGAGATGCAAGACGAGAGTGAACTATTGCGGCTCTTATACCCGTGCGCCCGTAGTGTTTGTCAGGTACAATCTGACAATGCTGGCAAACACGTTCTGATTGTTCTAAACGTGTAAAACAGCAGCGCTTATCAACCGTGAAAAGTATATTAGGTTATAATGTTCATTATGTACATTTGCAAGAGAAAGTCATGTGAGTGTTTCACACCATTCATTTTCTTTTCTGATAATCCTAAAATTTTGCTTGTATCTCTTGTAACTGGTATTTGAATTATGTTACTGAACAATTGTTAATATATTCTGGAATTTTTTTCAAATATTTCTGGGTATAAATGCTGTTGTATTTATTTAATTAGTAGTGTGTTAGTGTTATTACTCAAAAAAAAATCTGGTGTGAAACACTTACACAACTTTCTCTTGCCAATGCAAATATGAAAAAATATAACGTAACATAAGTAACAAAATATTGGAAATAAACAAACTAACCTCAAAAAAACATAACCTAATTTTAATCATGAGTGAATGATGCAAACTGAAAACCAACCATAGTTTAGCTTAATAATACGGAAAATCACTCTTTCAAGCTAATTTAGGTTCTGTAGAGAAAAATGCTTGAAATAAAAGTTATAGATCTTTTTATTCCCTATTTTGATTTTTTACACTTATGTTGTAAAATGACCGAAATCTTAAAAAATCCCATTTTTTTACAAATTTTCATGAAAAAAACAGAAAATTACTAATTGTCGCCAAAACTAAGGGTTATACAAAGAAATTTTTAAAATAAAAGTTGTAGGTTTTTTAGTTTTCTACTACTTTTATTACTTACACTTTTGTCATTAAATGCATATTAAGGCTGCAGTCTTAAAAAAACAAAACTTCTATGAGAGCACAGCCTCCCCAAGAATTTCAGCCGACATGGCGCCTACCCTATCTTGTAGAGCATAAAAAGTGTAGTAAATAAGGTGCTTTTTAAAAAAATCATAGGAGCAGTTTTTGAGAAAATTGCGAAAAATTACACGAATTGCGAAAAATTACACGAATAAGTTAGTATTTCTGGTTGACCGATTTCAATGAAAATATTCCTGTCTGGTCCTTAGTAAAGCATCTAGAAGTCAAACCAGCCTTTGGGCTGATGACCTAAACAACAACATCGTGATAAATATTGGCTGTAGGAGGTCAGTGAAAAATTAAAGGTCTTGTCAAACAGAGCGCGGATGGTCCGCTCTTGTCCGCGCAGACTCTGTGTTAGGCATTGTTGCATCAACCTAGTCAAATAGACAGCGGCTTACGCCGCAAATCAATCTATTCCGCGGCGGACTGTTGGGAGGTTGTATTTTTCTACAGAGTCCGCGATGGACAGGATGGCCGATGTAGGAAAAATTTAATGAACTTGTTAGGGAGCACCAATATTTATATGATTTGCAAGATAATGATTACAAAAACTTGGTTAAGAAAGCACTATCATGGAGAGAAATAGCTGATAACTTCAACAAACGAGTAGTATTAAACACAAATTCTATTATTTTTTTTGTTAATACAGTATTTATAACAAAAAATTAGTTTTACGTTTTTACTGTCGACGTGATTGACAGCATAACTGTACATTGAAAGTGTATCAATCTATATTAGGTAGTCATTGACTTATTAATTATTAACATTATTCATTGACTTAAATAGTTGAATTAATTAACAAATTGGTCTCATACAGGGATGTCTGTTCCTGGTAGTGACTTTGGTGGCAGTATAATTTTGTTATTTATGAACTCACGATAGAAAGCGGAATTGTCGAAGATACTACTATCATTATGTCGCCCATAACTACCTACATCAACAATAATTAAATTATAGTTGGGAAAAACGAAAGTACATGAAAAATCAGTCTTCGAAGGAATTTAATTCATTGCAAAGTCTGTGAAATTCACCTACCTCCTCTCTTTTGCAATTAATTTCATGCACCCATTTTCTTCTTCGTTTGAGGCACTGCTAGACAATATAAATACAAGTTTCAAAGTTGATAAAATAACAAATCATAAATTCGCCACGACTCATTCACGTTTTCTTTACAACTGTTCTGGTCTGTCCTGATTTATCCGCGTTAAGTTAGGCTCTCTCAGTCCGCAGTGGACTGTCCGCATTCTGTTTGACAAGACCTTAAATATTTTTACAATAGGTTTGAATATAGGCTGCAGGATGCATTGTATAATAAAGATTTATTTCTAACACCTATAAAAATTTTTTTTAAATAATGGAAAAAAAAATTTACGTTTTCCAGAAAAATTAGAAAATGGAGGTCACTGTTTACTTCTCAGGTACCGATTTTCTTAATGCGATTCTTAAGATTTCATTAATTTTCTTAAGATTTTTCATAATGCAATTACAGCCTATGGTTACCGAGGAAGCTGAAAGTTTCCAACAGTGAGAGGATTTTTCAAATGATTGAGGTAGTTTCGGAGATTATCTTGTACAAACCAATGAACATTACGTTCTTTGTAATTATTAGACTAGATAAGGGGAAATTATGATCCACGAATAATTTGTGCATGTGATTTTTTTCAGAACGCCAACTAAACGGAGGAGCATACATAGCGAGGTTCTTAATCAACTAGATGAGGAAGACGAAGAAGAAGAAGAAGAAGAAGAAGAAGAAGATGTTTGTGATGTCAATGTCGAACCGGAAGAAGTTCGCGAAATGACTGTCATCAAATCGGACGATAAACTTGACGAAAGCGGTGTCGAAACGTTATCATCGAAAACGTCAACATTGACGAGCGTCGATAACGATATATATTCAGTACCTTCGGCTAATGTCAGTTCCCAGATTTCAGCGACGTCAACTGGCTCCGGCACTGAAGAATTTCTTTCGCTCTCCGAAGATAACAAAGATAGTTCAATGACGTCTTCGTTGCCAGTGACAATCACATCGTCCGGATCAGAAAATGATTTTGAAGATGTTGAAAATAACGATGAACATGATGAAGAGTCACCCAGATATTCACCTCACTTTTCCAAAAATGACGACGATGATGTCAATGTAACTGTTAAATGTTCTGCGTTTGCGGCGGATGAATTTTCCTTGAAAAAAGACGATGGAAATCAACAGCAATCGTTGGAAGAACATTATGAAAATGAAGTGAAGACGTATGCCAGTTTAAAAACAGTCGATACTTTGTACTCTCGTGAAGAAGATGTGGATATGCATGGAGCTGTTGAATCAGGTTAGTAGTGTTTGTGTGTATCAATTTCTTTGTGTGGCTCTGTCATACCTAGTTATAGTAATACCCCAAAATCTTGCAGGTGTGTTTTAGGTCATGAACCGAAAGGCTGGTTTGAACCTCTAGAGGCTTTACTAAGTAAAACGAGGAATCAGTTGGTTTACCCTCGCTTTCCTCACTGAGTGGAAAATCAGCATGCAAGGCCCTTTGTAAAGCATCTTTTTTTGATATTAATTATCTACTAACTAAATCACTTAACTATTAACAAAATTATACTTAAATTACCCTAACCTATTTTAAAATATAGCCAACCTTTTTGCCACGATGTTAATACAAAAACAAGAAATTAAAAACCCTTAAATATACGAATAAATTATTACCTCAAATTATATGTTTCCCCTTACTTCTTATTCTCCTTGTTCTCCTCATCTCTTCTTCAAATTCTGCTCCTTTTACACTAACCATTTCACTTTTTAGTCCCAAGGGAACTGAAGGTAAATTTCCTAGGTTTAAACCAGGAAACCTCTGGTTGACAAGCCTCTCTCTCCCACCAACCTGGAGGGCCACCAGAAAGGAGAACTACCCCAATGATTGGCTGAAAGTTGGTAGGTGGAAGAAAGGCCCAAACACACAGAGGGAGAAATACACCTGTCTAAACAATATCAGATGATTGACCGTTGGCTATATTTACAACTTATTGTCTAACTACTATTCTAATGTAACTAAATCTAACAATGGAGGTTTTTCCCTAACATGATTTATTTGGTTTTTACCTGAGTAATGGAAGTTATAGTAATTGGGAATTACCATAACTTACATTGTTTGTACAATATTGTACTTTTACAGTGGTACATAATTCTAATTGACACTCCACTGTAGTGTAAAAGCTTCTGTTTTTTTTTTAATTAAAAAAATATTATAACAAGTGTTTTATTAAGGATGCAACCCTGATTATAAGAAGATAGAAGTAATACATTGAGTAAATTTTCTGTCCCCCAATCGGTATGTTGGCAACAGTGTACTCAAGGCCAACTACCTAAGACAGTTAAAATGTTCCTGTCAAGTATTAGTGTGGTGACAGCAGTCGTTTCGTTATATTGTGTCAGCAATGGTTTTTTCCAAGGAAGAACGCGTGTTTATTGTAGAGACTTACATAGCGAGTAAATCTTACAAATGTGTGAAAGATAAGTTCCAGTTGAAATTTCCCTGATTTTTGTAAGAAAAATATGTAAGTTAAGTAAAATATTTTTGTGAGTATAATTTCAGTTGAAATTTTGTAAGATTTACTCGCTATGTAAGTTTCTACAATAAACACACGTTCTTCCTTGGAAAAAACCATTACTGACACAATATAACAAAACTACTGCTGTCACCACACTAATGCTTGACTGGAGCATTTTAACTGTCTTAGGTAGTTGGCCTTGAGTACACTGTTGCCAACATACCGATTGGAGGACAGAAAATTTACCGATGTATATTACTTCTATCTTTTTATAATCAGGGTTGTGTCCTTAATAAAACACCCGTTATATGAGTAGAGATTTAATTTTAATTAATTTATTTATTTAAAGTAACATCAGCAGCTTGGTCATTAGTGGCTTTGTGGGTTGTGGTACTGTAACAGTGGGTTTTAACGTGTTAAAATTCACAGACCGTAAATGTAATTTCGTACTGAATAAATGAGTCAAATTTGAGAATTTGTACATTTTTATGTAGGATGAGGTTTTGGAAGAAGAGTTTTCTGTTTAATGGCATGAATTTGTTTTTCTTATTACAGAGAATGAGTACAAGAAGAGAGAGATTATTAATGAATACGGAGAAAATGAGAGGCTCGACGATTATGATGAAGCCGATGAAGATGAAGATTTGGATATCTACGCGGGATTGGGAGAGGATGTTGAAACCAACAAGGAGCAGCATTGGCGTGAAGAAAATGTTGAATATGATAACAAAGAAAGAAAAGACGAGCAACAAGAAGAAAAAGATGTTTCAGGTAGTAGTGATGTCATATGCCTGGAATCGTCTGATGAGGAAACCGAAAAACGGGATAGACATGACCCATTCTCGGAGGAATTGGATTACAATGAGGGTGATGATGATGATGAACAGGAAGAGGAAGAGGAAGAATATGATGGAGAAGAAGATGAAGATTTGGATGCAGAAGATGAGAATGAAGAACGACTGACTGAAGAGTTGCTCCAACAGAATGAAGATGATGATGATGATGATGATGATGAGGAAGAGATGGACGATGAAGAAGAAATGGATGATGAACCAGAAGATGATTATGAAGTCGAAGAATTTTTAACCAAAGATAAGGAATCTGAGGAATCCGAATCAGAGGATAAAATGACGGGTGAAAAACACGATGTATCAATAACAGAAATAGATAGCACAACCAGTGAGAATGAAGACAAAGAATTTGAAGGGGAGGTAATAGAGGAGGAAGATGATGCTGACAGTGATAGTAATATTGATATCGCGTCAGAAAAATCGAGTCACTCTGATGACAGTCGCAAATCGTCTGACCAATTGGAAATTACCGATGTGACTGAGAAAGTTGAAGAGGATGAACAAACACCCAGTGATGCTGTAGTAACGCACAAAGTAACCATGAATAAAAGTGAAGATCTTGGTGTCAAAATTGAAGACGATGAACTGACACCTAGTGATGCTGTAGTAACACATGAAGTAATCATGAATAAAAGTGAAGATCTTGACGTCATTAAATTGCAGATCAGTTCCACAGATATATGCAATGAATCGAATCTCAATGCAGAAATTGGAGAATCTTCAATGCTTGCAAATGATCAACAAGTCAGAATGGAAGAAGAGTCGTTCCGACTTGAATTAGTTTCCGAGTGTGATGATGACAGTAATAACAGAAAAGATATAACATTAGACACACAATCTATGGATCAAGAGCCTTCACAAAATATCAACGTGACCATCGGTCATAAATCAAGTTTAAATGTAATTCCCGAGGAACCAGTAGAAATGGGTGTTGAAACTCCCGAGAAGAATCAGTCGGTTTTAGGAACTGTTCCAGAAGAAACAAAAGTTGTCATAGATGAAAATGTTGTAAACCGGTCAATTTTTGATTCAAAACGTAAGAGAAGACGATCAAAATCTGCTGAAGTTGAAATCCCAAATTTGTCAACCGGGATTCATAAATCGGCTTCATTCACAAATATCAATCTGTCACGTAACATTTCTGAAGTAGAATCATCGAACAAATATGTTGAGCCATCGACAAGTAACTTATCAGTTAAAAATGATCAGGACATTTCAAGGTTGTCGATGAAATCGTCAAGGTCTAGACGATCTAGTTCAGTCAGTAATTTATCGGATGTGTCCAGTCGGTATTCTGTTGGTGGAAATAGCAGGCGGTTCAGTTCAACCTCGAGTCTATTATTTGATTTATCAAAATCACAGAGTATACAGTATGATACTGTATCAAAACTGGATACAAGTCTGGGTACGTACATCAAGAAATTAAAAAATCAAAAACCGTCTCAACAGAATTCATCGAGATCTTCTACCTCTTATCGTTCGTCAATCAGGACAAAGATGACCGACGACAATCAGGAATTATCTCTAATTATTGAGTCATCAGGCGATGATGAAAGTGAAAAGGATGAAAAATTAATTCAAGCGAAGAAAAAATCTAAACGAAATGTCTCAAAATCTTCATCATCAAAAGTTAATGAAGGTTTAGATGATAAGACAGCAGATGAACATTCCAAAGTTAGTCATAATGTCGGAGACGATGCACCAACGGAAACTTTACCACTTGAGGAAAATAAAATTAATGTCGATTTTGAAATGGAAGAATGTATATCAGTTTCAGAAAATTGCAAATCAGAAGTTGTCGAAGAAACTGTAGTAAAAATTAACGAGGAGAACAATGTTACAAATGTTCCCGTCAATGAGAAAACTATTGTTGAAACAGAAGTTACCCATGTTAGCGATAAAACTATTATAAACGAAACAGTAGTAGAACTGAATCGTGAAACCGATGTCGAAGATAGTTTGGCAATTAAGAAAGAAGTTGAAAATGTTATACGGGATGATTCTGGTGAAGAAAATATTGTCAAAATACAAGAAGTATCAACTCTGGATCGGGAATTTGATGCATTAACCGGTTCAGAAGTGGAACAGGTACCGCAAGAAAATCTGGTTGAATCTTGTCAAGAAAAGGATCGTCGAAATGAAAGAGCCAGTTCAGTCGTAAGTGATATAACACCGTTGGTTGGTAAACATTGTTCAGATTTCCCTGGACAGTTACAAAAATCTGATCGTAGGAAATCCATCTCGTTTTATGATGTAAATAAAGGTGATGTTAATGATGAAATGAAAGAATCTAAACGTTATTCAGCAAGAGCCGGTAGGAAATCAAAAAGGTTCTCGATTTATGATTTAACAAAAGGTATCGATTCTTATAGTTCACTAAGGAAATCGTTTGCGTTTGATCCACATAAAACGCGTGCATCATCTGTATTTGGTATTGATGATACTAATATAAGTACCACGTCATCAGTTACAGACAATTTGAGAAGGAAAACCCAGCGATTCAGTCGTTACCGAGATCGTACGTCTTTACAACCATCCACATCTCGTAACGTTACGGGGTCTCAAGACTTCGATGTTGTAAACAGTGAAGAAGAGGATGAAACCGAAACAGTTTCGTATACAGAAACGAATGTAAAAGGAATTTCCATTTTAGATACTTTGATTGAAAAAAATCGTAGTAAAAAAACTCATTTACCAGAATTAAAGGACATTGAACAAAGGGAGACCTTAGGTAACAAAAATCCTGTTGTTACCGAAGAATCTAATACTATTGTTGTAGAAGAGGCGGAGAAAAAAAATGAAAAACCTTCTGGCAAGAGGCAGGTAAAACGGTCTAAAAAATTATCACAACTCATTCCTGATGATGGAAAACCAGTGACAAGCGCAGATAAACCAAGTAGAAAGTCTAAATCATTATCTGTTAGTAAACCGGCGAGTGACACAAAAAATGATTCAGCTGAAGATGAAAGTAGTTTACCATCAAGTTCTGATAAACCTCTTGCTGAATTAATTTCCAAAAATAATGAGGAATCGTTATCGGAAGACAACATGTTAGTTGATGTCAAAAATAAGAAGTTGAAGAAAATGCCGAAGAAAAGGCAAACTAAAAAGACATCTAAAACTGATGAAGACAACCCTAAACTGTCAGAAGTAATTGAAAGTGAATCAGTTTCTGATACAGAAACAGAACAGAACAAAACCACTAAAAGTAAGTCGAAGAAAAGCACCAGAAGATCCTCAAAAAGAGATTCTGTATCT
Source organism: Catonia carolina (assembly GCA_035578175.1). NCBI lineage: Eukaryota > Metazoa > Arthropoda > Insecta > Hemiptera > Achilidae > Catonia > Catonia carolina. Next base: position 1,567,818 of record JAQMRL010000004.1, read on the forward strand.
ACCAGTAGTGAAATCCCAGGAAAATTGACATCTGGTGATATGAAGGAAACAAAAACCGTACATAAAAGAAGATCTTCGGCAAACGTATCATCAAAATCTTCATCAGTTTTCGATGATTCGGAAAGCGAAGATGATGGTGATTTTGGGGATTCTTCAGCAATTTGTGGCGCATCTTCGACACCAATTTGGAAACGGTCATTACGGAATTCGAAACTATTGGATGTCCCACCCTCCAGAAGATCAAAACTGAAAAACATGTTTGATTCATTGGAAATGATTCCATCAGAAGAAGAGGAAGAAAAACAAGATGATGATAAGGATGTGTCACCAAAGAAACGGGCGAAAAAAAGTCCTGAGAAGAAATCAACAAAGAGAGGGAAAGCAACAAGAAAGTTAAAAGGAAATGATACAATGAAAGGAAACGAAAGCGATGACAAGGAATCGATAAGTTCACCGGCTAAACGGAAACTGTCGACTTCGGTTTCGAGTGAAAAGAGGAAGAAGAAATTATTGTCCGGAATCGAAGAACAGATGAATATTGAAGGTGAAGACGATGATCGGTCAAGCGTTTACAGTGAATCGGCCAGATCGACAGCCAGTTCGAGGGGCACAAAAGGTCGAAGGCAAACAAAGACTGCAGAAAAAGCAGTGATTGATACAATCGTGGAAAAACCAGAAGAACATATGATTACTCCAAAAAGAAATTTGCGGAGCAGCAGCGTCGCGTCTGATGGCGGTTCGATGGATAGTAAGCGTAGTTCAAGAACAACGACCAGTGAAGTAGCTCAAAGAAGGCGATCGTTGTTTTCAACTCCAAAAAAAACACAAGATCCGGTAAGTAAAAAGACTGAGCTGTTGGTCTAAAGTGTCATAGTACTTAATTGTTTTTTCTATAGCTTTTATTGGCAGTGTAACCGCATCTTGTACGCAGATTCAGACCGATCCTAAAAGGACTATTAGTGAAGGCAATGTTTAAAGTTGGATCCTGATCATCATTGGTAGTTTATTCTCAGAAAGGCGCAAATCTCAGCTATAAAAAGCCGATAGCACTCTAGACTATTGTTGTCTTGTAGTAGCCTGGTTCAAAAGAGAATGTCATTTGATAAGAAGATGCTCTCAGCCCTCTACAGCACTGGTCACCCTTCCTTCCTTTCACCTGAATAGAGTTGGTCAAAGTTACGTTTGCATTGCTTTCGAGCAGGCTAGAAAAATATACATGCCTGGTGGGGAATACATTAGGGTGGTTTGCTGTGCTTCTGAGAATGGGGGCAGGCCATACACACGCACTGCTCGTAGTAGAACCACCGCTCCGTTGTAGATGAATGGATGCTATCTCGTAGCCAATGTATCTAGCCTTTCTTTTAATGTTATTTGTTTATTGTTGTCGTTTAGGTGATCAGCCAAAAGGCTGGTTTGAACCTTTAAAGGTTTTACTAAGTAAAACGAGGAGTGAGATGGTTTACCATTGCCTTCCTCACTGAATTGAAAAGTATGCTTATCAGCATGCCAGGCCCTTTGTAAAGCACTAATTTTCCACCCTGCAAATGATACCTTCACTTCATTCCCTACAGGGTCTGGCTGTATAATGATGAAATTCGTGACTCCAGAGGAGATAACTCTGATTAATGTCTTTTACATCTCTACCTCTTCTGTTCTTAAATGATTCAGTCGTTTAAATGGCTGACCATGTGATAAGAAACAGAACTATTTTTTGGTGGCCCTGAAACTAACAGATTGAATAAAAATAATTAAACACTCCACCTGTTTGTTGTGGGCAGTTTTTATTGTTATTGGAGTTTCATTTTTCATTCCTATTTATTTTTTTCTATTAAAATGTATATTTTATTTATACAATACAATACATCAATTTAAACAGATACAATTAATAAATACAAGTGAATTTATTCTAAAGGCTCGATTCCGTCCATTTCACGTGCATCTTCCCGTGCTTCCTCGCTTGACCCTGAATCTTGGTCGCTATCGTCACTATCATTCGTAAGGCAATCTCGTGACTTAAGTATCTATAACTTTGTTCTACTCTACCTCTGTACGATTGTTCATGTTGAACTACCTAGAGATGGAATGATTCGCGCTTTTGTCCCACACTATTAATGCGCAATATTCATTTTCATGTGAAAGCAAACAAAATTGACCAATTATTTTTAAAAATGTAAAAAAATACTAAGTTATACTGGACGGCGTACAGCTGTGCACATGGAGACATCGCTGTGTTCCCGCGCTATTAACCAACCTGAAAATATCTACTACTGTTTTCTATCCATGTTTTTACAGCAAATAATTTCGCTTTATGCAACATTTTATAGATTTATTTTAAAATATACGAAATTTTATTAAAACGAAGTTGTGCTTCGTTTTTACGAAAAAATTTTAATGAATATGTTTACTTAATATAATTATTTTTTATTTTCGTGTGTTATTTATTAATTTATAAATGGTTGCAGCATTTTTGGTTACCTTAAATGTATTAGAAAGCCATTAAATGTCTACCATTTTAGTTAATTATTTCTTTTAGCGACGTGCGCAGTAATGCGGCTGTCAGAAGCCGATGTTCTGTTAAATGAAAGTTGTACGCCAACCTACGAACGACACATTTATCAAAATCATTCATTTTTAAATTAAATTTTACGCATGTAAAGCTTGAAACTTACAATAAACAAATTTAACAATACACCGAGATAATATCCTAACTTTATACACGAAATCCTGTCGCCAGACTGTTAACATTGTCCATGATTATTGTAAATTAAATATCACAATTTTTAAATTAAATTTTACACCAAAGCTTGAAACTTACAATAAACCAAGGAAATAACCTACCTTTATACATGAAATGCTGTCGCCATTCTGAATTGTAATTCATCATTGTATGGTGACTCAGCATGATGATTATGTGGGCTATATTTAGACTGCCCACAATTTGTATACAATGTGGTACATAAATACAAAACTGTGTACACTGCGTCGTGATGTTTTTCTAAAAGGGAATAACTATCGCCATCCTATCTTTCTATCTTCACACGCTATGTGCACAGCTACCGGCCGGGTAGTATACACAGTAATATTTAAAATTTTTTTTTTTTAATTTTCTTGTTAGTCCTCGACATGATGAGCACCATGCGGTCAAACACAATGTTTGGCTGTAGACTCATCAACCGCAATACAAATATGCCCGGACGCGTCCTCAGCATCTTGGGAGAGTGGTTTTCATCAGTAATTTTGCTATAAATAACATTTTATGTATTTTTTTTTTTAAATTTACGCCCCAATTGGAGCACTCAAGTCACTCATGGACATGCGTTCCTTGAGTAGTTAGTTGTGGCACCACACTGTTGTTTTCTTCGTTCCCACATCAATTTCATATTCCTTGACCTGGTGGCTCTCAATCTCTTTGCTACAGCTGCATTCGGCTGTCTTCTCTCTCTGAAAGGCAGTTGGGTTATCCTCTTTTCCTTTAGGATGGTCTTCTCTTCTCGTCTCTGGATCATTTCTTCATTTATATTCAAGTTCCTCATGTCTGACATGACTTCCTGTATCCATTTGTTTTGGATCTTATTCTTCATTTGGTAGTCAAGGAGCTGTTTAATGAGTCTTGAGTCAGGCAGTCTGCTAAGGTGGCCAAAGAAAGCGACTCTCCTCTTCCTCATTGTGTCCAATATCGGCTCATTTTCCTTATAAACTATATTGTTGGGGACTATCCACCAGTTTCCTTGGACTTGATGCTTGAAATTAATGGCTGTTCTTAATATTCTTCTGTCTATCTTATTTTATGTATTATTATAATATTTAAGTTTTCTTGTCATACATGTAGAGAAGAAAAGTAGGTATTGTTTTCATGTCGATTTTTCATCTTCGCCATGCCTGATGAAATTCTTGGCGAGCCTGTGGTCCCTTGTAGGGAATTTTTTTTTAAATTGTGCCCTTATATGCATTTAAGGGCAAAACTCTATACAATCAAAGTTTTAGAACCTACAACTTTTATTTTAAATATTTTTTGTGCAACAGTTCAGTAGCAATTTGTGATTTTCTGTATTTTTTTATCAAAATTGGTTGAAAAATGGGATTTTTTAATGTTGCGTTCTTAGTATGCATTTTACGACAAAAGTGTTTATAATTAAAGTTATAGGAAATAAACAGAAACATACAATTTTTATTTAAAGTATTTTTTTCTACAGAGCATGTAATGTATTGTTTTTTTAAATACAACGAAATGAAACACAGAGATCTGTACGTATCTTATTCAATAGAATTTGTTTCTTGTTCTACATCCAACTGTTTTGCAATCTCTGCTAATGCAGACAGTGAAGAATGATGATGTATGAAAAAATGCCAGACCTGACCGGGAATCAAACCCGGGACTCCAGCATAGAAGCCAGTTGCACTAACCACTACGCCAACGGGCCGGCCAATAGAATTGTAACTGCAGTATGATGGCCCCACATCCTGCTACACCATTGGTCACTGACTGGTAGACTGAGAGCGCTTGAGAATTTTTTTGTACGCAGTTCTTATTATCGTGTGTGATGTATTTTTTTTTCATTTAGGCTGTATGTATGTTGAGAGCAACTGGTGTTGACAACATGACATGTACCTATGTTTCTCTGAAGAGAGTCGAAGCTCCCTGGTTTATTGTCGCAATAGCACCAAAAAAATACAAAAAACTACAAGAACAAGTAGTTTGAAAATGTTATGTTTTATTGCTCAGACCTTCTCAAAATCCACAATTAGTATTAAGATTTAGCGTGATTGCCGTGACTAAATTTATACAGTCGGCCAGTCTTGTGGCAGTCTCATAAAAAAATTTTAAACGGACGTTGATCAAATTGATGACCCACTGCCCTACACCATTAATTCTTAGGCTTACTCGTGTGGCCTGAAATGTCTGCGTTATAGGAAAATCAGATTTTGAAATTTATACCAATATTATGAAGACAGCATGTTTTTTTTTTGTGCAGGCTAATTTCCAAAACTACTGAATGGATTTTCATGAAATTTTGACAGCGTATTCTTATTTATATTCAAAGTAATATTTTATTTTTAATTTTCAAAAATGATAACCCCTAAGGGCCCTAATGAAGATTTTCATAAATATGTATGTGTGTGTGTACATGTGAGTAGGTATTGCTGTTGAAGTAGATAAAGGGGTTTAATGATGGTGAGAGATGTACGCATGGAATTGATCAAAACGTTTTGTGTCTATGTTGGAGTATAAAGTCAAAGTGTACACAATTTCTGTTACATATCTATTTAAAAAAATCTGGTGTGAAACACTCACACAACTTTCTCTTGCCAATAAAAATAATTAACAATGAAACATTACAGATATTTATTTTTTAATTAGTAATATAACATTACCAATAAACAAAAAAACTAACCTTAAAAAAACATAACCTTATTTTAATCATGAGTGAAAGACGCAAAATGAAAATTGACCTCATTTTGGCTTAGAAATATGGAAAATCACGCTTTCATGCTAAACTAGGCTCTGTAGAGAAAAATGCTTTAAATAAAAGTTGTAGATCTTTTAATTTTCTATAAATTTTGTTTTATACACTTGTCGTAAAATGAGTACTAAGGCCGAAATGTTAAAAAAATTGATTTTTCACATGTTTTCATGAGGAAAAAACAGAAAATCACTAATTATCTAAGAAAATCACTATTATAACTAAGTGTTATACAAAAAAATGTTTGAAATAAAAGTTGTAGGACTTCAAATTCTCTACAAATTTTATTATATACATTTTGTGCTGAAATGCATAATAAAGCTGCAATCTTAAAAAAACAATTTCTTTTCGCGAAAACAGCCTCACCAAGAATTTCAGCAAACATGGCGCCTACCCTATCTTGTAAAGCATAAAAAATTTAGTAAATCAGGTGATTTTAAAAAAAATTGTAGGACCAGTTTTTTGAGAAAATTGCAAAAAAGTGAAAAATTACACGAATAAACTACTACTTCCGGTTGACCGATTTTGATGAAAATGTTCGTGTCGGATCCGGTAAAGGTTAAACTAAAGTTAAGCTTAAGTTTCAAGCTCGTACGATGTTCTGTTCTTGAGATATTTTTTATACACACACATACAGACCAATCGCTAAAATCGTTTTTTGGGTTCAGGGGGTTCGAAAACGTGTAGATCCAGTGAAAACTCTATTTTGAAAAATCGACATGAAAACAATACTTTCCTTCCTATATATTCATACAGGCAAGAGAAAGTAAAAAATTGATTACACATGTTTCATGTGCGAAGCCGCGCAGGGCATGCTAGTCATATTATAAATTTAATGATTTGAAAAACTACTGCTTGCATTGTATTGAACTCTGAGCAGGACTGTACTGATAGCTGTGTATCTCTGCTAAAAAGAAGAAACACCATTCATTGTTTTGTTTGATTACAGAATGAGTCATCGGAAAATGTGGAAGAGTACACTTTACAAAGACGTTTGACAAGACACCAGAAGTCACTGCTGGAAAGGAGCAGACAGTTGACTTCATCGTCGAGACATGCCCATCCAAGGTAAGCAAACTGATACGTAGTGTGTCGGTCGTAATTTAATACAGTATGCACCCATTACTTATATATACAGAGTGATTCAAAACTACACAGCAATCTCTTGGGATCTCATTCTATAGCTAAAAATAAGAAAAAAAGTTCATATAAACATATGCCTGAAAACGCTTAGTTAGCAAGTTACAGCTAGCGAAAAATTTCACCTAGAACTCTGTACCCTCGGTGAAGTAAGGCCGTATAAAAATGTTAAAGATAGTTACAAAGATTTAAATACTATTGTTTCTTATGCTTTTTAATCTGAAAAATTGAATAAAATTGGTTCCAGAGCTGTAAATGCAATACTTTCAGAGATAACTTCCATAAATGGTAAATAAAGGTGTATTTTTTCTTAAATAAATTTGTAGAAAATTTAATTCTGAAAAGATTCATGTGATCTACTCAGGAAAAAAATGAATAATAGATATTGAAATTTCGCTTTATTTAAAATCAAAACAGACGCATATTTTTCAATATGTAGGTTGGGAGTAACAGCTGATTGATCAGCTGTTACTCCCAACCTAGTTCAGCCGCTCTAAGTTTGCTCCTACTGTCAACAAACCAAAACCAGCTACTACAGGGTGCACGCTAGAGTCTATGACTTTATGGATGTCGCATTCCTATTAAGTCAACTATTTTTTAAATTATAAGTACTTAAAGTACTAAAAACATCAGTCGTGATATGATGTAGGCCTAACAATTTAATTTAGAAAAATACTTTTAAAAGTATTTTGTATTTAAATACTTTTGAAAGTATTTAGTTGTTACTTTTTAATCAGCGTGTACACATTTAGATATAATGCGCATGCTCAGTGACGTCATTTTTTGTTTACATTAGGAGCAAACTTAGAACGGCTGAACTATAATATTAGTTAATATTTTATGCAGTTAAAAATATGTGTCTGTTTTGATTTTAAATAAAGCGAAATTTCAATATCTATTATTCAATTTTTTCCTGAGTAATTCACATGAATCTTTTCAGAATTAAATTTTCTACAAATTTATTTAAGAAAAAATACACCTTTATTTACCATTTATGGAAGTAATCTTACGTTAAACACAAGAATGTGTTATTTCTTTGCACAAATTCTTGTGTTTTATGTAAGATATCTCTGAAAGTATCTTCTATCTCTCTATAATATATAAAGCCCCAGCCACTAGTGACTCACTGATGGAAATTTTAGCCTATTAGGAGGTCTCTAAAAGCAAAATCTCTAAGGATTTTTTTTGTCAGGCGTCGGCTGAAACCCCCAGGAAAAATGCCAAATTTAAGGTACCTCTAGCTCAGGAGATGCGTCTGAATATTTCAAACTTTTTAACGAAGTTTCGTAGCGCAAATGCCACTGCGACCATTTTGCTCCCCTCCCGAAGTATGTTAAGACCCGCCGGTTCACTGGAAAAACTCAAAAAACAAAAATTCGGGGTTGCAGTTTTTAGGTTTTTCTTTGTAACACCATGAAGACGGGTTTCATTGACAAATTTTTATTAGGACCACATTACACTAACTCCCGGAATCACGGGTGACTTTTTAAATTTTATATCGGGGTCGTACGGGGTTTGGTACCCTTATTTAAAAATTATATGAAATTTTTAAATTTTTAGAATACAAAAAATTTGATAACGGCATGTCGTTTGGCGTTAAAAACTACAATAAAAATGTGATAAACCGAAAATTTTAAAGTTGCACCCTCATTTTTGCAGTAGGGTTTGTATTTTTTTATCTCATAAACGGTGCATCATAAAAATAAACTGTACAGAATATTTTTTGTACCCCTTTTAATGTACTTCAAAATCATATAGCTATCGTTGTCCTCAACTCGCTGGTTCGGTAAAAAAAACTCAATAAACAAATTTCAGCTTTTTTGGGGTTGCATTTTTCAAGTTTTCTTGTGTAACACCATCAAAACGGGTTTCTTTGGCAAACTTTTGCTAGGACCACATTACACTTACCCTCCGCATTATGGGAAATTTTTCAAATTTTAAATCAAGGTCCTACGGGGGTTGCTACCCTTATCTAAAAATAATGAAAATTTTAAATTTTTAGAACATAAAAAATCTGTTAACGGCATGTTGTTTGGCGTTAAAAATTACACAAAAATTTTATAACCCGAAAATTCTCAATCAACACCCTCTAGCCTGCGGTAGGGGTTGTATATTTTTATCTCCTAAACGGTGCATCGTAGATAAAAATTGTATAGAATATTTTTTGTACCCCTTGCAAAGTACTTTAAAACCGTATAGATATGATTGCCCTTAACTTGCCGGTTTGGTGAGAAAACTCAAAAAACAAAATTTTGGGGTTTGCCGTTTTCATATTGTTTTTTTCTTTACACCTTCAAAATGGGTTATTTCGTCAAATTTATATGTATAAACAGTTACACGTACCTGTAGGATCACGGGTAATGTTCCAAATTTTAAATCGGGGTCTTACGGGCTTGCTACCCTTATCCAAAAGATATGAAATGTTTCATTTTTAGAATACAAAAAGTCTTTTGACGGCATGTTGTTTAGCGTTAAAAATTACACAAAAATTTGATAACCCGAAAATTTTCAATAGAACCCGCTAGCCTGCGGTAGGGGTTGTATTTCTTTATCTCCTTAACGGTGAATAATAGGGACAAAATCCATGAACCTGTTTTGTGCCCCACAAAACCCTCCGGTCCGCTGAGTAAACTACAAAAACCAAAGTTCGGTTTTTTGGGGTTTGCCGTTTTCAGGTATTCCTATCTTTACACCTTCAAAACGGTTTTTTAGGGAAATTTTTATTAACAAAACGTTACAGGTACGTAACGTTCATTCATTCATTCACCTTGTGGCAAATGGTTCTGATCCACTTATGAATTCTGATCCACCTACCCCTCTGAGGCCGAGACACGGAAACAGCCCGCACTGCTGGAGTGGCAAGTTGCATTTACAGCTCTGGAAACAATTTTATTCAATTTTTCAGATTAAAAAATATAAGAAACAAAAGTATGTGTATCTTTGTAAGTACCTTAACATTTTTTACGGCCTTACGTCACCGAGAGTACAGAGTTCTAGGTGAAATTTTTCGCTAGCCGTAACTAGCTAACTAAGTGTTTTCAAGCGTATGTTTATACGAATGTTTTTCTTATTTTTAGCTATAGAATGAGATCCCAAGAGATTGCCGTGTAGTTTTGAATCACCCTGTATATTTGGAAAATGTCAAAGGCCATTATATCAAATTACTATACTATTAACCATGAAATTGCAAGCTTCCTAGTAAACCAAGAAGTCTGGTATCTCCACCCGTTTTATCCCGGACTCTGTCTAGTCAATTTTTGTAAAACCTGTTTTAAAACAGATCCGCTGGATAGCATTAGTGTTGTATTTGTAAAGGAGTTTTATGAATGAAATATTTGAAATAAATGAATGAAATGAATTAATTGATTAATGAAATAAATGAAGACAAAATAAATGAAACATAGGATAAATTTTGATTAGTTATTAAACGGTATTTAATGATTGAATTGAATTACTTAAATAAAAATTAACAAACTTGACTTTACAAAAAAAAAGAATATTATTTGATCTTTATTTAAATTGATTTTATTGATGACACTTATTATAATTCTTAATATTTAATGTAGTTAGATAGTTATAAAATATAGTTAGATAGTTATAAAATATATTAAATTGATTTTATCTGCCTATTGAGCTCAAGAAATTAAATATGATAAAAATTTTATAATTACTAATTGAAGTTCTGGAAGTCCCTGCGTTCCGTCTGCCACGTACCATTGATCTTGATCGAATGGGCTTCGGACCATTGTTAGATTGAGTAGATTCCTCTTCAAAATTTTATTTGTTTGTTTTTAAAATCGTTAACATATATTTAATTTAGTTTCTTAATTTATCCATGTTTTGATGTTATCTCATTCTCTTATATAAAAATCCGTATAATTAAAATTATTTATTAAATTATCTATTCATTTGTTATTCTGAATGGCTTCACTTGAATCATCTGGCTTCTGGATTATTATTATTATTAATATTAAATATTTTTTTATAAATTTTTGGTTTAATATATATTTAATTTCTGTTATGGAATATTATGATATTAAATGTAAATTATTCATCTTGATGTTTAATGATTAATTATTTTAAATATTTCTTTTAAAATCCAACATTTAGCTATTTGATCTACGATGTTATGTAGAATAGACTGTTATTCTACATATTAAAGATGGCCGTTTCTTCTCTCCCTTTACTGAAACATATTTTAAATTTTTGTAATAGGCCTAACACCCTTCTTGTTTTTATTATTGTCAAGCATAGGGTAAAATTACTTATTTACAAGAGTATCCAAATAAATTAAGTACCTAGTTGAAATTGAAAAGAGATTCATGGTTTTACTACACTTTACGATTTCCTCTTTGTTATTCCTTCATGTCTAAACTTGTACAGATTATTTTAATAGACACTACAGAATTGCATATAAAGTTAAAAATAAAAATTCTGGTATGAAACACTCACACAACTTTCTCTTGCCAAAGCAAATGATTAACAATATAACCTAACATTAGAAATAAACAAAAAAACTAACCCCAAAAAACATAACCTAATTTTAAACATGAGTGAACGACGCAAAATGAAAATCAACTACAGTGTGGCTTAAAAAAATGGAAAATCACTCTTACGCTAAACTAGGCTCTGTAGAAAAACATGCTCTAAATAAAAGTTGTAGATGTTTTTAATTTCCTATAAATTTGATTATATGTACACTTTTGTCGTAAAATCTATACTAAGGCTGAAATCTTAAAAAAATAGATTTTTCACAAGTTTTCGTGAGAAAAAAACAGAAACTCACTAATTACCGCTAAACTAAGCGTTATACAAAAATATGTGTGAAATAAAAGTTGTAGGATTTTAAATTTTCTATAACTTTTATTACATATATTTTTGCATTAAAATGCATATTAAAGCTGCAATCTTTAAAAAACAAGTTTTTTACGTGAAAACAGCCTCTCCAAGAATATCAGCAGATATGACGTCTACCCTATTTTGTAAAGTATAAAAAATTTACTAAACCAGGCGATTTTAAAGAAATCTTAGGACCTATTTTTGAAAAAATCGCAAAAAATTGAAAAATTACATGAATAAACTACTACATCCGGTTGACCGATTTTGATGAAAATGTTCGTGTCGGGTCTGGTAGTGGTATCTAACTTATGTTTCAAGTTCGTACGATGTTCCGTTCTTGAGATATTCTGTTCACACACGCACACACACACACACACACATAGACCAATCGCTAAAAACATGTTTTTTCGGTTCAGGGGGTCTGAAAACGTGTAGACCTGGTGAAAACTATTTCGAAAAATCGACATGAAAACAATACTTCCCTCCCTATATATTCGTATAGGCAAGAGAAAGTAAAAATTAATTAGTAAACAAAATTATGAAAATAACAAATGTAAAAATGAAGAGATATATAAGATAGAATGTGGAAATAAGGATTGCAATATGTTCTGTATCGGAATGACAACTCGTAATTTTTATACCAGATTTAATGAACATGAGAGAGCATACAAATACAATAAAATAGAATCTAATTATGCAAAGCATGTGAAAGACTCGGGACATAAATTTGGAAAAATAGAAGAGGATTTATATATTGTGACACTCATCGCTAAGGTCCGTTTCAGGATTTAGGTAATTAAATAATTAATACACTAGAGTTTTCAATTACAAATATTTATTACAACTAAAAGTTACAAAATAAATAACAAACTAATATTATAAAGAAGTAATACAATAAATAACTTAATAATATACTTAATGCTACTTACAACAATTATATTACACGATGGAACTGAATACACACTCCACATATACAACAAGACTGAATAACAATGCCTCAGAAACCCCCCATTGACCTGTTTTAACGAATACTAACTAACTGACCCTTTCGGGGGGTATATAGTGAATCAACAAAGAATCTTCCCGAAAGACACCGAAATTCGATATAAAAGTCCTTTCTAGAGAAGTCGTATTTAATGTAAACAGGTAATCAACCGACCCTTCATAAATAGTTGTACAACAATAACCCGACCTTCTCATACACCTTTTATAAATAGGTATCCTATTGTTACTTTTTCATTCTATTATCTACTCTTTACCATTTTATGAATGAAGTAGCCTACTACTAGAAATTTCGCGAACCATACCTTCCTTCGATATTGTCACAATATATTGGATAATTGTAAATATGATAAATATAAATTTAAAAATACGGGCAAATAAAGAAGGTATCGCATTTCAAATACCTGGGAGAAATTTTAGAACCTACTGGACTGGAGAAAAAGTCACAGGAAACTCGAACACAGAAACTGAAGAGGGCTTACGGACGAACACACAAACTTTATAACAAAAAGTGCATTTCCACACATGCAAAAATTAGACACTACAACTCAGTCCTCAAACCCGAGGTGCTATACGCAGCAGAAACATTGTCACTTCACAATAAGACTCTGCTACAAAACCTGAAAAAAGAAGAACGTAAAATCATCAGGAAAATACTTGGACCACGAAAAAATGACAATTGATACCGGCTACAAACCAACAGAACCACAGAGAAAGTTTCAAACATTTCAGCAGACATTAGAAAAAGACGACTTGAATTCTATTGACACATACAGCGACTTCCTGAACACAGACTTACCCACCAGATTCTTATTGCTACAGAAAATCTTAAAGGCATGACATGGGCCGAACAAGTAAGAAGAGACCTGGACAACGCTCGACTCACTTCTGAAGACGCAACAGACCGCGATACGTATAGAAAAAGAATAGACGAGTGCGAAGTGCAGCCAGAGATCAGAGCCAAGAAGACCGGCACTACGTGGACAGAGGAGAGGAAGAGAGCCATGAGTGAGAAGATGAAGATGTCATGGAGAACCCGCAGGAAGAACCGTAGAAGCTTCACGTGATCCATAAGGGTCTACAACGTGTATAATAATAATAATAATAAATTAATTAAAAAAATAAAATATTTCAAATATACATCCACATAAATTTAAATAAAGATAAAATAATTAATGAACAATTAAAATTTAAAGATGACAATTTAATTAAAGAAGCTGCCGCCGTCTATTGTAATAAGTATAAACAATTACAGGAATAAAATTTAAACCAGTTTTATTCTAAATGACTGAATGGAAACACCGTTCTGAATTTTAATCGTTAATTTTAATAATATGCTCTGAAGAAGGTGGTACCACCGAAACGCGCGTATGTTTTTTAAACTTTAAAAGCAACCAAAGGTAAGGTGATAAATTTCGTTTATACTCTTAATTTATATTAACGGTTGGCAGGACGCATTTCAAAAATTTATTTATACGGATAAGCTTAAATAATTCACAAGTAATTGAAATGAAAAGATTTGTGGTTTTTAACACTATATTCTAAGCCTCGTATTTTTGTTTTGACATGAAATGTGCTATTAGTTGAATGTTAAATAAGTTTGTAATCTTATACAGTTCATGATAATAAGATAAAAAGTTTATTCACACTCTGCCAAATATGGCAACACTGAACTAGACCAAGGCTCGCAATTTCATGGTTACTAGTATAGTACAGTGACGTACTGTATACAGTACATATACACACGCTAGAACTTGTATTACAAGGGTCATTCGTAAAATAAGGTTCCCTAAGCTGCCGAGACAGAACGCAATGTGCTGGGAGAAATCTGGCAACACTATCTTACTCATCAGCTCTCCCTCTCTTTTTCCACACCACTCCCGCCTTGGTACGTCGATCAGTGCTGGCCTAGCAGCCTTCGAAGATGGAGCTCCCTATTGCTGTTACTGCCAGATGTGAAATTCGCGCTGTGATACGTTTTTTTATATGCAAAACGGATTTCACCTATTGACATTCATGGTCAGTTAATCGAAGTTTATGGTGAAAACTGCATATCTGTTCAACATGTTCGGAAATGGTGTAGAGAATTCAGTGAAGGCCGCACGGAAATTCACGATGAAAACCGAAGCGGACGGCCTTCAGTTTCAGATGGAATTGTCGTAAAAGTTGAGACAATATTGCTTGAAGATTGGAGAATCACCATTAACGAACTTGCTTCGCGTATTCCTGAGACTTCCAACACCACAATCCATAAGATTTTAACAGAAAAATTAGGCTATCACAAAGTGTGTGCGCGGTGGGTACCGCGAATGCTCACAGAAAACCACAAACAGCAACGTGTCACGTGTGCCCAGCATTTTTTGCAACAATGTGAAGACAACAAGGAAGAATTCTTGGATTCCATTGTTACAGGCGATGAAACATGGGCATTTCACTTTACCCCTGAAACCAAGCAGCAATCACATTAATGGCGTCACTCAACTTCTCCTAAGCCGAAGAAGTTCAAGCAAACACAGTCTGCTGGGAAAGTCATGGCAACCGTCTTTTGGGACAGGAAGGGCCTGCTTTTGATTGACTTTTTACCTCATGGAACAACAGTAAACTCTGACAGATATTGTGATACATTAAGAAAACTGAGACACACAATCCAGAACCGCCGGAGAGGAAGATTGTCCAGTGGTGTGAGGCTTCTCCATGACAACGCTCGACCTCATATCTCACATCAAACTTAAGAACTGCTGACAGATTTTGGCTGGACTGTTGTGTCCCGCCCCCCCTACAGCCCGGACCTAGCCCCAAGTGATTATCACTTATTCCCAAAATTAAAGGAACACTTGGGTGGCCTACGCTTCAGTATCAATGATGAAGTCAAGGAAGAGGTTACTCGATTCCTCAAAGGATTGGCGGCAGAATTCTACAACATGGGGATAGAAAAGTTGGAGCATCGTCTGCAAAAGTGTTTGGACAGAAACGGCGATTATGTATAAAAATAGCGTAAGTTTTAAGCTTTAAATTGATGTTTAACACTAAGATAAAAAATATAGCTGTCTACTTTTAAAAATCATGGGAACCTTATTTTACGAATGACCTTCGTAGTATAGTAAAGTGACGTACTATATACAGTACATATACACACGCTAGAACTTGTATTACATAATGCCCATTTCGGAAATCAAGCGCAAATAAATGTTATTGATGTGAAGATGAGGGAACCAAGGAGGATAAATTTTTGTAATATGGCGTGCCCATCTTAATCTTCAGATAAATCGATATACGAAATGACCATAAAATCAACAGTGTGTTCACGAATTCTGGAAAGACTTATTAGGTTTCTCGGTATCTTTCTCATCTTCAGTATCACTCTGCGAAAGGACTAGCCCAATTATTTAACTGTAATTCATAAGTTGTATCCAGGATTGTTATCTCCATCTTAAAGGAAAACCTCAACCCCGTAACGGTTGACTTTTTTTAAACCCAAAGTCATGTTATTTTGCTTAATTTTTATTATTATGTGACATTTTTGTAAGTATATTTAGGTAAATGAACTGTTGAAAATTTATTATTTTAAAGCGACAGCTTAAGAAATAATTTTACATAACCAGTGTGTTCTTTATATAGGACAATACAATAAAAAAAAAAAAATTGGAAAAAGTACACGACAAACAACAGACAACATTAGTTAGGTTATAAGACTGCAATAACAATAATTAGTGACCTTGGAACTGTCACTGAATATACAACGGTTTGATGTTAAACAAAAGCACTACTGGAGTCCAACGGATGAAAACGGAACTTCGGAATACTGGTACGCATTGCTGGCTGTAGGTGACGAAATATTCTAAAGTAAAAATAATTTTGTGTTTTGATAAAAACCGTAATATTCCGTCACCAGTATTTTTTTTTATACAATGCCTCTGACATAATATTTTATAGGAAATTAAAAAATTTTCAACTTTTGTTTAAATAATTTTTCTGTACAGTCCTTGGTTAATATTTAACCCTAGAATGGAAAGCCTAGTAATAGTTACGTTGTTGGAAACCTGTCGTAATATTTACTACTGATCTTTATAAGTCCAAATCTTATAGATGCATGTATTTTAAATAAAAATGTGCTATGTTTATAATTTTTTAGTTTATTTCATACCAATTTAATATACAATAAAGTAAAAATAACTGTATTATGCACCTTGAATATTTTTTTTTCAAATTTATTGGTTAAGTAGGAAATTTTTATTAAGTCGGAAAATTAGTAAAATACCATAAAGTCTTATAAATTTTTAGGTAAACTGTTTGATATTGCTAAGAAAAAAACAAGGTAGTCAGAGTCTAGGCATTTGCAAAGATTTTACTGTTCAATCGTGATAGACGTCGGTGCACCTCTTGCATATTTCTCCTCTGTGCTCCCCGCAGAATGCCTCGTTGCAATTGATACACCAGCTTGTTGTCATACGCCTCTTTATTGCTGGGCAATGTTTACAAACTGTTCGTTTCTTGACCTGTTTAGGGACAGGAACTGGATCATTTTCTCTTCCCAGAACTTGAAGTATATTCGTCTTCAAAGATCGTTGAATTGAGACACATTTGATCCTTTCTTCTAACCATGGTGTTATGAGCTGTTTATGTAGCCCGATCATAATTTATAATACAACTAACTATTTACAGTTTATTTTAACACTAAACACGTCACTACGAAAGCTAAAATAATTAAAATATAAATCAATGCCCTATAAAAAATAGTTACAGTAGTGGAAACCCGTCGTAATATTTACGATTTATACTCTCACTCGACAAAATACAAAAGTTGTAACCGATGTCAATAACACACTGACCTTGTCTCAGGCGAAACGATACACACCCTTAAGGTCGATACAGTCAACGTTAAAACGTAGTAGTACCAACGAAAAACGAAGTTGACGTAAATTTTACAACGGCTTTCCATTCTAGGGTTAATTAATGTTTTATTTGTGTGTGAATGTGTTTAGTTGCGAAAATGCGTGTGTGTGAATGGGCGCTGGCTACTGCCATGCGCGTAGCTAGTTCGAATGCGTGGACCAGTGCGCAGGTGAGAGCGAGTGTGTGCTGAACAGTGATACAGTCCGCTTGTGTTCGTGTGTGTTCAATAAAGGCAGTATTCAAATTTCATACATTGACTCAATCATTTGTGTATTTATCCAACCACTCATTCAATTAACCATTTTTTGGTTACTCTGACTGGATCCAAACTGTGGTAAATAACATATTTTTGTAATAAATTTGTTATTTTTGTGCAAAACAACAACAGCTTTTAAAGCATTGTTAATCAGCTGATTTTTACAACATCAACACATTTCATAATTTCATAATAATTATACTGATGCACAATAACATTTAAAAACAATATAGCTAGGTAATTATTCATAAATTCACAAATTCAGCATTACCAAATCGTAAAACATTCAGGGCCTAGCTCATAATTTGCTGGAATTAATAGATAAGTATTTAATTGATTTATTTTACATTGTTGCGACTATTTACATTTCTTATACTAACCTGGGCTATAAAGGGCTTCTGTCGTCAACTGGAAGGAGACCCCTTAATTCCTTTTACAAAAGGCTTAAGGGAACCAGCCGGGATAGAAGGCTAGTGTCCTATCCATACATTCACGTTGTGTGGCCTGTTAGTAACCATGTGACCGCTCATCAGCACGATAACCGGCTCATGGTGAACGGAACTGGAAGGGCTGCCCATTCCACCCTGGCAGACGGTGGCTTGGGGCACTCAGTCTGCCAACCAAAAAGCTGAAAGCAACAGTAAACTACAGCTTTTTCTGTCTGACTAGAATTATCGTAAGGAAACTCCTTCATGTATGATTCTGGTTAGGCTTACTTAGTATATGCAGATCTTCAAGAACTTCGAGAACTTCAAAATATGAAAAATTTATGATGGCATCCTCTCTGGTAAAACATTCCGGAGATAAACTAGTCCTCCATTCGGATCTCCGGGCGAGGACTATCAGAGGGGACTTCATCAAAAAAATAAAAGTTTCTGAAATTCTGCGAGTTGGAACATGGAATGTTAGGAGTTTAAAACAAACTGGTAGGTTAGAGAATTTAAAAAGGGAAATGGATAGGTTGAAGTTAGATATAGTAGGCATTGGTGAGGTACGCTGGGATGATGATCAAGACTTTTGGTCCGGGGATTATAGGGTTATTAACACTAAAGCCATCGGAGGGCAGGGCGGAGTGGGTCTAGTAATGAATAAAAAAATTGGACAAAGAGTGACTTACTATAAGCAGTGTAGTGATAGGATTATCATGGTTAGAGTAGATACGAAACCAAAGTCTACCACTATAGTGCAGGTCTACATGCCTACGTCTTCACACAGAGAGGAAGAAATAGAACAAGTATATGAGGAATTAGATGAAGTAATAAAATATGTCAAGGGTGATGAAAATTTGATAGTTATGGGAGACTGGAATGCAGTAGTTGGAGAAGGAAAAGAAGGAAAGATAGTCGGAGAATATGGTCTAGGGAAGAGAAATGACAGAGGGAGTCGGCTGGTAGATTTCTGCTCCAAATATAAATTAGTGATAGGCAATACACTTTATAAGAATCACAAAAGGAGGTTATACACTTGGATGATGCCAGGTGACAAGGGAAGATACCAAATAGATTACATAACGGTTAGACAAAGATTCAGAAACCAGATTATGAACTGTAAAGCCTATCCAGGTGCAGACATAATAGTTTTCTTAGGAAAACTTTGGAGAACGAAAGATGAAAGCTGTTAATTTACAAAGCGCAGGTGGTAAACCATTGTTGAATGGCCAAGAGAGAGCTGAAAGATGGAAGGAATACGTAAATCAACTCTACATGGGAAAGGAATTAGAATATGATGCGATAGAACAAGAAACTGATGTTGAAGAAGATCAAAAAGGGGACCCTATACTACGAGAAGAATTCGATCGGGCACTTAAGGATATGAATATGAATAAGACACCAGGAATAGATAACATACCATCGGAATTATTATTACGATGTGGCAAAGTTGCTCAAAACAAATTATACAAACTTGTGTGCAGAATGTATGAGAGTGGAGAGGTACCATCGGACTTTAAAAAAAATATTATGATTCCAATACCAAAAAAGTCAGGAGCGGAGAAGTGTGAACATTACAGAACCATCAGCCTAACATGCCATGCATCTAAGATACTGACAAGAATTATATACAGGAGAATAGAACACCGAGTAGAAGAAGTATTGGACGATGACCAATTTGGATTTAGAAGGAGAATGGGAACTCGAGATGCAATATTGGCTCTGAGACTGATTATTGAGAAAAGGATACAGAAAAATAAAACTACTTTTATGGCATTTGTAGATTTAGAGAAAGCATTTGACAATCTGGACTGGAGTAAAATGTTTAAAACTTTGAAAAGGCTAGGAATTAAATACAAAGAAAGGAAAGTTATCTACAGTCTGTATAAGAATCAAACGGCTGTTTTGAGAATCGAGGGGTACGAAAAAGAGGCTGCTGTAAGAAAAGGTGTACGACAAGGTTGTTCTTTGTCACCACTACTTTTTAACTTGTATATAGAAGAGGCTATAAATGAAGTGAAGGAGAAATTTGACGTAGGAATAAAAATTCAAGGAGAAACAATAAAAATGTTGAGATTCGCCGATGATATAGTAGTATTAGCCGAGGCAAAGAATGAACTAGAGGATGCCTTAAATGGAATGGATGAGATCTTGAGGAAGGATTACTTCATGAAAATTAATAAGAACAAAACGAAAGTGTTGTGCAGCAGCAAGAGTGGTTTAGAAGAGATGGGAAATTTAAAAGTAGGCAACGAAAACATACAGGAAGTTGGGGAATTCTGCTATCTAGGGAGTAAAATAACAAAGGATGGTAGAAGCACGAGTGATATCAAGAGTAGAATTGCTCAAACTAGAAAAGCCTTTGAAATGAAAAACAGCTTACTGACTACAAACATTGATTTACAGATTAGGAAAAATTTCTTAAAACATTATGTTTGGAGTGTAGCATTATACGGAAGTGAAACATGGGTGATAGGGGCTGTAGAACGGAAGAGGATAGAAGCTTTTGAAATGTGGTGTTATAGGAAAATGTTAAAGATTAGGTGGGTGGACAAAATAAGTAATTTAGAGGTTCTTAGGCGAGTGGATGAAAAAAGAAGTATATGGAAGCATCTTACCAAAAGAAGGGATAGGCTAGTGGGGCATATCCTAAGACATCCAGGTATTGGGCTATCAATAATGGAGGGTAACATTGAGGGAGTAAATTGTAGAGGGAGGCAAAGATTAGAATATATAAAGCAAATTACAAAAGATGTAGGGTGTTACAGGTATGTAGATATGAAACGACTTGCGCAAGATAGAACAGGTTGGAGAACTGCATCAAACCAGTCGAGAGACTGATGACAAAAAAAAAAAATACTAACCTAATTCATGTGTTATTAACATTCATTTAACCCTACAATGCTAAGGCGTCGTCTGGCAGACGACGCGCCATTACCGAAATCACTCCCCACCAATTTCCCTATGATATTTTTTCCTCAAACTTCATCTACCTTCAGTGCGTGACCAGCTAGCTAAGGGAGCGTGTTGGTTACCGTGTGCGCAGTTTCTGTATACTTGGTTTGTACATAGTTATAGTTCGCGTCGTCTGTTGGACTACGCCTTAGTAACCACGTAACTTCTAGTTCGTCAGTCGTCAAAGAAAGTATGCATTAGTTTTTGCGTGCGTGATCTTTGTTTGTGTTATTACACTCTTCATATGTAAGTTATGTAAATATTTATACAGTAGAAGTGTTTATATAACATTTTGCGGTGTTTTATATTTCAAGTAGTATAATTTAGTACATTTTTATAACTTAGTTGACAGTGTTTTATCTTTTTAGAATTTTTTGCGGTGTTTTATATTTCAAGTAGTATAATTTAGTACATTTTTAGAACTTAGTTGATAGTGTTTTATCTTTTTAGAATATTTTACGGGGTTTTATATTTTTAGTACAAAATGGACGACGAAAAAATTCTTAAGCTTTTACAGGAATGTGATTATAGTGATTACGATGACTCTGAAAGTGAAACAGAAGATCATACGGAGATAGAAATACATGAAGAAACCGACGATACAGATACCGACCCTGACTACAATCCACATGATGATGATATTTTTCGACCTACGCAACATTTCCAACAAGGCCAGTGTAATAATAATAACGAAAAAAATGATACCGTACGGAATCCAGAAACAGAGGAAGAAGAATGTACTGCACAAAACACTGATTGCCAAGATGAGACAGAATCTACTGATGAGGAAGGAAATACCGATAATTTAAGAAACAAACGAAAGAAAAATAGTAAAAATAAGAATAAAGTTTTTAATAAGAGAAAAAAGAATGATGAACTATTACATTCAATGTTTCGACAATCAGAGGTTAATCCTAGAATACTTGAATGTAAACAAGATATTTTAAAGGGGCAAGGGAAAAAATCGACTCAAACATGGTCATCGAAACCTACAGAACCATCCAATAGACCAACTCGCCATGCAGCAAGGGATATTGTACACATTCAAAGAGGATCTAAAGGACGTGCAATAAATGTTACTAACCCAAAAAACTTGTTTACTTTGTATTGGACTGAAGAAATCAAGACAAAAATAATTGAATGTACTAATATAACTGTTCGGTTACAGCGTGATAAGTATAAAGAAAAAACTTCTACTGTATCCGATTTGATGATGTCCGAATTCGATGCATTTATAGGCCTCCTCATATTATCTGCAGTACAAAAGAATAATCACTTGAATACTCGAGAAATGTTTGATTCTGAGTATTGTGGGGCAAGATGTAAAGCTGTGATGACCTGTGAGAGGTTTAATTTCATTTTAAACTGTTTAAGATTTGACAATCCCGAAACTAGATATGAAAGGAAAAAGGAAGACCCTTTTTCTGCCTTAAGAGAAATTTGGGATATGTTTGTTAGCAGCTGCAAAGATCTGTACAAACCGGGATGCTACTTAACAGTTGATGAACAGTTGGTAGCTTTTAGAGGCCGCTGCCCTTTCAGGATGTACATGCCGCAGAAGCCGGCAAAATACGGCTTGAAAATCGTTATGATGTGCGATACGCAAACGCAGTACATGGTTGATGCGATCCCTTATGTTGGAAAAGGTACATATAAAGGAAATTTACCCTTAGCTCAGTACTTTGTAACGGAATTATCAAAAAGCATTAGAGGAACAAACCGGAATATAACCACTGACAATTGGTTTACGTCAATACCTCTTGCTAACGAATTGCTGAAACCAGAATATAAGCTTACTTTGTTAGGAACAATAAGGCGTGACAAACCAGAACTTCCTAAAGAAATGACATACTTAAGATCCGGATGTGTTGGCACAAGTGTTTTTTGCTACGATGGGTCTAAAACACTTGTGTCTTATCAAACAAACAAAAATAAAAATGTACTTTTATTGTCAACTTGCCACGAGAAACCTACCATTAATAATCATAGCAAAAAACCAGACATTATAGAGAGTTATAATGCTACTAAGGGTGCCGTCGATGCGTTGGACCAAATGTGCAACAATACATCCTGTAGTCGCAAGACGAGGAGGTGGCCATTGTGTATTTTTTATAACATTATAAATATCACAATGGTTAATTCCTATGTACTGTATGTTGCAAATTGTGTAAAAGTAAACAAAACCCCAGTAAGTAGAAGGAAATTCTTAAATGAGGTACATAATGACTTGGTCAAGCCGCTGTTAGAAGATAGAGTCCAAAAGACAAATTTACCAAGGGATCTGCGGCAAACAATCTCATCTATCCTCAAGATTGATGTTCCCAATCCACTTCCAGTACCTCGTGAGCAACAAGAAAGAAAGATCTGTGCATTCTGCCCTCCTAAGAAGAGACGGATGACAAGATTTTTTTGCGGCCGCTGTTCGAAGGCTATGTGTGGTGAGCACCAAGCAAACTTATGCTGTGAATGCCAATAGAACTAACATTTAGGCCGAAAACGATGCAAATACACTGTGTAAGCCCTATTAAATATGTTTGAAATAATAAAGTTATATTTTCATTGTAAAATTTGTTATTTTTTCTTTTTTTTGAAAAGTAGTCTGTCAGACGACGCCTTAGTAACCATGTTTGGTATAGACCACCTTAGTAGTCTAGGGTTAATGTACATATTTTACACCTAGTATATCAACAATCATGAGTGATTTAAAACTATTAGTGAAGGAACGTGGCTTAGTTAAAGCAAAATTAACTAGATTTAAAACATATTTTAGTGGAATTTCTTGTGCAGCAGATATTAGTCAATTAAAACTGCGGTTATCAAAATTAGAGGAGTGCTGGTGTGAATTCGATAAAGTACAATTAAAAATTGAATTACTTGACGAATCTGATGATCAGTCAGATCAAAGAAACAATTTTGAGGCAGAATATTTTGCACTAATGTCAGCGGCTCAAGATTTCATTTCTGATCATGAGCTTAGAAACTGTCACAACAATATTGAAAACAAGCCAGTAATTACGCAACCAATATCGGTTAAACTCCCAGATATAGAACTTCCTACGTTCAGTGGCAGCTATGGTGAATGGCTCTCATTTCGTGACACATTTACATCACTCATTCACTTAAGGGAAATACCGGATATTCATAAGTTTCATTACTTAAAGGCTTCTTTAAAGGGTGAAGCTTTTGAAGTTATTCAAGCATTAGAAAGTTCCGCACAAAATTATCACATTGCTTGGCAATTGTTAAATGACAGATTTGGCAACAAGCGTTATTTAATCAACAAACATGTAAATGCTTTGTTCAGTCTTGCTAAAAATGATAAAGAAAATTCAATTTCTTTACGCAAACTTCTAGATAGTGCCTTAAAACACATTCGTGCCTTTTCTGGTTTAGGGCAACCCACAAATCACTGGGACACGCTTTTAATTTATTTAATTACTACCAAATTAGATCCAGTAACATTACGTGAGTGGGAAAACACATTAACAAAGGATGCGTTACCTACTATGTCCGATTTGGAAGTATTTTTACAACACAAGTGTCAGGTATTAGAATCAATTGAATACAACAATTGCAAAAACATACACTCGTTAATCCACATTTTGTGAACCACAGCCAGTCTCAGAAATTCAAGCCAACATTTAAAAATCATACATTTTCCGCGAACTGTCATGTGTCGACAAAAGGTTGTTCTTTGTGCAGTGAACAAGAACATCCACTTTATACGTGTAAGGTCTTCAAGGGACTTCCAAGCTCAGACCGCGAAAAAGAAGTAAAGAAACGCAATTTATGTTTCAATTGTCTTAAGAGCTCTCACAAATCTACTAATTGTAAGTCAGGCTCGTGCAAACTTTGTGGCAAGAGACACAATACATTATTACATCATAATAAATCTGACTCAAGTGATTCAGAAAAGCAAATTTCTACTCAAGGTGACAAACCTTCTAAACCAATTGTAGAACAAACCAATTGTTTCTACTTCAAACGTGACATCTGATCAACAAAAATCTATTGTTTTGCTTTCAACAGCAGTAATTTCAGTGCTAGATCATAGAGGTTGTCCTCATCTTTGCCATGTATTGCTTGATAGTGCTTCTCAATCAAATTTCATAACTGAAAGGTTAGCGCGTACTTTAAAGGTCTCTATCAAGAATAGTGTGTTTGAAGTCCATGGCATAGGCCAATCATCCACTCAAACTTCAAATATGGTTCAGTGTATCATTAAATCTAGATTAACTTCATATTCGACTACTATTGATTGCATTATTCTCAAAAATATCACTCAACAATTACCTACGGTCACAATAGAAACAGCTCACTTAAACATTCCGCAAACCATTCAATTAGCAGACCCTCAATTTAATCAGCCCAATGACATTGACATGCTTATTGGTGCAGAATTATTTTTTGATTTATTACATGAAGGTAAATTGAAGTTTTCGAATTCATCTTATACATTACAAAATACGGTGTTTGGATGGATAATTTCTGGCAAAATGAATGTAAATACTACATCAAATCTAGCAACTATGTGTTTTTTATCTACACTAGACGAAATTAACAGAAATATACAGAGATTTTGGGAATTAGAAGAGTGCAAGGGTGAAAAACATCATACCGGAAACGACAAATTTTGTGAAGAGTTATTCGTAAACACTACAACCAGAGATGTAAATGGAAGATATTGTGTGAAAATACCCTTAAAAGGTGATATAAGTGATCTCTGCGAATCTAAGAAGATCGCATCGCAAAGATTATTTACACTTGAGAGACGTTTTTCAATCAACCCAGCATTGAAATCACAGTATGTGCAGTTTATGAAGGAGTATATAGACTTTGGTCACATGCGAGAGGTTCCACTGGATGAATCGCAATCCACTCAGTGTTATTACATTCCACATCATGCGGTTGTAAGGGAACAATCTAAGACAACAAAGCTACGAGTAGTATTTGATGCGTCTTCAAAAACCACTTCAGGTCTTTCGCTAAACGACATTTCAATTGTTGGACCTACAATCCAGTCAGACCTGTTTAGTATAGTAACAAGATTTAGAACACATTCCTTCGTCATGACTGCAGATATTGAGAAAATGTATCGGCAAGTTAAAGTGCATCCATCACAGTGGAAATTACAGCGAATTTTGTGGAGAGAACAGCCAATCAAAACATTTGAATTAACAACAGTGACATATGGTACAGCAAGTGCTCCGTACTTAGCTACGCGAGCATTGAAACAACTTGCGGTAGATGAAAAACATGATTTTCTAGAAGCATCAAAGGTTTTCATAGAAGATTTTTACGTTGATGACCTTATGACTGGCACAAAAACCTTAGAGGATGCTAAACAGCTTCAAAAGGATATGATGACCATAGCACATAGAGGAGGTTTTAATTTACGAAAGTGGAGTGCAAACCATCCTGATATTTTATCAAATTTACTACATCAAGATGTAAGTGATGATTGTTTGATGATCAATTACGATGCAACTGTGAGTACTCTTGGTCTTATTTGGAACCCAAGGCAAGACACATTTCAATTTTTATTAGGCGATTACAACAAGACGAGTGTGAAACATTCAAAACGCACAATTTTATCAGCTATAGGAAAAATATTTGATCCATTGGGGCTTATTGGAC
Organism: Catonia carolina; assembly: GCA_035578175.1. NCBI lineage: Eukaryota > Metazoa > Arthropoda > Insecta > Hemiptera > Achilidae > Catonia > Catonia carolina. The sequence goes on from JAQMRL010000004.1 coordinate 1,594,430, forward strand.
CAGTCATAGTGAGGGCTAAGATAATCATGCAACAACTGTGGAGTTGTAAGATTGGTTGGGATGAAGAGGTTCCTGAAGAATTGCTAAAACAGTGGATTAGCTTTCAAGAATCTTTACAATCTATATCGCAAATAGATATTCAACGAAATATCTTACCCAAAGAAACACACGTTACAAGAATCGAGATGCATGGATTTTCAGATGCATCAGAATCTGCATATGGTGCCTGGATTTACATCAAGTCAGTTGATACTGACAGTAATATCTCAGTAAATTTAGTTAGTTCCAAATCACGCGTTGCACCGCTGAAGAAGACATCTTTGCCAAGACTCGAATTGTGTGGAGCTTTGCTATTGTCGGAATTGTGCAAGAAAATTGTGACTGCTTTACAGATTCAGATAGATTCAATCACCTACTACTCTGATTCAACTATTACATTTGCGTGGATAAGAGCACCTTCATCTCATTGGTCAAAATTTGTCGCAAATCGAGTGTCCAAAATACATGACAATACTGAGACCAATTCTTGGAAACATGTCAGAAGTGAAGACAATCCTGCTGATTTCTTATCAAGAGGGTTACTTCCTTCAAAAATTTTAAACGCCAGCTTATATTGGAAGAGACCATCGTTTCTCTACTCATCAGTAGATTTAATTTTGGAAGAACCAGATACAGATCATAATGATATTCCAGAACGACAGAAGAATAACATTTCATGTGCAGTCTCAACAAATAATGTTATTAATTTTAATAATTTTTCTAGTTTCACTAAATTTGTACGTGTTACTGCATACTGTCTTCGATTTACGCGTAACTTTCAGACAACACGTGATCTTTGTCTTGACAGCAATCTTTCTGTCACAGAACTTCAATTAGCGGAAAATGCTGTTATTAGACTTGGGCAAAAAGAATCATTTCTTCATGATTATTGTAATTTACAATCAGGACAATGTGTGTCAAGAAACAGTAAACTTAAGGCATTGAATCCATTCATGGACAAAAATCAAGTGATACGTGTTGGTGGACGTTTACAACAATCAGATTTAAGTCTTGACCAGAAACACCCAATTATATTGCCTAAGGGTCACATCATCACATATTTAATTGCGAAACATATGCACATCAAAAATCTTCATGCAGGACCCCAACTGTTATTAAGCATCGTTCATAAGAAATACTGGCCAATCAACGGTCGTTCATTAGTCAAGAAGGTATTCCATGAATGTATTTCCTGCTTCAGAGCAAGACCTAAGATTCAGACACAGATGATGGGTGAATTGCCCAAAACTAGAGTTCTTGTGCCACCTCGAGTATTCTACTATACCGGAGTAGATTATTGTGGACCTTTCTATGTGAAGATGTCAAAGAAGAAGGGTGTTATTCCAGCTAAATGTTACATTGCGCTATTTGTGTGTTTTAGTGTAAAGACTCTACATGTGGAAAAAGCATCTTTTAAAAAAAAAAAACTTAAGTATTCATAATTTAATTATTGTAACTCTTGAATGCCCTTCAAGGCCGGGGGCATGGTTAATATTTAATTAATGTTTTATTTGTGTGTGAATGTGTTTAGTTGCGAAAATGCGTGTGTGTGAATGGGCGCTGGCTACTGCCATGCGCGTAGCTAGTTCGAGTGCGTGGACCAGTGCGCAGGTGAGAGTGAGTGTGTGTTGAACAGTGATACAGTCCGCTTGTGTTCGTGTCTGTTCAATAAAGGCAGTATTCAAATTTCATACATTGACTCAATCATTTGTGTATTTATCCAACCACTCATTCAATTAACCAGTCCTAGTTTAGAGACAAATACTGGTTTTCCGTCTATTTTTTCATCAATTTCGGTAAAAATGGGGTCTATTTTTTCATCAATATTGGTAAAAATGGGATCTTTTAAGATTGCGGTCTTAGTACGGATTTTATAACAAAAGTTTATACAATCAAAGTTATTGGAAATTAAGAAACCTACAACTTTTCGTTTAAGCATTTTTCTCTACAGAACCTAGTTTAGAGGCAATTACTGATTTTCTGTATTTTTAATTTCTACAGAGGTTGTTATTCGTTTTGCGTCATTCACTCATGATTAAAATCAAGTTAATTTTCATTTTACATTGTTTACACGTGATTAAACATAGGTTATATTGTTCATTGGCAAAAGAAAATTGTGCGAGTGTTTCACACCAGGATTTTTTGTTTCTAAATTGGGTTTTTTTGTATTACACTGGATGCTTATATTTTGTACGTTTGTTGTTACAGAGAATTAGCTGAAAATTCAGATGCTGAAGAAACGGAAGAGAACACAGCGGACACCAGTTTGTCAAGCATTGCATCAAGTGCCACTGTAAGATCTTCACCGAGGCTGAAAGCATTGAGAAGAACAAGTCAACGGCATTAATCTGCTACTTTTGTCTTTTTTAAGAGCGTTGTGTAACGGTTGGTAAATCTGTATCGAACACAATGTACCGTTTTCTAGAAAACCATTTTTTACACGTGTGTATGTTTAAGGCTGTAAATATATATGTATTGTTCTGTAGGTTTTATAAAATGAAATCTGTTTTAGTCATCAGATTTTAACGCAGAATTTTTCTCTTTCAGATTTGAAGCTTTGTAAAAATGTTCACAAAGTGCTAAGCGATTTGAATGTATTGTGAAAATTTCATTCTGATATTTAATGATTTGTTTTTGAGATGAAGGTGTATGAAGTTGAAAATGCATTAGTGTGGGATGTAAAAACGAAAATGAGGAGTAGAATTTCAAAACGCAGTCTTTGCCACGCTTTATATTTTTCAGGAACTGGCAAAAAAGTTTTCGGAAATGTGTTTCCATCTTTGAAAAAACTGACATGTGAAAAAATAGCAAAAAATTTCTGGATTTTGAACATATAATTTCTCATGCGGGTTTTTATTTGTTTATTTTTTTAAATTAAAAATACAAGATGTACAAACTGCGTTTTGAAAGTCTGTCCATGTACGTTCAATTATCTAATTGTATTATTCACAAGTACTACATTAAATGTATTGTGAGTACTTGTCAAGAGTTCAATGAACTGAAGTAGTGTTTTTGAAACTAGTATTTTGGTAGGTTTCTTAGGTGTCTTCCAATTTTATTAGGATAGCGTTCAATAACAATATTTGAAACCCTATTGTAACTGTTTTTGATATTTTTCATTGTGTGTCATCTGCTAAACTGTAGGAAATGGGAATAAAAGGTATGCTGCTTGACTACGATTTACCTATATTGTTACAAAGGAACAAAATATGCGGCACATCTGGGACATCACTAACACTCAGTTTAAACGCTATATAGTTACTGAATAAAAAATTATATAAAAAAAATACTATATAGCTACTAAATTTTGTAATTCATTAACATATAATACTTACTTTACTTTACGCGGGGTTCCTACAGATTACTCCACATCTCGATCTCCACCTCCTCCTGTCCATCCAGTCCCGTTCTCCTAAATCTCTTTCTTCTATCGCCCTTCGCACTCCCTCTCTCCATGTTCCTCTAGGCCTACCTCTCCTCCGTCTTGCTGCTGGACAGTACTCCAAAATCTTTTTTGGCCACCTCTCCCCACTCATGCGTTGTACATGCCCATACCACTCCAGTTGCCTTCCTTCAATCCTATCCACAATAGAATGAGGTCTTCCAACTCTGTCCCTTATTACCTCATTCCTAACTCGGTCCATTCTCGAAAGCCGACAAGCTCTGCGGAAAAAATCCATCTCCAAAGCCTCCAAATAATGAACATTTCGGCTGCTGATTTGCCAACACTCTGCTCCATAAGTTGTAATTGGCTCAACCACTGCATTATACATAACTTTTTTTGTTCTTAAACTTATTTTTGGAGACCACAATATACTGTTCAGCTTTCGAATTGCCGCCCTTCCCTGACCGACCCTAGATCTGATGTCCTCCTCGCATCCTCCATCTTCAGAAAAGAGTGTTCCTAAGTACTTGAACTTGTCATATTACCTCTGCCTCAAGTACTAAATCTCCTCCCCGCTCTCCTATTACCACATATGTGGTAACATATAATAAAAAACGTATTTACTAAAAAATAACTGTAAAACACTAACACGCATTGTTAATAAAATCGAGAAGACACTAATTAAATTGGCACGGCAGTAATCCTATGATACCTCAATTCAACTGCGCAAGTCTGATGGTGGTAGAAATTTTTCCTTCATTCTCGAAGGTTATTCTTCCGTCTCTGGTCCAGACATTACGCAGACCGTAAATACTGATCACCGTCTGCAGAACCTCAAAGCAATGTTTTGTGAGATCTTCCCTGATCGATATTCTTGTTCCTTTTAGGTTCTTCTTAGCGAGAAAAATTGCTTCCCTCGTTTTATAATTAACAAATTTTACTATTATTGGTCTTTGAGCTGACTTGGACACAGATTTCATCCGGCCACCTCTGTGAGACCTGTCGATGTCCGCCGCGGAAATGGGTAATTCAAGATGCTTTTTTTTATCATTTTTGTTATTTGCTCGTCGGTGATTTCACCATCTTGTTCTTTTTATTCCAAAAATGCGTAAGTTACATGTTCTAGAATATTGCTCCAGATCATCACATTTAAGGCCAAGGTCTGTTTTTGTCGCCACCAGCTCTTCTTTAAGCTGCTGACACTCTTCGCTAAGACTTGTGAGCTTGACTTCTTGTTTTGCAATTACGAGGATGCTTACTCTCTCTCATCAATACTGTTTATTAAGGTTTCTGTGAAAGCGTCGTCTAGCATACATTTTTTGATTGTCTCCTATACAGGGTGATTCACGAAGATATGCAGAAACTTTGGGAGCCCATTGTACATGTAAAAATAATAAAAAAAGTTTATATAAACATGGGTCCGGAAATGCTTCGTTACCAAGTTACGGCTAGCGAAAGATTTCGCCCTGATTTCAGCTCACCAGGTGAAATGAGGTCTTCTTGAAATTCTGGTAAGGTAGATTAAGGAGCGAATTCAATCGTTTCTAATGGTTTATGACCTGATAAATTGAATAAAACAGGTCCCAGAACTGTAAGTTAAATAGTTTTTGAGAAAACCAGTCTCAAATGCAAAAAATGGAGTGAAAAAAAACATTTTTTCATCTTTGTTTTTCCGGTTAATTTTACTTTGTACTGTTATGAATAAAAATTCATTTAATCAAACATCTATTCGCTTTCTGTGTACTTTATTTACACCGGTTTGTTCATAATAAAATTTTCTACATGTTTTATTCAAAAATTTTAACTGTTTCTTGGTGAAATAAAGTTATTCTTGCCCAAAGATAAAAAATGTGTTTTCATTCCATTTTTTGCATTTGACACTGGTTTTCTTAAAAAATATTTAACTTACAGTTCTGGGACCTGTTTTATTCAATTTATCAGATCAAAAGCCATAAAAAATGATTGAAATCGCCCCTTAATCTACCTTACCAGAATTTCAGGAAGACCTCATTTCACCTGGTGAGCTGAAATCCGGGCGAAACTTTCGCTACCCGTAACTCGGAAACGAAGCATTTCCGGACCCATGTTTATATAAAGTTTTTTCATTATTTTTACATATTAAATGAGCTCCTAAAGTTTCTGCATATCTTTGTGAATCACCCTGTATCATCGGCGTGTTGTTTTAATGTTGTTGACCCTGGTTGGTACATGTGTTGTGTTTTTTTCCGGACATTATAGAGAATCGAATAGTAAATATTAAATTTTAAACTAATAATAATAGCCTATATAATATTGAAAGCTAAAAGTTGAACAACTCAATTAACGTAACGCACAGAGCACAGGTATACTACTGACTGTCCCTTAGAGAGGAGCAGAATCGGCCCGCTACTAGCCGTCTCAATAACACTTGATTATGTACCAAGTCCATTGTATTAGTTAGTAGTAGTACATAATGAAGTGTTATTGAGAAGGCTAGTAGTGGGCTGATTCTGCTCCTCTCTGCGGGAGACCATCAAGTTACAGACCGACAGTATATGATCAGGTAGAAAGCAATGACGGCTGACAAACTCTATCTCCTTTCATACATTGAACACAACTGATTAATTGTAAGATATTTTTTTTATAAAAGATAAAATGTAATCCAATATTGTTTGTGTTAATGAAATTGTATAAAATGATTGTATTTTTTAAATTAGTTAATAATACTTTTATTGTTGTGATCTGATAGTTTTCATTATTTTTTTCTTTTATATGAATAAGTGTTGTTATTTTGTATGATCGTTAAGTTAAGACTTGAAACGTGTATTTATTATAAAAGTTTAAATCTTAATGATATTAAAAATAAATTGTTTATTTATTAACTTGTCTTTGTTGTTTTCACTTTCTCATTATCTGATTTATTCCTAATTTGTGTACGTTGCAATCTGTTCAATTTGGAACAATAAGCAACCCCATGACCCAATGAGATGAGGATGATGTATATGACGTGTAAATGAGGTGTAGTCTTGTACAGACCCAGGCCGACCATTCCTGAGAGAGTATGGTTAATTAAATTCCAACCATCAAACTACTGTCTAGTATTCAAATCCGTATGAAAGTAACTACCTTTACTAGGATTTGAACCAGGAATGTTTGTCTCCAAAAATCAGCTGATTTTGGTGATGACTTTACCTCTAGACTAACCCGGTGGGTTCATTATCTGAGACTTTAAATTATTCTGTTTAGGTCATCAGCTGAAAGGTTGGTTTGGACCTTCAGAGACTTTACTTAGTAAAATGAGGAGTTAAGTTGTTTACCATGTCTTCCTCACTGAGTGGAAAAGTATGCTTATCTGCATACCAGACTCTCCGAAAAGCATCCACTTTCCACCCTCCGAATGGCACCCTCAACTCATTTACCTCAGGGTCTGGCTGTATAATAACTAAATTCATTACTCTCTGAGAAGGTAACTGATTACTGCCTTTCACTCCTCTACCTCTTCTATTCTTAAATGCTTTATAGTCACTTGAGTCATGAGTTTGCTCGTTTTTTCAGAGAGGTAAAGGGGGAACAGCATCAGTGCGCATGTGCGACTGCTTTAATTTCAGTACGACAAACATAACAGGTGTTTCAAAAAGGACGCACTTCGAAGTTTGAGAACGCTACTTTATTACAATAAGTAATTACAAATTATACGGTATGAAATTATTACCCCTATAACATTCAGATTACCTTTAAAACTTCACAATAAATGTTCAAAATGACTTCCTCCGCTTGTAACGTAAGTTCGGACACGTTTCATAACATTTGCAGCCACTTTTCGTAGTGTTTGCTCATTAATGTTTGAAATCTCACTTTCAATATTAGCCTTCAATTCTTCAATTGTATGAGGATTGTTTTTAAAAACCTTACTCTTTCAATTCCCCCAAAGAAAAAAATCCGCAGGAGTAAGATCTGGGGATCTTGGTGGCCACAATCCTTTTGATATCACACGATGGCCAAAAAATTCTCGTAACATATTCAGCGTTTCAGTAGAAGTATGGCACGTTGCGTTATCCTGCTGAAACCAACAATCTCGATCGTGTAATTCTAACAACGCTATAAATTGTTCATTTAAGTTGCGGTACACCACACCATCTACAGATGTGTCAAAAAATAAAGGCCCAACAATACGACGCCGGGAGATCGCACACCAAACACCAATTTTACGTGCATGTAGTGGACATTCATGAAATGTGTGAGGATTATGAGCGCTCCATATTCGGCAGTTTTGGCTGTTGATGTAACCATCCAAGTGGAACCATGCTTCGTCACTGAAATAAACGCGATCCAATTTTTCAACACCGTTGTCATTAACAAGAGAACGTATCCAACGACAATACTGTATACGTTTCCCATGGTCAACTTCTTTCAGTTCATGAATGACACCGATGCGGTAAGGATGCAGATTTAATTTTTTTGTAGCCCTTAAAGCGGAAGATAGTGATAATCCAGCCTGTGAAGATAACTTTCTAAGTGATTTGCTGGTTGAGGTAGTCAAACGTTGTTTCACATCGTCCAAAACTTGTTCTGTTAACACTGATGGTCGACCTGTGCTTTTCCGATCCTGTACACTGCCAGTCTCACGAAATTTATTAATCAGACGCAATATTGTGGTGTTATTAGGTACTTCAGAATCGGAAATTTTAACTGGAACTCGTCTTTCACTCGTTCGTAAGAGTTATATGCGCAATAACTTTCAATAATAAAAACACGTTCATCCTTTGAAAAAACCATGTTTGAACTTATACAGACACAAATGAATACTGGGATAGCACTAGTGTCAGTAATACACAATGAGTACGGTAGTGCCAACTGTTATTCGGGGGAAAAAATATTCCCTATGCAGAAAATATTAACCCTTAAACTTCGAAGTGCGTCCTTTTTGAAACACCCGTTATAACTACTTATACTATACCCAGAGCATAGCCTATACAGTATATCGCGGAACCTTTTGTAAGTTAATGGTACGAATATAACTGTTTGTTACCGTAAACAGAAACGTTAGTTTCTCGAAAATTTGGGCAGACTATTCACAGTGCTGAACGAAGTCTGATACGCAGTGTAATAAAATGCTGTAAAGTTGAATCTAAACAAAAATGCCTTTCACTGCCTCTTAACAAAAGTCATGAGCAAGTGGCTAACTACTGTGATGTTTCTCTTCCCACAATTCGAAAAATAAAGAAGGAAATTAAAGACATGAAGAAGCTATTCTTCAACAGTTTTGTTGACACATGGTAAAAAAAGGAAACGGATTAGATAGATGCTAGTGAGTGTGATAGTGAAGACGCTGGTGACAGCAATAGTAAAGAAAGCAATTCATTCATAGAAAATTTTGATCCAGAGACTGATCACTGCAGCCCCATGGTACGTAACCAATAAAATACTACACAATGATCTAAACCTGCCCATCATAAAAGAAGAAATTAAACAACATAGCGAAAAACATTTACAAAAACTAGAAGACTATCAGAATCCATTACCGATTAACCTCCTTGACAACAGCTAAGATACTCACAGACTGAAACATTTTAAACCATTTGACTTACCTCTACGATTTTGTTAATCATTTAAACTTTTTTATATTTTCTACTTCAACTCCTAATCATCGGCGTCGTTTTCATCTCCAACTTCAACAACTTTATGTATCAAGATGTTGATTCACAGTTCAACAAGTTTAATTTTGTATTTATATATTTTTTTTTTCTTCACAGTTTAGTCTTTTGAAACACATTACTGAGTGTAGTTTATATTTTAATTCTAAGGACATTACTCAGATTTTCTCATATTTGGTTAAAGTTATTGTATTTATTAACTGATTTCCAAAGAAATACAGTTACAAAAAAATAAACAAGACCTCTTCTCTTTTATTATATTTTCCGTAAGATGACCACCTGTCTTGACGAGTATTATTGTGAACCGATGTTGGTCAATATACACAGGTATCATGTTACTGCATTAGTTAAATAAACCGAATCACTAGTCAGACTCCATACCTGTTTATATCAGACTAGCAATCCCCGCTCGCTTCACTTCACAGCAGCTAATGTAGGCCTCATTAAATTATTTTAAAACCTCTCTATATACAACATTTGTGGTTTTGTTGCCCTGTGGCAGCAAAATAAATTGTTTTTCTGCACTTCCAGCTCTAGAAAGTCCGATTATAAAGTTGTCCATGAGTGAAGGAAGCACTCTTGTCTCAAATCTATGCCCACCGTTTTAAATGTTTGTCCCTGCGATTTAACACAATTGAATAGAATGCATAGAAGAATACCGTTGGAAAAGAAAGAGACAGTTGATATGATTATGGTTGAGATAAGAGAGAGTAATACGTGGGTGCGGTACGCAGAGTAATTGGAAATATATGACTCATTCACTACCTGTCGAATGAAAACAAATTTATGAAAAACAGTACAAAAATGAAAATTTTGAATATTTCCGAATTTTTAATGGTTTTGGAATCGAATGTTATTCTTCACGTTTTTCTTTGAAATATAAAAGTTGAATCGTGCTTCTAGCCCAAAAAATACACCATCCAGAGGACTTAAAAAATATATAAGTGCTATGAACCTGGTAAACTAAAACATGCGACATCGTCACAGTTTAAGTTGCTTAACTCACTTAATTAAAGTTACTTAAAGTTGCAAAATAGCTATATTGATCAGGAAGCTCTAAGCTATGCAACAATAAAAGATTTTTTTAAATCAGTTCAGTAGTTTCTGAGATTACCTCATACAAACAAACAAATAAACAAACAGACGTTTCTTCTTTATTATATTAGTAGGCCTATAGAAGTATAGATTACAGAGGGTCTTCGGTCAATGTATAAAAGGTGTACGCAAATGTTATTTGTGAAAACTGGAGGATTGTACTAACTGACCCCGCATTAGGAAGTTAATAGAATGAGACGGTTAAGAAACAGTGAACTTGGAGGGGGTTGGTTTTCCACCCTCTAAGCACCAGACGACGAACAGTTTATTTATAAACTGTGAGCTATTCCATAAAACCCGAGTTTATATGGCGCATGCGTGAACGGTATATTTCCCAGAATTCCACAGTAGAATTCTGTACAGACACCAGTATATAGAGGTAGATCGTTAAAGTTGTGTAACAATGGCGTCCAGTTCACTCTTCGGTGGTGTTTTCTAGCATCGTGTTAACTGAATATAACTTTAAACTAATCGCTTGTTATCGTTTAAAAACAATTTGAATTTCTTATACGTTTATTTATATTTTCGTTTATAAAAAAACCGCCAAAATTTATTGCTGGCTAAGTTCATCCGCTCCCACGGCAAGGCCTAGCTATGTCATGCCTGGGGGTGGGAAAAAGGGTAAGTTTCATATTTCAAACCCTACTTTAATATTATTATCACTTAATTTTAATATTTATTTATAAATTATAAATTTCCCAACAATTATCATTCATCTGAAAAAAATTATTATAGGCTATAATGTTACGTAAAGTCGTAATTCTGGACCATGTAAACAATCCATCAGATACAATAATTGTTTATTGCGTAACATAAATATACATAAAATTATCCCATAAATTTTATGATTTATCTTACAAAACGTTCATGGAATATTATTAGCCTATTTGATACAAAATGTTTTTGTTTATTTGTAAAATGGCTGACTGTTGAACATTTTTGGGTTTGTTAGGCCCTATTTATATTATGTGTGTGTGTGTGTGTGTGTGTGTGTGTGTGTGTGTGTGTGTGCTACATTTATATCCGAAGGTAAAGTGTAAAATAGTATATTGTATTTGATGTGCTAGTTGCATAATTGTGCACTGAATTAGTTATAACTTATTACTTTGGCATGATCACTAATTAAAAACACAATCATATTTTTAAAATCTTGTGTGAAACACTCACGTGACTTTCTCTTTACAATGTGAATAATGAACAATATAACCAAAATGTTTCATTATGAGTAAATGATGTAAAATGAAAAAAAACATAACCTAATTTTAATCATGAGTGAATGACGCAAAATGAAAATCAACTTCTGTAGAATTTAAAAATATGAAAATCAGTAATTGCCTCTAAACTAAGCTCTATCGAGAAAAATGCTTAAAATGAAAAGTGTGTTCGGTTTTTAATTTCCTATAACTTTAAAATTACTATATGCTTTCCGACAAATAAATTCCATAATAAATTTCCGACAAATTTGACGTGTAGGGAGAATGAACATTGGACAATGTACTGTCAACATTAATCTAATTAACTTACAAGGGTGTAATTTTACTTTTATTAGGGCTCCATTCGTTTTGAAACTGAATAAAAATGAGTCTAAAAAGATTTTAATTGCTAATAATTGAATTTATACTAATATTATAAAGACACAGCGTGTTTTTTTTGTGCACGCTAATTTCCAAAACTACTGAACGGATTTCATGAAATTTTGACAGCATATTTACGTATTTATTTTGACAGCATCATTTTATTTTTAAATTTTCAAAAATGATTACCCTAACGAACTTTCTTTTGTCCTATATCAATATATTAATGTATAGGGGAAAAAGTATTGTTTTCATTTTGTCGATTTTTTTTAAATCGATTTTTCAACGGATATGTACGTTTTCAGACCCCCTGAACCGAAAAACATGTTTTTAACGATTGGTGTACCTATGTGTTTGTGTGAACAAAATATCTCAAAAATGGAACATCGTACAAACTGTTATTTCGTTATTGTTCATATTGTACATTGTATTTTGTTATCTGTTCAGCAGCTGTACGCGTTTAGACGTCACTTGAAATATTTTACTTTTGATAATAATATCGTACGAGAGTCGTGAGTTCGAATCCCCACACTAATTAAAATATTTTTTGTTTTATATATTTTTTTTGTTAAATGATCATTGGTTATTTTTTTTATTAAATAATGAAAACTATTTAAAATTATAATTGCAATTTTTTTTCATAACATTTTTTATTTTATTTAATTTGTTCTCGTATAGTTGAATCTTGACAGTCCGACATTTCGTTAGTTGGACCAGTTTGGTTATCCGCCGGCTGTACTTAATGATTATGCAATGTATACGGTAGCCTCTCTCACTACTATCGGTTTCATAATTATACCAGCATGTCCCGAGCGGCTTCGCACGCTAACATGTGTAGGGCCAAATCAGTTTTTTAAATAAATATGTTTTTTTTTGTAATCCATAATTTGTGTACGTTGCAATCTGTTCAATTCAGAACAATAAGCAACCCCATGACCCAATGAGAGATGAGGATGATGTGTATGACGTGTAAATGAGGTGTAGTCTTCTACAGACTCAGGTCGACCATTCCTGAGAGAGTATGGTTAATTGAACCCCAACCATCAAAGTACACCGGTAACCACTGTCTAGCATTCAAATCCGTATAAAAGTAACTACCTTTACTAGGATTTGAACCGGGAACCTTCGTCTCCAAAAATTAGCTGTTAAACAGCTGATTTTAGCGACGACTTTACCTCTAGACCAACCCGGTGGGTTGAAATAAATATGTAACAGAAATTAATTGTGTAGCTGCTAGATCGACTGTATACTCCAACGTACGTACGCGCGCACACAACGTTTTGATAAACTTCCCCGAGTACGTCTCTCGCTTGTTTTTATAGAATGTTCGGTCTTCAACAATAGTGCAAACACACACACACACACACACAAAACGCCGTTTTGATCATTTCCCCCGCGTACATCTCTCACCTTCATGAAACCCCTTCATCTACTTCAACAGCAATACTTACTCACATCTACATACGCGCGCGCACGCATACAAGCGCGCGCGCACACACACACACACACACACATATATTATGAAAATCTTCATTAGGGCCCTTAGGGTTATAATTTTTGAAAATTTAAAAATAAAATATGAATATAAATACGAATATGCTGTTAAAATTTCATGAAAATCCGTTGTGCAGTTTTGGAAATTAGTCTGCACAAAAAACCACGCTTTGTCTTTATAACATTAGTATAGATACACCCGAGTTTGAACCGTTGCATCTCCAAAACGATGAGTCGGATTTCAACATACTGGTACTTAATATCAAAATTTAGCTCATTTTATTTTGTGTTCACCTATAGGGGAAGGAAGCCATATATGGAATAGGGTCTTATTATGGAATACTAGCGTTTTTCAAGACAGGACGTTGGAAATCCTGATCTTCTTGCACCATTGGTTATACCCACAGAAACAACTACCGGATTCAAACGTGCTGAAAGGTTGTATTTTGTCTGCGATTACTGTGAATAAACTGATTGGACTGATACTTTGGTGCTTTAAAAACTATGTACGCAAATTATGTATCTATTCCAAGTATTCCAAATTATAACCCAATGTATTCCATTAAGATCCTATTTTGTGAATTGTAAAAATTATGTCGCTAAAGAAACTTTTTTAAAAAAAATTATATTTGTAAATTTAAGATTTTGTACTTTCTAGTTGTGGAATAAACTATTTCTACTATTTATATACAATTCAAGTAATTTCAAAAAAGTCATAGAAACCCAGAAAAATCAAAAAATGAAAATGGTATTCCATATTTGGTTCCTCTCCCCTAATAAACCTATACATTTCTAATATTGTACAAAAATTGCCATATCGAGGTTGGAAGACAAAAAGACCCGGTTTTTTTTGCTACCGCAAAGAATTTTATCCGTTTAGAGGCGTATAACTGTAGAATTATTTGACCGACAAGTTTGAAATTTTAACACATCATAGCCAATTATATTTTTACAGCGTCTACGAAATTTCAGATTTGTAAACTACTTAATTTTTTATTTATAACAATATTCTGAACCTTGCTATCTCTGTAACCGCTCCACCGTTCGGCACGACCAAACTATTCAGCGTAAAAAAATTAGTAGACTACAAAAAATGTATTAATAACATGAATATTATTGATTGACCAATGTTGTGGTAGAAATTTTTAAATTTTAGAATATTTTAAATTTTGAAAAATAAACTCGGCAATGCGGGGTTGGACGCTACTATCCATGTTGTCAGTTTGTGTACGTGACATCCTGTCGGACTGAATACCTGATAGTAGCGCCCACCCCCCGCATGGCCAACTTTATTTTTACTTTCTCTTGCCTATTATGAATATATATAGAAAGGAAAGTATTGTTTTCATGTCGATTTTAAGAAATCGAGTTTTCACCGGATCTACACGTTTTCAGTCCCCCTGAACCCAAAAAACACGTTTTTAGCGATTGGTCTGTGTGTGTGTGTGTGTGTGTGTGTGTGTGTGTGTGTGTGTGTGTGTGTGTGTGTGTGTGTGTGTGTGTGTGTGTGTGTGTGTGTGTGTGTGTGTGTGTGTGTACAGAATATCTCAAGAACGGAACGCCGTACGAACTTGAAACTTGAAACTTAAGTTAGGTACCACTAGAGGATCCGACACGAACATTTTCATCAAAATCGGTCAACCGGAAGTAATAATAATTCGCGTCATTTTTCACTTTTTGCGATTTTCTCAAAAACGGCACCTACGGTTTTTTTAAAATCGCCTCATTAACTAAATTTTTTATGCTCTACAAGATAGGATAGGCGCCATGTCTGCTAAAATTTTTGGGGAGGCTGTTTTCTTGTAAAAAATTGTTTTTTTAACATTGCGGCTTTAATATGCATTTGAGCGCAAAAGTGTATAATAAATGTTGTAGACAATTTAAAAATCTACAACTTTTATTTCAAAATTTTTTTTGTGTAGCCTAATGCTTTAATTTATGATTTTCTAGGTTTTTTCGTGAAAATCTGCAAAAAAATCGATTAAGATTTCAGCCTTAGTATGCAATTTACGACAAAAGTGTAATAATCAAATTTATAGGAAATTAAAAGATCTACAAAATTTTAAGCATTTTTGTCTACAGAGCCTAGTTTAGGATGAAAGTGTGATCTTCCGTAATTTAAGCCAAACTGAGGTTGATTTTAATTTTTCGTCTTTCTCTCATGATTAAAATAAGGTTATGTTTTTGAGGTTAGTTTTTTGTTTATTTTTTATGTTTTATTACTAATGTTAGGTTATATTGGTCATTATTTGCACTGGCAAGAGAAAGTCGTGTGAGTGTTTCTCACCAGATTTTTTAAATTTAAAACAATTCTACCACAACGTTGGTCAATCAATATTTCATATTAGTACATTTGTAATATTTTTTTTACACTGAATAAAACGATAGTTTGCCCGTGCCGAACGGTTGAGCGGTTACCCAGTTAGCAAGGGTTCAAATAAAAATTTAAGTTACGAATTTGAAATTTCGTTCACGCTTTACAAATATAATTGGTTGTGTTGTGTTAAAATTCAAACTTTTCAGTCAAAAATAATTCTGGAGTTATACGCCTCTAAACGCGTAATATTCTTTACAGTAGCAAAAAAATCAGGTCTTTTTGTCTTCCAACCTCGATATGGCAATTTTTGTACAACATTTAAAATATAGGACTATTATCGTTCAACGCAGAATAAAATGAGCTAAAGTTTGATGTAAAGTATGTTGAAATTTGACTCATCGTTTTGGGGATGCAAGGGTTCATCTCTGGTGTTTAAAATTAGGAAACCGACAATAGGCCTACTGGTGCCTCCACTGAACGCTCAAGAGAGAAATACAGTATAATACCGATTATCCGTGGTAATTGGGGGGATAACTATACCGGATAACCGGAAAACACGGATAATACAACCCAATTCGGTCGAAACCACTTTCGTCATAAACAAAACCACCAGTTACGCGTAGCCTATGTTTTATTCTACTGATTAATACTATCGGATATCGGAAATAAATAAACAAATTGTATGGAAATAAAAATATTTACTACATAAATTTATATAAATCTTACCTTAAACTACGTAACAAAAAAAAAATCACAAAAAATCTGTTATTTTACTTTGTTTCATTTTATGCCACAATATTTTTTTCTTTTATTTTTCTTATATAACCACGAATATGTAAAATGTCCACGTAATCTGTGTCATCCTGATTTTCCATGAAAGTTAAATGTTCGGCACCGGTTAAAGCTTCTTTGCAACTGATTTTAGGAGCTGGTAACGTGCTCGCCTCTCATCACGCAGTCTTGGGTTCGAATCCCACTCGGGCATGGCATTTTTTCATACGTTACAAAAATTTCATTTCATCCTTCACCGTCTGCATTAGCAGCAATTTGCAAAACAGTCGGACGTTAAACCAAAAAAAAAATTTCTAGTGATCGCACGGTTAATCCAAACCCCGGTTAAACGATCCGCGGAAAATCGGTACTCTACTGTACCATGTTAGAGAGAGAATGTGTGTGCGTGCGTGCGTGCTGTAAACCACACAGACAGTGGTCCGTCCACCGATAAATTGAAATTGCATCGCTTTTACTCACCCGGGAAACGTTGTACAACCGTGGGTCCGGTGAAGAAATCATCTGGAAGAAGACAGCAGGCAGTTTAGTGTGTACAGTATATTGTCCGACAAGTTTCGAAATAGGATTCTCTCCCTTCCGCACTTCATCCACGCCACCTCGCATTACGCACCATCCCAAAAACATTAGCTCGGATAGTCAGCCTACTAGTACAGCTCATTATTTCAACAGTATTTATATTCATACTTACTATTACTTTAGTATTTATTATTACTTGCCCTTATTTAACTTGTACCTGTTTAAATCACAATTATACACGTACACTGTATTTGATTAATCGAAACAAATTTATCTGAATATTGAACAACCGATCAAACCCAAAACATAATAAAACTGCACTGACTGCAAAACCAATATTGCACGGTCGCTAACACTGTACAACTGAAGTAAATGCATAGTTTATATTAGCTGTTCTCAAGTAAATAAAGAATAATGCTTACTCCATTTAATAATTAAATCGTATCAATTATTTATATTAACAGTCAACATTATAAATTAAGAACTTGCTGAGGTATATTATGACTACACTACCTAATAGTAAACAAAAATAATGGAAACACTGATGAATTTCTGCTGGTAGTCACGTAATCTATACAAAATGTTATGGATAACAAGAATTTAGTATAAGTGATATTCATATTATTTGCTCATTTGTGTTGTGCGTACCAATGTATTCGATCCGGCACGTAGTGCGAACGGGAATGGAAGAAATGGGGAAGGGAGGGAATCCTATTTCGATCGTTGTCAAGCAGTACCTGTCCCTTTATTCCTGTCTTCCCCTTTTACCCCCCACTCATCACGAGTCTATTCACGCTGCAAAAGAAGATAAGAAGATGCTTTATTTTTAATTTCCTTTATCGCATTTTGGATACGCCAACCAAATAAAAGTCGACAGGACGGACAGCAGGCCACGAAACGCATACAGCCCACTGCTCTGGAGGAGGGTCCCGCGGGATCTTTCCTAGTTTCGTTTTTGTCTTTGCTCGGGGGCAAACGCACTGCACCGTACAACCGCGCCAACATTGTTTAGTCCGATAAAATTATTTATTAAATTGATGTTAATTGTAGTTATTAATAAATCCGTGTCTTAAAATTTGGTGTGAATAACTCACACGACTTTTTCTTGCCAGCGTAGATAATGAACAATATAATCTATGTTTATTTGGGAGTAAATAATGTAAAGTCAAAAACATGACCTAATTTTATTCGTGAGTGAATGATCCAAATTAAAATCAACCCTTGTTTTACTTAAAACTACAGGAAATTAATCACTGATTGACGCTAAACCAACCTCTATAGAGAAAATTGCTTAAATAAAAATTATAAAATAATTTTCTATATCTATAATTAAGTATACCTTAATTAAACTTTGCTTAATTAAACTTAAAAAAAACACGTTTGCTTTAGAACTCATATTAAGGCCACCATCTTAAAAAATCTGGTGTGAAACACACACGACTTTCTCTTGCCAATGCAAATAATAAAATATATAAACTAACATTAGTAATAAAACATTAGAAATAAATAAAAACTAACCTCAAAAAAACATAACCTAATTTTAATCATGAGTGAAAGACGCAAAATGAAAATCAATAGTTTGGCTTAAAAATACGGAAAATCACTCTTTCTCGCTAAACTAGGCTCTGTTGAGAAAAACACTCTAAATAAAAGTTGTAGATCTTTTAATTTCCCATAAATTTGATTATATACATTTTTGTCGTAAAATGCATACTAAGGCTGAAATCTTTTAAAAAAATCATTTTTTTATAAGTTTTCGTGAGAAACCAGAAAATCACTAATTACCGCTAAACTAAGCGTTGTACAAAAAAATGTTTGAAATAAAAGTTGTAGGTTTTTAATGTTATACAACTTTGATGATACTTTATTGCTCTAGAATCTATATTAAGGGCATAATTAATAAAACATCATCGAGAGGACAGCCTCCCCAAGAATTTCAGCAGAATTTCAGTAGCGCTTACCCTATCTTGAAGGACATAAGAATGCAGTAAACGAGGCGATTAAAAAAAATCGTACGAGCCGTTTATGAGAAAATCACAAGATAGTGAAAAATAGCACTAATAAACTACTACTTCCGATTGACCGATTTTGATGACAATATTTGTGTCGTGTACCTTAGTGGTAATTAATTCAAGTTCCAATTTCCAACGGCATACGCTATTTCGATCTTGAGATATTTTGTCCAATTACGCGGGCGCGCGCGCGCGCACACACACACACACCCTTCGTTAAAAATAAGTTTTTTGGGTTCATTGGGCCTGAAAATGTGTGTATCCGGCGAAACTCGATTTGGAAAAATCTACCAAATGGAAACAATACTTTTCTTTCCTATTTATTCGTATACGGCTAGAGAAAGTATAAATAATTGAAGGATATTGTTACGTCCAGCCATCCCTTAAATGTTTACAATTTTTATTTTATAAATATTTACGGTCCAGCTGATCTAAATTTAAAATCTAATAATGTATAACTAGGCAACAAAAGAAAACATTCATAATACGTACAAGATTCACAGTTAAGTTCGAACTCAATACATTCAAGACCATTATTACAAATCATCATTATTATCATCATTATAACGGGTGTTTTTTTGTAGAGGTATAGAACTTTAAAATGAAATGAAACACAGAATAATTGAACAATTGACGTGGAATTGGTTTTATTTTAAAAATAATTATTTGCCATTTTTATTTAAAAATAATTTCCGGCATGTGGCCGTCGCGGCTGGCTCGGACGTGGTCCAATCGAGACGTTTAATTTGTGACCACTTTTTGCAGCATTTGAGGCCGTATATTGGTAATAACGCGGCGAATGTTGCCTTCCAAGTCGTCAATTATCTGTGGCTTATTGGCATAGACTAGCGACTTCACATACCCCCACAGAAAATAGTCCAGAACGTGAAATTATGCGTTCACCAAACGTTTCTTTCAGTAAATCGATTGTGCCACACGCCGTGTGACATGTTGCACCATCTTGTTGAAACCACAGCTCTCCAACATTAAGGCAATTCAATTCAGGAACAAAAAAGTCATTTATCATGGCTCTGTAGCGGTCACCATTGACTGTACCATTCTGCCCGGCATCATTTTTGAAGAAGTAAGGACCAATGACTCCACCAGCCCATAAAGCACACCAAACAGTCACTTTTTCTAGATGTAAAGGCTTCTCGGCAATATATAGAGGATTATCTTCATTCCAAATGGGTCAGTTTTGTTTATTCACATAGCCATTCAACCAAAAATGGGCTTCATCACTGAACAAAATTTTCATGTGAAAATCGGGGTCAACAGCGATAAGTTTCACGAACCGAACCATAATTTTCAAAATAAATCTGCACAATTTGCAAGCGTTGTTCAGATGTCAGTCAATGTTCATTATAAAATGGTAAACCAAACTGAACATAAATTACAAAACAATTTTCAAAATGGCCGCCATGGAAATCAGTACTGCCAACTTAAAGTTCTATACCTTTAACAAAAACACCCTTTAATTATTATAATCATCATTATTAAACAAACATCATCTGCATCATAAACAACGTACCATAATTTTTAATATAATTTTATTTCAATTTTGAATACATTGCCTAATTTTAGATATTCTTCTAATTTTAGTAAAAGTAATTACGTTAGTAACAGTGTTTTTTCATTCGTAAGGTTTCAGAAACCCTTCCTTCGTTTTGTTAACTGTAAATACGATAATATAAATAAAACACATATTACATAACACGTGTTTAACATATTATCTATCAAATAGGCGTTCCTTATGTACGCATTTGCCCGAAACAGGCAGGCGGAGTGTTAAATTAATTGCACTTCATCTGCTTGTTCCAGGGCTACAAAAAATAGTTCTGTTTCTTATTACAGGTCAGCCAATTATATGACTGAAGCAGTTAAATATTTTCACTCGTATCTGTTATTTCCAGCGCTACAAAAAATAGTTCTGTTTCTTATCAGCCAATTATATGACTGAATCATTTAACAATAGAACAAATAGAGGTGGTAAAGACACTACCTCGTCTGTTCTTAAATACTTCAGTAATATAATTGGCTATTCTTCTGAAAAGAAACAGAACTACTTTTTGTAGCCCTAGCACCTACCTACTTTTGTGCCTACTTTTTGCAGATAATATAACATTCCACCTGCCTATTTGTTGTTTAGGTGATCAGCCTGTAGGCTGGTTTGAACCTGCAGAGGTTTTACTAAGTAAAACGAGGAGTGAGATGGTTTACCGCTGCCTTCCTCACTGAGTGGAAAAGTACGCTTATCAGCATGCCGGGCCCTCTGAAAAGCACATATTTTCCACTCTGAAAATGACACCTTCACTTCATTCACCACAGGGTCTGGCTGTATAATGAAATCCATTACTCTCAGAGGAGATAACTCTTGATTAGTGTCTTTTACACCTCTACCTCTTCTGTTCTTAAATGATTCAGTCATTCAATTGGCTGACCATGTGATAAGAAACAGAACTATTTATTTTAGCCCTGCAACTAACAGATTGAGTGTAAATAATTTGACACTCCACCTGTCTGTTATGGGCAGACCTGCCTATTATGAGTAATCATTTACACATATTATCGTCATTTTTATTGCAAATTCACGAAAATACAGTTGCGATGTGCCTTACTTCTACTCAGCTCGTTCATAATCTGAACAAATTGAAGTTCAATGAACTTGAAAAATAAGAATGAGGTCTACTCCCTTCCGTCTTACTCAAACAGAAAAGAAAATACGCGTTCAAGACTAGTGGTGGTAGAACTCCTTTTTCCTTATAAACCTCCCCCCTTACTGCTTTTCGCTGCTATACTTTCCGACAACATTTTAGAACGATCACTTTTATGAGACAACTCTACAACCCCATCTCTCTCTCTCTCTCTCTCTCTCGGACTCTCTCCACCCATTTCCGTCGAACCTTTTTTTCTGAACATCATCTTTCAAGAGGAAAATCAAATTTCTATTACATCCGGTAATAATGGGAAATTTACGATAAATGATTCGATATGTTTTTGTGTGTCAGTATTCGTGCGCGTAAAAAAACACACACACACTCACACACACAGATAAAAACCACTTTGACGCCCACTCGGTTGTAAACATTCAACCCATTCATAAAGTTGACGTCTACCTACTACGAGTAGCTACTATCCGATTCTCTATCAATTAATAAATGTGTTTCCATTCAATTTTCCATTATCTGTATAAAGATAAAACCTCTGATGTTTATTACATTCACAAAAAAAGTATGGTGACCGCGAGAAATGTTCGATACCCGAATTTCAACTTACTTCATAAAAATATTAACTTTTTTCACTCGAAAAATTAAAAACAAAAATGTTTAATAATTGTTTGTGTTGTTGTTTAAGTGATCAGCCTGTAGGCTGGTTTGAACCTGTAGAGGTTTTACTAAGTAAAACGAGGAGTCAGGTGGTTTACTATTAACTTCCTCATTAAGTTGAAAGAGTATGCTTATCAGCATGCCAGGCTCTCCGAAAAGCACCTACTTTCCACTCTGCAAATGACACCTTCACTTCATTTACCACAGGGTCTACGTGAATAATGAAATTCATTACTCTCAGAAAAGATAACTTTTGACTAGTGTCTTTTACACCTCTACCTCTTCTGTGCGTTAATACTTCAGTCATAAATAATTGGCTGACTATGTGATAAGAAACAGGACTATTTTTTGTTGCCCTGGAACCAACAGATCGAGTACAATTAATTTTTTGAATTTTACTTTTTATTACCCATATGTTATGACACCCAGTTTATAATATGTAGGGAAGAAAAGTATTGTTTTCATGTCGATTTTTTAAATCGAGTTTTTACCGGAAGTTCACGTTTTCAGGCCCCCTGAACCCAAGAAATCTTGTTTTCAGCGATTGGTCTGTGTGTGAATAAAATATCTCAAGAACTGAATAGAAATGAAAAGAACGAAATTTAAACTGGAATAAGTTCCAAGTTCAATTTCGTTCTTTTCATTTAAGAATACCTAATACCTAATTTATATCTAATTTAAGAATCAGCTACTACCGTACTACTTGACCCGACATAAACGTATTCTTCAAAATCGCCCCAGTTACTATATTTTATTTGTTCTACAAGATAGGGTAAGCGGCATGTCTGTTGAAATTCCTGGAAGGCCTGTGCTCTTGTAGAAAAAAGTGGTTTTATAAGATTGCGGCCTTCATATACAATTTGGACAAACATATATTATAAAAGTTGTAGAACTATTAAAAATGTACTTTATTTCAAGCATTTTTTGTACAACGCTTGGTTTAGCGTCAGTTAGTGATTTTTGTCATCAAAATCGGTTAGAAAATGGGAATTTTTTAAGATTGCGGCGTTAGTAAGCAATTTACGACAAAAGTGTAGGCCTATATAAAAAAGTGTCTCATTTTGAAATGAATCAAAATTGAAATAAAAAAGAAAATATTTATACATATATAGTGCATAAAATATCGAAAACAAAAAGTTAATTGTGTTCGAATCTGTTAATTAAATCCAAATCATTGGATCTGTTAAGTCTTGTAAACGTGTAGTCACTGTTGTCCAGTTAGTTTATCGCGAGATGATTCGGATGTCCGTTTAGTCTTTGTTCGTATGTTTTGCTTAACCGTTTAATTTCCTGTCTTACTGAGTTAAGTCGTATGTCGTTAAAGATATATTTATGTTCCATGGTATCCTAAGAGATGATCGTAAAAATTTTGTTTGAAAACGTTCTAAAATGTCAATATTGGTATTTTTTGTTGTCGCCCAGAGTTCTATTCCGTACGTCCACACCGGCTTGAGTATTCTCTTGTATAGCAGCAGTTTTGATTCAGTTGACAGTTGTGAGCGTCTCACAGTTAATCAAAACATATATCTAAAAATCTGGTGTGAAACACTTATAAGACTTTCTCTTACCAATGCAAATAATGAACAGTGTAACCTAACATTGGAAATACTAAACAGAAAACTAACCTCAAAAAACATAACCGTATTTTAATCATGAGTGAAAGACGCAAAATGAAAATCAACCTCAGTTTGGCTTAAAAATACGGAAGATTACTCTTTTACGCTTAACTAGGCTCTGTAGAGAAAAATGCTTGAAATGTATGTTGTAGATCTTTTAATTTCCTATAAATTTGATTATATATCTTTTTTGCCGTAAAATCCATAATAAGGCTGAAATATTAAAAAAAGAAAAGTCAATTTTTTACACGTTTTCGTGAGAAAAAACCATCAAATCGCTAATTACCGCTAAAGTAAGCGTTATAAAAAATGTTGGAAATAAAAGAAAACAATACTTTCCTTCCTATGTATTCATATAGGTAAGAGCAAGTAAAAATGGACAAATTTTTGTTCTTCAACGGTACTTATTTGTTTTTTTTTTGTGTCCATGGTGAAATAAACCAAAAAAGAATCTCTTTCATGAGACGTCACATCTCATGGGTTGTGTCGATTTGTTCAAAAGAAAAGGAGTCGGTTGGAGAAGTGACATTGTGTGTTCACTTTACTCGGGTTCATCCTTGCTCATTATGGGATGAAGCCCATTTAGCTCAAGTAACAAAGCTACTCTTTAACAGGAATCGAATCACACTGTTTTTCTTTCGAAATTTCGACTTTGATTTCTTGACTTCCGGTTTTGGGCGACTACCGGTCGAAACCGGAACTTTAAAACCAATCTAGGCCCACTAACTTGGTATTTAAATTACGAATCCGTAATTAATAGGTTTTCGGGCCAGCCCAGTCAGTCAGCCGGTAGTAAGTCGCTATTATTTGTTAAGTAACACTGGTTGGGCAAGCGACTTTGTATGGTGACCAGTTGACAGCCATCCATGAACAAACTCTACTAGGGGTCCCTGTTCAAACGTTTTCAAACCCCCTAAACCCAAAAAATATGTTTTTAGTGATTGGTCTGCGTGCGTGTGCGTGCGTGCGTGCGTGCGTGCGCGCGCGCGCGGTGTGTGTGTGTGTGTATGTGTGTGTGTGTGTGTGTGTGTGTGTGTGTGTGAATAGAATATCTCGAGAACGGAACATCGTAAAAACTTGAAACTTAAGTTACAGACAACTACCGGACCCGACACGAACATTTTCATCAAAATCGGTCAACCGGAAGTAGTAGTTTATTCATGTAGTTTTTCACTTTTTTGCGATTTTCTCAAAAAACTGGTCCTACAATTTTTTTAAAAATCACCTGATTTACTAATTTTTTTAAGCTTTACAAGATAGGGTAGGCGCCATGTTTGCTGAAATTCTTGGTGAGGCTGTTTTCGCGTAAAGAAATTGTTTTTTTAAGATTGCAGCTTTATTATGCATTTCAGCGCAAAAATGTATATAATAAAATTTGTAGAGAATTTGAAGTTTTACAACTTTTATTTCAAACATTCTTTTGTATAACACTTAGTTTAGCGATAATTAGTGATTTTCTGTTTTTTTTTCTCATGAAAACGTGTGAAAAATCTATTTTTTTAACATTTCGGCCTTAGTACTCATTTTACGACAAGTGTATAAAACCAAATTTATAGGAAATTAAAAGATCTACAACTTTTATTTATTGCATTTTTTTATAGTTCCTAGTTTAGCGTGAAAGAGCGATTTTCCGTATTTTTAAGCCAAACTGAAGTTGATTTTCATTTTGCGTCTTTCTAATATGAATAAAATTAGGTTATGTTTATTGAGGTCAGTTTTTTTTGTTTATTTCTAATGTTTTATTACTAATGTTAGGTTATTTTGGTCATTATTTTAATTGGCAAGAGAAAGTTGAGTGAGTGTGTCACACCAGATTTTTTGGTTTGAAGGCACGAACCGCTATGGCAGATGTTCGAATTCTTTTCGGTTCCAGTGGACAGCTGCCCTTAAGAAACTAGATTTTTAACCCCACCTTCATTTTAGGAGATAACCTTCTATATTAACTAGAACTTGAATGAAGAATAAATTACTATTAAAGCATACAATCATTGGACGCACACAAAACTGTAATAGATCGTGATTGATTGATCGGAAATGCTTTTGATAGATGAGGTAATCCCAACTTATTGTTTCAACCAAAATAATACGAGTACAAAACAGAAGCGCCAGGTTATCAACTAACTGTACACACACACACACACACACACACACACATATATACATACATACACACACATACCATACATTGGAAAGGTGAATGAACTCCGTTTAATTGAGATACGAAAAAGCATTAATTCATTCACGTAGTTTTACGTAGTTGTATTCAGCAGTGGGCGTCGCGGCTTCCAAGTTAACGTTATTACCGATTGTGTGTAATTCAGTGTATTTATTATAAACAGATAGGTATTCTAAAATATAATACTATAAATAATATTATAATATAATATTATAACATTGGCCTACAGTATCACGTAACCGATTTATAATCATTTAATTAATTAACTTATGCTAATCAAAACTGCTTTATTCTTTAATAAAAATGTTATAAATTGCGGCAAACTCTTATAACGATTTCCGAACTGATTTTGATTTATTCACTGCCACTTACTATTATATGTTATTTGAAACAACGGCTTTTTGCAATATGTATTTTTGGTTTTATGTTTCCTGTATGAAAGGTACAAGGTATTTTTTTTTTTTTTTTTTGTTTAACGTCCGACTGTTCTGCAATTACTGCTAATGCAGACGGTGAAGGATGAAATGATTTTTTGTAACGTATGAAAATATGCCGTGCCTGAATGGGATTCGAACCCAAGACAAGGTATGTTATATATTTAATTTTTACTTTCTATTGCCCCTATATGAATATATAGGGAAGGAAAGTTCCATTGTTTTCATGTCGGTTTCTCGAAATAGAGTTTTCACCGGAAATACTGGTTTTTAGGCCTCCTGAACCCAAAAAATCATGTATGTAGTGATTGGTCTGTGTGTGGTGGGTGCGCGCTTGTATGTATATGTGTGTGAACAAAATATCTCAAGAATGGAAAGAAGGTGCTTTTCACAGGGCCTGGCATGCTGATAAGAATACTTTTCCACTCAATGATGAAGGCTATGGTAAACCACCTCACCCCATCCTTTTACTTGGGAAAGCCTCTAAAGGTTCAAACCAGCCTTTCGGCTGATGATTTAAAAAACAACAATAGTAGTTACAGAAATGAAAAACCTACCTACTTGTAGTAATTCAAGCGTTTTCTTACACATTGCAAAAATGAAAATTTTCAGAGTTTTTCCACAAAATTTAGTGTCAAATCGTGATTTTCCACATTTTGTTCATCAAAATCAAAATCCAAAATATAACGATATTCATTTAGTCTCATCCACTAATGTTTAAAATTAGGTTATGTTTTATTTATTTACAATTGGCAAGAAAACGTCGTGTGAATGTTCCACACCGATAGATTATAAACAAATTCAGTAAAAAAATAGTTGAATCGAAACTACGTACTGTATGTGTTTTGTATGTGTTCTATAGCAATATATGAAATACAAGATATGAAAATTATTTTTCATCTCGATTTTTGAATCGACTTTTCACCAGAAATACCAACAACGCTTTCAAATTCTTTGGATCCAAAATAATACGTCTTTACTGATTGTTTTGCGTGTGTGTGCGCGCGCGCGCGTGTGTGAATAAAATGACTTAAAAACGGAGAATCATGCTACGGAAACACTTGGAATTTACGTACCTACCTCGTACCCCTTGATTTTATTTGTATATGCAATTTGTATAAAGGTAATGCGTATTGTCTATGTAATATTATGTTAGGCGTTAGTAGCTAAATAACAGTACAAATACTAATTCATCGTTTTAAAGGAATCAATAGCTGTCTTATTTTTTATAACTTGTAGCAATTTTCATTCGTAACACTTGTAACACTTTAAATATCGGTTTGTTTAAATAAAGCAAACATTTTCTAAATTTTTATTTGTTTAATTTCTCAATAATATCCTCAACGCACTCTGATATGTGTCAATACATAGGAAGGAAAGAATTGTTTCCATGTCGATTTTTTCAAATCGAGTTTTCACAGGATCTTGACGTTTTCAGGCGCCCTGAACCCAAAAAACATGTTTTCAGCGATTGGTCTGTGTGTGTGTGTGTGTGTGTGTGTGTGCGCGCGCGCGTGTGCGTGTGAACAAAATATCTCAAGAACGAAACACCGTACGAAGTTGAAAAGCGAAACTTAAGTTAGATTCTACTACCAAACCCGACATGAACATTTTCATAAAAATCAGTGAATCGGAAGTAGTAGTTTATTCGTGTCATTTTTCACTCTTTTTGCAATTTTCTCAAAAACGGCTCCTGCGATTTTTTTAAAAATCACCTCATTTACAACAATATAGGGTAGGCGTCATGTCTGCTGCAATTCTTGGGGAGGCTGTTCTCTCGGAGAAAAAAATGGTTTTTTTAACAATGCGGCCTTCATATGCATTTTAGTGGAAAAGTATATAATAAATGTTGTAGACAATTAAAAAAATCTACAACTTTTATTTCAAACATTTTTTTTGTATAATTGGGTTGTGATTTTCTGGGTTTTTTCGTGAAAATCTGTATAAAAATCGATTTTTTAAGATTTTCAGCCTTGGTATGAAATTTACGACAAAAGTGTAATAATAAAATTTATAGGAAATTGAAAGATCTAAAACTTTTATTCAGAGCATTTTTCTCTAAAGAGCTTAGTTTAGGATGAAAGAGTGATTTTCCGTATTTTTAAGCCAAACTGAGGTTGATTTGCATTTTGCGTCTTTCACTCATGATTAAAATTAGGTTATGTTTTTGAGGTTAGTTTGTTGTTTATTTCTAATGTTTTATTACCGATTAAAATATATTTTTCATTAGTTTCATTGGCAAGAAAAAGTCGTGTGGTGTTTCACACCAGATTTTTATTTATGTTTTGGTGAACCCAAAAAACATGTTTTTAGCGATTGTTCTGTGTGCGTGTGTGTGTGTGTGTGTGTGTGTGAGAGAACAGAATATCTTAAGAACAGAACAACGTACGAAGTTGTAACTTGAAACTAAGTTAGGTACCACCACTAGAGGACCCAACACGAACATTTTCATTAAAATCGGTCGACCGGAATTAGTAGTTTAGTTTATTCGTGTAATTTTTCAGTGTTTGCGATTTTCTCAAAAACGGCTCGTATTTTTTAAAAATCGCCTTATTTGCTACCATTTTTTATGCTCTACAAGATAGGGTAAGCGCTATGTCTGCTAAAATTCTTGGGGAGGCTGTGCTCTCGTAGAAAAGAAAATGGGTTTTTTTTAAGATTGCGGCCTTAATAAATTTAGAGCATTTTAGGACAAAAGTGTATATAGTAAACGTTGTTGATAATTTAAAACCCTACAACTTTTATTTCAAACATTTGTTTGTATAATGCTTAGTATAGCGGTAATTAGTGATTTTCTGTTTTTCTTTCTTGAAAATCTGTAAAAAAATGGATTTTTTTAACATTTCGCTTACTCGTAGTATGCATATTACGACAAAAGTGTGTAATTAAATTTATAGAAAATTAAAAGATCTACAAATTTTATTAATTTATAAGTATTTTTCTCTAAAGAGTCTAGTTGAGCATGAAAGAATGATTTTCCGTGTTATTAAGACAAACTAAGTTTAGTTTTCATTTTGCATTCACTCATGATTAAAATAAGGTTATGTTTTTTGAGGTTAGTTTTTTTATTTATTGCTAATGTTTTATTACTAATGTCAGGTGATATTGTTTATTATTAGCATTGGCAAGATAAAGTCGTGTGAGTGTTTCACCCTAGATTTTTTATTTAGCGAGGAAAACAATTGTAAATTACCTTACTCCTCGTTTTAGTTAGTAAAGCCTCCAGAGGTTCAAATCAGCTTTTCGACGGATGATTTAACAACACATCGTAGTTATTGGAGTAGTTTGGAGGTGAATGAAATGTACCGCTCTCACCTCCTACAGTCTCTACATCTCCGAGTATGTTAGTACGGTACTATCTCATACCACATAAATGTATTTGGCTGGCCGCATTGGCGTAGTTGGTAACGTGCTCGCCTCTCATCGTGCGGTCGTGGGTTCGAATCCCACTCTGGCACGGCATATTTTCATACGTTACAAAAAATAATTACATCCTTCACAGTATAGATACTGAAGTCACGAGATTGCCTTTTGCCTATGGATGGGCTGTGAGGACGGGAAGTGAAAATTTGAAGTGCTGCCAACCTTAACAGTGAGACACTATTCATAGGCCTACATTTCACCACCGTGCAGTTTTTTCATACATTTTGAAAGCTGTGGTTTATTCCGAGAAAATGTTTTCTTCATAAACCTTATAGGAAATAAAAATGTGACTTGTAATATTGCCTATAGCTTAATTATATGAATAGAAATGTTTAATTTACTGTTATTCACAGCTACCGTATTCCATTAGAACAAAATTTTCTACGAATGAATCGCCTTCTTTACTGTCGCTGTCACCGGCGTCTTCACTATCAGTCTCACTAGTTACACTAATCTACCTAACCGTTTTCTTTTTTTTACCAGGTGTCAACAAAACTGTTGATGAAGAATTATCTTTTTCTCTGTCTTTAACTTTCTTCTTTATATTTCGAATTGTGGAAAGAGAAACATCACAGTAGTTAGCCGCTCGCTTACAGCTTTTGTTAAGAGGCACGGATAGGCATTTTTGTTAAGCTTAAAAAAACCGACATTATGTTTACGGTAACAAACAGTTATATTCGTACAGTTAGCCTACAAAAGGTTGCGCGATATACTGTATTCTGGGTACAGTATAATTTGTTTTGTTTGTCGTACTGAAATTAAAGCAGTCGCGCATGCGCACTGTTGTTTTCCCCCTTTACCCCTCGTTGCAAACAAGGGGAAACTCGTGTCTAAAGTGACTGTACCACCCAACGTCGCTAATGACCACTGTAGTTGATGCGACGTTAAATAGACAATGACAAAACTATGTATTTGAACTGTCGTCACTGTAGTGTTTAAAGATTAATTGTTTATTGATTACATAACAAAGTAAAGTTAAAGGCGTGTTAAATAACTAAAGAGGTCAAGTTAAATCGAGTTATCAATGAATCGCGCTTTTTTTACTTGTTTATTCAATGAAACTAAACTGCTTGCAATATTACAACTACAGGGCGTTTCACAAGTTATATCACGTTAATTTAGTTAGCAAAGATTATAGTTACTGTAAAATCCGTTTTATACATCGAGCAACCTAGTCAGTCAGCTGATTGAAAGTTGATATTATTTGTTAAGTAACATCGGTTGGGCAAGCGACTTTGTATGGTGACCAGCTGACAGACATCCGTGAATAAACTCTTCTGGGGATCCCTGTTTAAACCCAAATAATCAAATAATACAGCAAAAAACTGTGATCAATGTCACCGGATGGCGACATTAAGTGGCAAACCTTATTTGTTTGGTGGCCCTGAAAAGGGCCGTTTAAGTGGTGGTCGTCTTGGAGAGGCGTCGGTCGTAGTCGTCGTGGCGGTCGAGGAGCTGGGCGACACGGAGTGTCGTCGTCCAGCGGAGACGTCATCTTCTTCCCTCGCAGTAGTGCGTAGATGGCTGCTTCGTCGGGTCCGGTGGGCGTAAGGCTCGGTCGAGGGACCGCTGTGGGCATCGCTCGCGTCAGCGGACGACGACGGTCCGGTCGACGGCTTACGGTGTCGGGCCGGCGAGCAGAAGCATCATCTTCTCTCTTGCGGGGTCGTCGATTAGTCTTCGCTGGAGTCCGGCAGCCGTGCGCTGTTGTGGACGTCTTGATGAGCAGCGTCTGGTTCGAAGTAAATCCCCCTGTGTCTTGATCGGAATTGAATCGCCCGGCTCAGTGCAGCGCTCTTTATATAGTCGCCGAGAGCGCTGTGGTAGAGAGCGGCTACTGGCTTGGCCTTGATGACAAAGGCCTCTGTCGGTGTGGAGCCGAAAGGTTTGTCGGTGCGCCGCGCACGGGCCTACCGCACCGACAAAGGCCGGAAGAAGTATTGAAGGCCGGTAACACAGTCAATGATTAATTAGAAGGGGTGGCGGTGACATCAATTTAAGTGGTTGTCAATATTGTACAGTTCCCGATGATAAAGAAAATGTGCGGTTTTCATGAAGTTCTTCAGTAAGTATGAGAAAATTCAGTTAATCCCTTTTAGTGCGCCTCGATTCCCGCTCATTACGCTCTAAATCTGTTCACTAAACTATAAAAATAATATTGTGTACTGTAGTTCATTTTCATTTTCATTATGATAAATCCAAGTAAAGAAAATCTGGTGTGTAACACTCACACGACTTTCTCTTGCTAATGTAAATAGGTATTGAAAATGATAACCTATGTTTAATCATGAGTGAAATAACTAAATAAAAATCAATTTCTGTTGGACCTAAAAATACTCATTTTCATGACCAAACTTCGGAAAATTACTAATTGACACTAAACTTTACTCTAAAGCGATAAAAGTAAAAGTTATAAGTTCTTTAATTCTCTATGACTTCAATTAGTACATAAGCTGTTGCTCTGAAATGCGTCTTTTTGCCGTAATCATAAAAAGTCTCATTTTTAGCGATTATAATGAAGAAAATCACTAATTGACGCTAAACCAAGCTCTGCAGCGAAAACGGATTGAAACAAAATGTAATTTTTTTTTAAATTTTTTATAACACTAATTACCTGCACTTAAGCCCTAACATACATATTAAACCTGTTCTTGAGAAAACTGTAAAAAAGTAAAAATTGTACGAATAAACTACTACTTATGGTTGACCGATTTTGATAAAAATGTTCGTGATAGGTCTCTTATAGAATTGAACTGAACTTAAGTTTCAACTTCGTGCGATTTTCCATTTTTGAGATATTTTTCATGCGCGTGCACACTCATACAAAGATCAATCGGTAAAAACGTGTTTTTTTTTTGGGTTCACGGGAACTAAAATATATATTTTCGTTGAAAACTGGATTTAGAAAAATAGCCATGAAAACTATAAACACCTTTCCTTCTATATTATATTTAATAATGGGCAAAATAAAGTAAAAAGTGTCTGTTAAACGTGAAGATCAATAAAATGTGGGTACAGACAGGAGCAAATAAAATTGTCATAAATATTTTGTGACACCCACTGTATTTATAAATGAATGTACCTGAGTTGTTATAGCAGGTCGGTCGGTATTCTATTATTAACCCAGGTCAGGTATTCTAATTTTAGAACTCAATTGAAGTATGAAGACAAGAGTTCAGAAATAGAATTACCCTTATCAATATTTTATCTAAGGCATTATTACCCTATTAGTACTTCAGGTGTCGTTTTTTCCCGCTCGTTGATCCGATCCGATTTCCACTTGTTTGTGGTCCTATTTTAACCGAAGCTTAGAATCTGAGCCGGTATAGTCAACTTACTAAACATCCAATTTATTTTAGCTCAGTGGTAGAGTACCGCACTTCAACAACAAAGCTCTCGGATTCAATTTGGATAAAAAAAATTATCTTTCCACTGGTTTTTTTAACGAGTTTCCTTACTGCCTTTGCTATCCCTACATCTCTCGCATCCCTCCAGTCACCGATCTCTATATTCTCATTATGCGTAAGGTTTTTTTTTGTAATTCCTAATGTGTGTACGTTGCGATCTGTTCAACTGAGTACCATAAGCAACCCAATGAGATGAGGATGATGTGTATGAAATGTAAATGAGACTGTGTAGTCTTGTACAGACTCAGGTCGACCATTCCTGAGTGAGTATGGTTAATTGAACCCCAACCATCAAATAACACCGGTAACCACTGTTCTAGCATTCAAATCCGTATAAAAGTAACTACCTCTACTGGGATTTGAACCAGGAACCTTTGTCTCCGAAAATCAGATGTTAAACAGCTGATTTTGGCGACGACTTTACCTCTAGACCAACCCGGTGGGGTTATGTGTAAGGTTAAAATATAAATTCGCCATATTTTACACTCATTATTGGTAGTAGATTTCAATCATTACTCTGCAATAAATGATTGAGTAGATTGGAAGCACGTCTGTAGTCGTCACATGATCTTCTTCATCCCGCTCCAGCTCTACTTGGCTACTCAGCTAAACACTTGGTCTATCTTTCTTATTTATTAAAATAAATCCGGAGCGAAACATACACAAGACTTTATTTTTGTCGTTTTATTGTTTAGGTCATTAGCTGAAAAGGTTGTTTTAACCTCTAGAGGGTTTACTAAGTAAAATGAGGAATGGGTGGTTTACCATTGCCTTTCATACTGAGTAGAAAAGTGTGCTTATTAGCATGCCAGGCCCTCCAAAAAACACCTACTTTCCACTCTCCAAATGAAACGTTCACTTCACCACAGGGTCTGTCTAGATAATACAAATTCGTTACTCTCAGTGAAGATAACTGTGACAGTGGTTCGATTCACTAAAGAAAACACCTGTCTTTAAACAGCAATATCATTTGAACTGTTGTATGTAAAAACAATTAAGACACATCAAACTAAAGCTTGTTTTATTGCTGGTTACGGAATATACCGGGTGTTCCACGAAGAGGTTGACTATTTTTGAATTAATATGCCGGACGTATCGTACACTGTACAGACTGGAAATTTTACAGTTATAATAAATAGATATGTAAAAAAGTACCTTCGAGTTTCATTTGCTTATGATTAATCAAAACAAAATGGCGGAAGAAGAAAACAATATCAAAAATGAAAAATAATCTTGTGAATAAAACCACTTAACCTAACCGTTGGATTGGTCGTGGCAGCGGCCTCATGGACTGGCCTCCAAGATCCGTCAGACTTGTCTGTTTGCGATTTTTTCCTATGGGACTGTTTGAAGGAAAAAGTTTATTCTCACACCATTGCAACAGACAAAGACTTAATGAGGCTGATTGAAGAGGAACTGTTGTTGATACCACGGCAATTTTTCAAAAACGTTTATGACTCATTTTTGTTTCAATGCTATTAAGGGGACCGTAACTGCCTATGCAGCTACATATTAAAGTTTCGCAACTTTTCATAAAAACTATAAAAATTGAACCTTAATTTTTTTATTTTAAATTAAACTTCAGAATTTTATTTTGTTCTGCACGGGAGCTTATTTTTGAATGAAGTATTAACAATTGTTTATTAATTTTTATAAGAAGTACAAATAATTCCAAGAAAAAAATAGTGAAAAAAATCGTAAAATATTTTCTATGGACAATTCTTAAGTAATCTTGCGTGTGGAACTAGCCCATAATGAGTAGAATGTTTCCTGAAAATTTCATACCAACATCTTTTAACGGTCCTGAGAAAACTTGCATAAACTTTCAAAAATCATGATTTTCCGCAAATTGATTGAAAATTTTACTTCTTTTAATAACGTCCAGCGCTGTAAGGTGGTAAGCTGGTAACGTGCTCGCCTCTCATCATGCGGTCCTGGGTTCGAATCCCACTCAGGCATGGCATATTTTCATACGTTACAAAAAATCATTTCATCCTACATCACATAAAGTTCCACCCCAACGTCGTCGCTAATGACCGTTGCAGTTGATGCGACGTTAAATAAAAAAAAAAAATCTTCAAGTTTTTTTTTAAATTCGTCTTCTCCCATGTTTGTTTTCAAATTCAGACATTTTTCTTTTGGCGTTTTCTTTTCGTCCTGATTCCAGTCATTCCATTGCACGAATTCTTACCAGGTTTCAGCCCCACTTCTTCGTACAATGGTATAATGTTTATATTCGTAAAAATTGCACTACTACCATAAATAATATATCAAAATACTCAGAATACTATGCACTTTCATAAAATGGAAAAACAAAATATGTAAAAAATTATTTTTTCCCAGTTACAGTCCCCTTAATGCATAGCTATTGATCCTGTGTTTAGGTCAACAGCCGAAAGGCTGGTTTGAACCTCTAGAGGTTTTACTAAGTAAAAACGAGGAGTAAGGTGGTTTACCATTGCCTTCCTCACTGAGTTGAAAGAGTATGGTTATCAGCATGCCAGGCCCTCCGAAAAGCACTCACTTTCCACCCTGCAAATGACACCTTCACTTCATTCATCACAGGGTCTGGCTGCATAGTGAAATTCATTACTCTCAGAGGAGATAACTCTGACTAGTGTCTTTTACACCTCTACCTCTTCTGTTCTTAAATAGTTCAGTCATATAAGTGGCTGACTATGTAATAAGAAACAGAACTATTTTTTTTAGCCCTGGACCAAACAGATAGAGTGCAATTAAAATAACACTCCACCTGCCCGTTTTGGGCATCTATTGATCCTATTACATGCTATTTATCCTCGTACATGGTTTTGTCCATAGTTGGAGGGATGATTTCCACCACCTCTACCCTAATAGGGTAGTAGTTTACTGTAAGAAATTTTGTATTATCGTAATTTATTTTTTAAGTAATATCATGGGAATAAATAAATAGTAATCATTATTATTATTATTATTATTATTATTATTATTATTATTATTATTATTATTACTAAGTTATTGTTATTATTATTGATGGACATCAGTTCGAATAAAGGTTATTGAAACAAATTGTGTTCATTAATAATTTATCACTTTCATTTTATTACTTAAGTAACATTGTAACAGATCACTAATTTGAAATAGTTATGCAAATAAAATTACTTTCCTCCATTTTGTTTTGATTAATCATAAGCCAATGAAACTAGAAGATACTTTTTTACAAACATATATGATATATAATGAACAGCCAAAAACAAAACAAATTAAATATAACACTCACCTCAGAGTGTTACATTTATTCAAGATCTTTTGTCTCTCTCAGAGACATCATCAGGAATACTAAACACATATGTATTGTGTTGTATATAATTTGTTTTGTTTTTGGCTGTTCATTATATATCATATATGAACTGGTGCAAACAAAGGAAAATAATGTTTAATAAAATAATACTTTTTTACATATCTATTAATATTATAACTGTAAAGTTTCCAGTCTGTAGAGTGTGCGATACGTCCAGCATATTAATTCAAAAATAGCAACCTCTTCGTGGGACACCCGGTACATTAACAGTTTTGGAAATTAATAATCTATTAAATATAACGAATTACGCATAAAAAGTACCTTGTTTTTATCCACTTATTTAGTATCCAGACTTCAAAGTACTATTACTTTGTTCACGCGTACTTTAAAATACGAGTATATAGGGCTACAAAGTAACGGGTGTTTCAAAAAGGACGCACTTCCAAGTTTAAGGGTTAATATTTTCTGCTTCGGGAATATTTTTCCCCGCAAATAACAGTTGGCACTAACTACCGTACTCATTGTTGACCCATTGTGTATTACTGACATGTACTAGTGCTATCCCAGTATTCATTTGTGTCTGTAGTGTCTGTATAAGTTCAAACATGGTTTTTTCAAAGGATGAACGTGTTTTTATTATTGAAAGTTATTGCGCATATAAATCTTACGAATGAGTGAAAGACGAGTTCTAGTTAAAATTTCCCAATTCTGAAGTACCTAATAACACCACAATATTCTGATTAATAATCTGATTAATAAATTAATAATAGTCTGATTAATAAATTTCGTGAGACTGGCAGTGTACAGGATCGGAAAAGCACAGGTCGACCATCAGTGTTAACAGAACAAGTTTTGGACGATGTGAAACAACGTTTGACTACCTCAACCGGCAAATCACTTAGAAAGTTATCTTCACAGGCTGGATTATCACTATCTTCCGCTTTAAGGGCTACAAAAAAATTAAATCTGCATCCTTACCGCATCGGTGTCGTTCATGAACTGAAAGAAGTTGACCATGGGAAACGTATACAGTATTGTCGTTGGATACGTTCTCTTGTTAATGACAACGGTGTTGAAAAATTGGATCGCGTTTATTTCAGTGACGAAGCATGGTTCCACTTGGATGGTTACATCCAAGTGGAATCACTTATAGACGCTAAACTAGGCTCTGTAAAAAAGAAATGCTTGAAAATAAAGTTGTAAGTCTTTAATTCTATAACTTTGATTATATACACGTTTGTCATAAAATGCATATTAAAGCTCCAGTCTTAAAACACCATATTTGTACACCGATTTTGATCAGCAAAGTACAGAAATATCACTAATTTACGGTTAACAATGCCTTGTAGAAAAAATGTAAGAAATAAAAGTTGTAGGGCTAGGTATTTTAATTTCCTACAACTTTTTTATTACTACACTTTTTATCTAAAATTAAGGCTGAAATCTTAAAAAGAGAAATTACAGCGAGAGCACAGCCTCCACTGATTTACAAACTACTCTAATTAAACTACATTAAATTAAATTAAACTACACTAATTAAACTACTGAGACATTAATTAAAATAATTTGCTGTATTAAATAAATATACATGAGGAAAAAACAAAAACCTAATAAAATTTATGATCTTTGTGAAACAAAGGATTTATTTACAAATTAATAGAGAAACTGATTATCGGACCGGTAGACAAGCTCACAGATTATTTTATTCCTGTTGTAACCGTTGTTTCTTTAGTTTCTCTCACTACTTCCAGTAGCCTGTTACTGCTCTTTTATACAGAGTAATTTTTAGTCATGTTACCCAATTGTTAATATCTGGTCATTTTTCTTCCAAGAAAGAGAAATTTTGTTTTGTGACACGAAGTTGGTAGGCCTACTCAACCGGTATAGATACGGCAGTGTGAGTTGATTTCCTTGAGCTGTGTAAAATTTTGTGCCGTTTCCAGTCGTGTTACAAACAGAATGTCTTTGACCCTAGAATAACGGGTTTTCATTCTTGAACAATATTTTGCTACGAAATTGTACGAAGAGTGTAAAAGGATCATTTCAAATAAAATTTGTTGGTGTTTCTCAACCAGAAAAAAATGTCAATTTCTAGGCTAATAAATCGATTTCGTGAGACGGGTATTGTTTGCAACAGAAACGTAGTGGTCGACCAACTCTCTTGACAGACGATGTTTTAGAGAATGTGAAAACAAGAATGCTCAATTCTCCACGGAAAAGTTTACGAAAACTTTTCTCGCAAGTTGGTTTGTCATATTCAAGTGTTCAGAAATTTACTGAAAAGTTGAAATTGTATTTGTATCGCGTAAGATTAGTCCACGAGCTTTAGCCTCCAGATTTAAACAAGCGATTGTTTTAGGGTAAAAGACATTCTCTTTGTAACATGACCGGAAACGGCACAAATTTTACACAGCTCAAGGAGAATCAACTCAAACTGTTGTTTCTATACCGGTTGAATAGGGCTACCAACTTCGTGTCACAAAACAAAATTTCCCTTTTTTAGAAAAAAATTACCAGACATTAACAATTGTGTAACAGGAGTAAACAATCACTCTGTACTTTATGATGTCCGGTATATTTTTAAATTTTAAGGAGAGCAGATTAACAGCTGCCGGTCCAGTAGGAAAATAGTATCGATTCACTGTGGTGGGAGAGGAGATAACAGTACAAGCGGAGCAAGTCTTTTCTTCAAGATTTATTAAAGTGGTAAAATAATAGTATTTTTTTTATAAATGTTAATAGACGAGTGAAATGAAACCGATCATCTGTTATTGTTGCAGCGGTGTTTCCCACACTGGCATTGCACGATCACGACCAAGTTCGAGTTGGCACGCATGACCATACGCATACAGAAAGGGCGAAGAAACTCGTTCATCAATCCAGAAGTCAGTAGAAAGCTTGCTTGGTGCTCAAAAAAAAATTCTTTGACTTCTTTGTTGCTATTTCTTTGTCTGTCTCTGTACTACCAACTTTATATTTTATACCTCTTTGTAAAACACCCTCCTTTTTAATATTATTATTATTATTATTGTGTAAGTCCTTCAGTGCACCTGCAATGCATGTCATTGTTTCGTATAGTGGGTAACCATACAAACATCAAGGTTACTAATTATTTCAATATTTATCTTAATTTTTTTGTCGCATGTAGCTTAACTCATTCACAACAATATTTACATGTAACATTCCGCCCATAACAGGCAGGTGGAGTGTTAAATTAATTGCACTCAATTTGTTGGTTCCAGGGCTACAGAAAATAGTTCTGCTTCTTATCACATAGTCAGCCTTCTTATCGTATAGTCATTATATGACTGAACTATTTAAGAACAGAATAGGTATAGGTGTAAAAGACACTAGTCAGAGTTATCTCCTCTGAGCGTAATGAATTTCACTATACAGCCAGACCCTGTTGTGATTAAAGTAAAGGTGTCATTTGCAGAGTAGAAAATATGTGCTTTTCAGAGGGCCCGGCATGCAGATTAGCGTACTCTTTCAACTCGGTGAGGAAGGGAATAGTAAACCACCTCACGTCTTGCGTTTACTTTTTTAAACCTCTAAAGGTTCAAACAAACCTTTCGGCTGTTGACCTAAACAACACATTTACACATTTCAGAGAAACACTGAAATCTTACTTAAATAACAGATTCTTTTCATTAAAACTTCTTCTTCTTCTTCACTTCATTGATTAGGCAGGTACTGCCTGTTCCGGAAACCATTTTTCCCTCAAATGACCAACACCCCTTCGACCATTTGGCTTATAAGTCATTGCCAATCTAGGTAAACGTCTTCCCTTCATGTGTTTCAGTTGATTCTGTACTCATTGATCTTCTCCAGGCTAAATATTTGTAACTCTTCTCTTATAACATCACCTCTTATCATATCCTCAAGAGTGCAGCCTTTCACTTCACTGCCCGAAGAAATTTCGTTTCCACAGCTCTAACTTGGCTTCTCTCCCTGTTTGAAAGCACCCATTCCTCGGGTCATACATTATAACTGGCACCGCCATAGTTTGGTAGAACTTTAGTTCCGGTTCTTTTCATGTTTTGTGCTTTACAGTTCTGTGAATGGTCCCGCAAATGTAACTAAATCTGTTGATTTTATTTGTTACATCATCGTCCTTCATAAAAGATACTTCACACCCCAAATAACTGGAACTAGATATCTCCTCCACAATCAGTTCGTTCACGACACATTTCAATCTCACTGGGTATTTTCCACTGAAAGCCATCACTTTTGTTTTCTTAGCGCGAATATCTTCAGGTAGTAGTTGTCACATATTCGGTATTACACATTTTCAGTAAAACATTTTCAAATTTATCTTCTATATGCCTGATCTTGGCTGTTGTACCACAGCGTTTCGTTCTAGCTCTGTTTCTTTACAATCTTTACTTTTCTGATTTCCCAACTGTTTCATACCAACAATAATGGTTACAACACTGTTACATTAACGTTGCAACATTACATAAATCTAGTTTTTCACCGGTGTAAATTGTTGTTGTTTAGGTGATCAGCCGAAAGGCTGGTTTGAACTTCTAGAGACTTTACTAAGTAAAACAAGGAGCGAGGTGGTTTACCATTGTCCTACTCAGTGAGTGGAAAAGTATGATTATCAGCATGCCAGGACCTCTGAATATCATATACTTTCCATCCCGCAAATGACGCCTTCACTCATTCACCACGGGGTCTGGCTGTATAATGGAATTCATTACTCTCAGAGGAGATAACTCTTGACTAGTGTCTTTTACATCTCTACCTGGTGTAAATTATGGAAAATTAAATTGAATGAACAAAAAAAACTCATATCACGTTACATTAAAACTTGGTCGGAAATGTGTCCACCCGTATTTTGATAATCTCCCAATATGTCAGACTGACATTGATAAGTATTTAGGTCTTACACTGGTCAGGAGACTGACATGGAACCAAAATACACGGCAAATATGTATTTCACTGAATCACAGGTTAAAGACTTAATACTCTCATCTCACAGTTACTACTCACATATTTAGACTTAACACTCTCTACTCACAGTTACTACTCACATATTTAGACTTAACACTCTCTACTCACAGTTACTACTCACATATTTAGACTTAACACTCTCTATCACAGGTACTACTCACATATTTAGACTTAACACTCTCTACTCACAGTTACTACTCACATATTTAGACTTAACACTCTCTACTCACAGTTACTACTCACATATTTAGACTTAACACTCTCTATCACAGGTACTACTCACATATTTAGACTTAACACTCTCTATCACAGGTACTACTCACATATTTAGACTTAACACTCTCTACTCACAGTTACGTATTAATTAAAACCTACACTGTTACGAGTACCTAATTTGTCCGACGTGGATGTAGCCTACATTATGTATCTTTGGTCTGTGGCTACAGAATAGTACCTTATGATGTTTTACCCACTTAATGAATAAGGCACAATTTTCAGAAAACCTACATGTACTTTGCACTCAATTTTTTGTGTAATTATTTTGTTGTCCTTTAAAAATTGCTAATTTTTTTTAACTAAATGTAAAATGAATATAGAAAATTTAAGTAGAAAACCGTATTATAAATAATCGGCTTAAATTAACAGAATAATTATCAATCCTTTAGAAATAACTTTAGCTTTTTTTATAATATTTATTTTACAATTTATTCCATAGTAAAAGTAAAAATGTAGTGGTGTGTGATTGTGGTTTATTAATTAGAAAAGTTACTTGTTCGTCTCTTTTAGAATTTATATTTAGAGGTTTTTTTCCGAATAGTCCTTTAGAGAGAATAGGCCAAATCAATATTTTAATTACTTCTTTATGTTTTGCTCATGTTTCTTTTCTCCCACAATCTTTTCTTTCTTTTGGATCTTCTTAGGAAGATCTTTTTTGGATCCTTCTTAAGTTGTTCAATGCCCACATTTTTTTTTCATTCTCCAACTCAAAGATCACTCAGGTTTTTTTTCTAAAACATTTCTCTGTTACGTATATCTTCTGTGTTGATTTTTACCTCTTTGAGGCCATTCAGTGTTACTGTGAGTCATGCCAGTTGGATTTTTTAATCTATTGTTTTATATATTTATAGATTTCTTATTTATATTTTATTTTATTCATAACTTTATTTTTTATTATTTAAATGATGCGGGAAGACCGAGGAAGAGATGGGTACCGGAACAGGTTGTCTAAACCTAGACCTTGAAGTGAAGAAGAAGAAGAAGAAGAAGAAGAAGAAGAAGAAGAAGAAAATTATTTTCTCATAAAATTTTTTCATTAATCTGCTATCGTTCATTCTTGCTATGTGTCCAAAAAATGCAAGTCTCCTTTTTCTCATTACGTGGATTATATCTCTTTGTTTGAACGCAGTCTACTGTAATTGTCTTCTTCCTTGTTAGGTCCTAGGATGTTCCCAACTATTCTCCTTTCTATGCTCATATTTTATAGATTCTGCGTTTCAACATAATTTTAAGCGTTTTTATTCCGTACAATGCTTCTGGTCTTACCTATGTCTGATAATACCTGATTTTTGTATTTAGATGTTTTTTTTGCTAAAAAAATTAGTTGCTTTGATTTAAATTGAAAATTTTTTAAAATTATGTTTGTAAATATTACTGGAATTGGCTGAACCAATGTACAAACCTTTAAAAATGAAAAAAAATAATTTTTTAAAAATATTTTGAATTTTCGTGATTAGCTTGTTCATCTAATAGGCCTATCTAATAAGAGCATGCAGCTATAAATGTACTGTCTGAAATTTTGTAAATAATTACATGCCATTGCACGGCGCAATTTTTTTAAAATTTGTGTTCACGTACAATTAAGTTTGTTGCGTTAGTTTATAAGTTAGTGGTTTTTTTTAAATAGTAAATAGTATTTGTTATTTTAGCGTGCATTTAATTTTATATGTTATAAGTAATAACAAATTATTACTTAATAATCAATTTTACATAACAGAAAAGTGGAGTGTTAAATTATTTGTACGCGGATCTGCTAGTTCCATGGATGTAAAAATTGTTTTGTTTCTTATCACATGGTCAGCCAAGTATATGATTGAAGCATTTAACAGCAAAGAGGAAGAAGTGTAAAAGACGTTAGCCAAGAATTATCTCCTCTGAAAGTAATAATTTCAGTATACAGCCAGACCCAGTAGTGAATGAAGTGAAGGTGTCATTTGCAGGGTGGAAATTAAATACTTTTGAGAGGGCCCGGCATGCTGATAAGCATGGCTAATTTTCCATTTTGTGAGGAAGGCAAATTTAAACTATTTCACCCCTCATTTTACTTAATAAAGCATCTAGAGGTTCAAACCAGCCTTTCAACTGATCACCAAAACAAAACCATTAACTATTAAATTTATTAATTATTAATTTATTAAACAGTTAACATGGAATACTTTATAATATAATCAGCTGGTTGTATGTTCATTGGTTATAATTGGTATTGAAAGACCAAATACATTTAATGACAGTAAAATTATGGGTAGAAAACATGGCCGGAGTTATCTAAATACATATGTAAAATAAATAATTTTGTGCTAACTCCAAATTCATCTTTAAGATCAAATTAGTTTATACTGTCACTCGTACAGTTGCTAATGAAACTAATATCAAAACAGCTGTAGTTAATAAAATGTAACTAATAAATCCATGTACAACATCTGTATAGAGCTACGAGAGCAAGTATTGGTGTAGTTGGTGGCAAGTGATTGATTGGCTAGCTATGAAGAAGGGTAGGGGGCAATGCGTACGTTCAGAGCTCATCAGCTTGGTGTCTTTTACACCTCTTACCTCGTCTGTTGTTAAATGCTTTAGTCATATAATTAATTGACTGACCATGTGATAAGACAAAGAACAATTTTTTGTAATCGTGGAACTGTGGTTGTTGTTTAGGTCATCAGCCGAAAGGCTGGTTTGAACCTGTAGAGGTTTTACTAAGTAAAACAAAGAGTGAGGTGGTTTAC
Source organism: Catonia carolina (assembly GCA_035578175.1). NCBI lineage: Eukaryota > Metazoa > Arthropoda > Insecta > Hemiptera > Achilidae > Catonia > Catonia carolina. The sequence continues at coordinate 1,638,907 of JAQMRL010000004.1, forward strand.
TATTGCCACGACTCACTGAGTGGAAAAGTACACTTATCAGCATGCCGGGCCCTCTGAAAAGCACACATTTTCCACTCTGAAAATGACACCTTCACTTTATTCACCACAGGGTCTGGCTGTATAATGAAATTCATTACTTTCAGAGGAGATAACTCTGATTAGTATCTTTTACACCTCTACCTCTTCTGTTCTTAAATGATTCAGTCATTTAATTGGCTGACCATGTGATAAGAAACAGAACTATTTATTTTAGCCCTGCAACGAACAGAGTGAGTGTAAATAATTTGACTCTCCACTTGTCCGTTATGGGCAGTATAATCGTGGAACTAGCAGATAAAAACACTCCACCTGCAAGTTATGGGTACATTTCTTTCTTATATTACATATAAGGCAAGAAAAAGTAAAAACAAACCAATAGGGGGTTTGTTTATAAAATACTTGTTCTCATCTTTCCGCTGAATTTGTAATAGTTTTCCTACGGGTTAATAAAAACGGGAACGATCACAGTACACAGTATAGTCACGGTGAAATAAAGTGGATTCAATTTTCGATATTGTTTGAGAAGATGATTGCCCTCATTTTTCTCAAAGAATCCGTTTGTGAAAGAAAATACTATTTTATTAGTCGTACGTTAATGTAAAGGTTCTGTTACTCATCGTTTGAAGTAGGGTTATATTAGGTCGAGTTAGCAGAGCTACAAGAAGGGAAGGTAAGGTTAGGTTTCGTTAGGCCTAATATTGCTCTCTGTGAACTCACTTGACCTCTTAAGAGCTACCTACCTTTTATTGTCTTGCCTTGCTTCTCGTTTATTCCAGCTATATATCTTGCCTGGCTTTGATCTGCTGTGTTTGTAGTTGTTAGAGTCTGCACAAAGGGTTTACAAAATGTATGTCTAACCTAACATAACCTCTTACCTGTTTACCGTATCAATTATTTTTCTTTAGAATAATTAATCTAATTATTCTATACAAATTAGCCTTGATAATTCGGATTGATCGGGAATGAGTCCGATCCAGGTTAGCTGAAGAATGTAGGAAAAACCATTAAAAAGAAAATTTCACTATTAGGACCTGTAGCGGCTGTTCTGCATCAATGTACAGCGTGTATCGAAAAGAACTTTGAAAATTCACAATCTGTTGGAAACAATCAGTGTCTAATATTAGATGACTAACCATTAATAATAAAAATGTTTTTTTTTTATTATTTAACGTCGCATCAACTACAACGGTCATTAGCGGCGACGTTGGGGTATAACTGTTTACAATGGAGGATGAAATGATTTTTTGTAACGTATGAAAATATGCCGTGCCTGAGTGGGATTCGAACCCAGGACCGCATGATGAGAGGCGAGCACGTTACCAACTGCGCCAATGCGGCCGGCGTTTACTACTTTTAAAGTTCTCTTGTTTCGTTTTACAGATCACAGAGGTAATACGTATAGGCCTAATTTGTAACCGCATTTAGTTATAAAAAAGAATAGAAATAAAGTATAGGCCTAACGTATTTATATACAGAACGTTCTGAAAAAGGGTTCCTAGAATTCAGGGCGTGATTCCCCACAACAAAAGTTGAAAAAAGTTCAAATTAACATAGGTCCGAAAATCATTAGTTACCGAGTTGTACAGGGTGAAAGTTTCGTCAGAATTTCAGTTACCCCGTTGAAACGAAGCCCTACAGTTTTGTTGGGCGTTAAATTAGGCATAAATTTTACCGAATTGTATCAATCTCTTTAGAATTAAATTCTTTACAAGTTTTATAAAAATTTCTTGTGTTAATTATCCATTTAACAAAGTTCATCTGCTTCAAACCTAAAATAAACTTGTTTTTCGGGACCAAGTTTTGCGTATTTCATCAAATAGACCTATTTTAAAAATTACTGCAGCTACAGTTCTGAAACCTGTTTTGTTCAATTTTTCTGTTCATTTTACATACGATACGGTAAAATTTATGCCTAATTTAACGCCCAACAAATATCTGAAGGGTTTCGTTTCAACGGGGTAACTGAAATTCTGACGAAATCTTTCACCCTGTATAACTCAGTAACTAATGATTTTTGGACCTATGTTAATCCGACCTGTTTTGTAACGGCCCCTCTATCTACATCGATAGGTTGGTAGGGGCGTTAACAAAAAAAACAGGAAAGGAAGCTAAGAAAACCATAAATACACTCAGGTTGTGCTGCATAAACAAATGAATACAAATTTAAAAGGTGGATAAAACCAAAATAATTTAATATAAAAAATTAATTAATAGGTATAAACACCAATGTTAATACAAAATAAGTTTCGAAGCAATAAGATGCTTTTTTCCCAAAATAATAAAAATAAAAAAACATCATACCAATTAGCAGACAACACTCATTACGATATATTACTGACGTGTTTAATAAGCCTTCATCTAGCTTGGACGACAAGTAAACAGCATGATCAAGTAATTCAGGAAACGTTGACCAATTTAATGTGATTGTTGGCGAAAGAATTTCACCAATGCGGGAATCGAAACTCATGATCCGAGTATCGTGTTGCACGTCCCAAAGAATAGATTTCACAGTCCCAGGGTTGAAAAACGTAGCACCAGGATTGGAATTGAAGTCCCAGGATTGGAATCCAATATTAAATTGGGCGAAATATTCGAATCACATTTTCATTAAATACAAATTGCCGAATACCGAAAAGACTTAATAAGATAGATACGGCAAACAAAAAAATTATAAATACCGGACAACGAACAGTTCAATACATAATAAAAGATAATAATAACAATAAAACTTTTTTACAAAAAGTTAAAACAGTAATTAGGCCCGTAACATTACTGAGTAGTAATGTACGTCCTTTCGTTTACACAGTCGAGACATGACTCTCTGTGTCCAACCAGGAAAGTTTTCAATAAATTCGGCAGCAGTACCTAATTAGAAAAATAGGCCACCGCAACGACAAACAGCTGATGAGTAGATAACTAAACAACCACCGCAAATATAAAACTTAAAATAAAATCTGTAACGGTCTGAAGATCAGACGTTACAGTTTTTCAACTTTTATTGTGGGGAATCACGCCCTGAATTCTAGGAACCCTTTTTCAGAACGCCCTGTATATACATTTATTGATCAATACTTAAAACATCAGTCATAATAGATCTATATGATGTAAGCCTAACAGTTTCATTTATAAAAATACTTTTAAAGTATTTTATACTTAAATGCTTTTGAAAGTATTTTGTTGTTACTTTTTAATCAGCGTGTACACAAACATTTAAATAATGCGCATGCTCAGTGACGTCATTATTTGTTTACTTGAGGTATCTTTCTTACGGTGAACCGAGATACACACGGTATTAGGAATCACGGAAAAGCGAGCTTCTGTCCAATTGTGGGGTTGTCAAATTTGTCACTTTACCTGTATTTGTAATGTATAAAACATTACGTGTACATAACAGGCAGGTGGAGTGATTAAATATTTGGACTCGATCTGTTAGTTGCAGGGCTACAAAAAATAGTTCTGTTTCTTATTACATGGTCAACCAATTACATGACGGAAGAATGTAACAACAAAAGAGGTACAGGTGTAAAACATACTAGTAACAGTTATCTTCTATTTCATTATACAGGTTGACCCTGTGGTGAATGAAGTGAAGGTGTCATTTGCAGAGTGGAAAATATGTGCTTTTCAGAGGGCCTGGCATCCTGATAAAGATACTTTTCCACTCTGTGTGGAAGGCAATTATAAACCACTTCGCTCCTAGTTTTACTTAGTAAAGCCTCTAGAAGTTCAAACTAGCCTTCCGGCTGATTACCTAAACAACAACGAAACATTACGTCACTCTGTATTAAATATTTGAATTCAGTTTCATTACTTTGTTACTTTCTCTAGCCTATATCAATATATAGGAAGGAAAGTATTGTTTACATGTCAATTTTAAGAAATCGAGTTTTCACCGGATCTACACGTTTTCAGACCCCCTCAACCAAAAAACATGTTTTTAGCGATTGGGCTGTGTGTGTGTGTGTGTGTGTGTGTGTGTGTGTGTGTGTGTGTGTGTGTGTGTGTGTGTGTGTGTGTGTGTGTGTGTGTGTGTGTGTGTGTGTGTGTGTGTGTGTGTGTGTGTGTGTGTGTGTGTGTGTGTGTGTGTGTGTGTGTGTGTGTGTGTGTGTGTGTGTGTGTGTGTGTGTGTGTGTGTGTGTGTGTGTGTGTGTGTGTGTGTGTGTGTGTGTGTGTGTGTGTGTGTGAGTGTGAGTGTGTGTGTGTGTGCGCGCGCGCGCTCAGAATATCTCAAGAACGGAACATCGTACGATCTTGAAACTTAAAACTTAAGTTACATATCACTACCGGACCCAACACGAACATTTTCATCAAAACCGGTCAACCGGAAGTAGTAGTTTATTCGTGTAATTTTTAACGTTTTTGCGATTTTCTCAAAAACTGGTCCTACGATTTTTTTTAAAAATCGCCTGGTTTACTAAATTTTTTATGCTCTACAAGATAGGGTAGGCGCCATGTTTACTGAAATTCTTGGTGAAGCTGTTTTCACGTAAAAAATTGTTTTTTAAGATTGCGGCTTTATTATGTATTTTACCGCAAAAATTTATATAATTAAAGTTGTATATAGAAATTTTAAAATTCTACAACTTTTTTTTTTTTTTTTTTTTTTTTAATTTATTTATTTAGAGTCGCATCAAAACAACTTGGCCATTAGCGACTACGGTGGATTGTGTAATATTAACTTTGGGATTTGACATGTGAAAATTTCCAGACCCTCGCCGGGAATCGAACCCGGGACCTCCGCGTGGCAGGCCAATGCGCTAGCCACTACGCTACGGCGGCGGCCTCCACAACTTTTATTTTAAACATTTTTTTTGTATAACGCTTAGTTTAACGGTAATTAGCAACTTTCTGTTTTTTTCTCATGAAAACGTGCTATCTTTTTAAGATTTCGACCTTAGTATGCATTTTAGTACAAAAGTGTAAAGTATAATGAAATTTATAGGAAATTAAAAGATCTACAACTTTTAATTAAAGCATTTTTTTACAGTGCCTAGTTTAGCGTGACAGAGCGATTTTCCGTATTTTAAAGCCAAACTGAGGTTGATTTTCATTTTGCGTCTTTCACTCATGATTAAAATTAGGTTATGTTTATTGAGGTTAGTTTTTTGTTTATTTCTAATGTTTTATTACTAATGTTAGGTTTATTGTTAATTATTTGCATTGGCAAGAGAAAGTTGTGTGAGTGTTTCAAACCAGATTTTTTTAAGTTTGGTAACCCACCAGGTTGGTTTGGTGGTACAGTTGTCGCCGCTGGTCAACTGTTTTACAGCTGATTTTCGTAGACGAAGGTTCCGCAATTCACATCCTCGTAAAAGTATGCTTTTATACATCGGTACACTTTTATACGGTTTTGAATAGTGGACAGTCGTTAGAGGTGTACTTTGATGGCTTGTGTTCAATTAATAATACTCTCTCAGGAATGGTCGGCCTGAGTCTGTACACGTCGCACACATCATCCTCGTTTGATTGGTGATGGAGTCTCTATTGTTCTTAAATTGAACAGATTGCAACATACACACTCACACACTAACACAAACATGAGGGATAAAAACATAATTTCTGCCTCAGCTGCAATACTATACCAACACAAAGTTAGAAATCTGGCGTGAAACACACACAACTTTCTCTTGCCAATGTAAATAATGTACAATTTAACCTATGTTTAATCATGAGTACAAAATTTAAAATGAAAAACATAACCCAATTTTAGTCATGAGTGAATGACGCAAAATGAAAATCAACCTCTAAAATTTAAAAATAGACAATCACAGTAATTTGCTTCTAAACTAGGCTTTGTAGAGAAAAATGATTACAATAAAAGTTGTAGGATTTTTAATTTCCTGAAACTTTTATTGTAAACTTTTCGTCATAAAATCACAATCTTAAAATATTCTATATGTTTACCGATTTTGATGAGCAAAATACAAAAAATTTTTAATTGACGCTAAATTAAGTTCTGTAGAAGAAAATACAACCATGAAATAAAAATTGTAAGGTTTATAATTTCCTATAAGTTAACTTTGATTATACATGATTGCATATATTTTTGTCGTTAAGTGCATAGCCTACTAAGGCCGCAGTCTTTAAAAAAATCCCTTTTTCTACGGATTTTCATGGAAAAAACAACAGTAAATCACTAATTGCCGATAAACTCAGCATTATACAAAAAACTGGTGAAATAAAGTTTTAGGTTTTTAAATGTTTTTATAACTTCGATTGTCTTCGATTGTAAACACTTTTGCCCTAAAATGCATATTAAAGCAACAATCTTAAAAAAAAATTGTACGAGACATAGGCTCCCTAAGAATTTCAGCAGACAAAGCGCTTATCCCCTATCTTGTAGAGCATAAAATAGTGAATGAGACAATTTTTTAAAAAATCGTAAGAGCCGGTTTTGAGAAAATCGCAAGAGAAAACATAACACTAATAAACTACTACTTCCTGTTGACCGATTTTGATGAAAATCTTCGTGCCGGGTCCGGTAGTGGTATGTAACTTAAGTTTCAAGTTTCAACTTTGTACGGTACTCCGTTCTTGAGATATTTTGTTCACACACTCACACACAGGCCAATCGCTAAAAACATGTTTTTTCTTTTTGGTTCAGGTGGCCTGAAAACGTGTAGATCCTGTGAGAAGTCACTTTTTAAAAATCATTTTTTTAAATCTACTTAAAAACAATACCTGTATATTCATATAGGACAAGAAAAAGTAAAAATTCGTATCATATTTTATAGTCGTCACGTACGAAGGGTTTTTTATTTTGTTAATAAATAATTACTACAACACACAATCAGTAAGAAGTTACTAAAGTGAATGACAGTTAACATGAAGGAGAGGGCTTCCATTAAAGCCCTTCCATAAAAATACAACTAAAAATACATTTTTTATGTAATTTAACTACAGTAATCCCTTGGTATCCGCGGGTTTCGGTTATCCGCGGATTTTATCCGTGGGCCTAAAACCTTAAAATACGTACGTAATCTCACCTTGTGTACACCGTACTTGTTGGGAGGTGGGGAAGTCATAAAATTCCGAAAACATGTGTCACCCTACGTGTTTGAATAAATGTTTTGGAGTTCGTATCATGTTGAGTCATACACTAGTATGACGGCCACCATGAGCCAAGCTAGATTTCCACGTATTGAACGTAGTGAGCGCGTCACCGAATACCGGGCCCCGCCAGTACAGCCCCCGCACCTAACCACCATACGTACGCCCAGGCGCTATACTGTAATTTCTCCGTACGTTTTCCTCCATGTGTCAGTCTAACTTCTTCGTACGTACGTACAGTTCTATGTTTGCTTGACGATCCTGAAACGAAGCCGAGCATTTCTTCATAAACCATCAATGAGATCCTCAGCATGGCAACGCAGCTCCCTGACCACCTGTTTGAGACGGATACCGTCATGGAAAGGGCCCTTCAACTGAAAAGAGGACTCCAGGAGCTGATGATACCATACGAAGAAGTCCACAAGGAGTTTGAAAAGAGGAAGAAGCAAACAGCCATAACTAACTATTTTAAAGCAACTTAAGTTTTTATGCGTACAGTAGCCTACTGTATTTATTAAATATTTATAGATAATAATAATAATGGTAAAATGTTCCTAAAACTATTAAACGCTTAAAACGACTACAGGACTTTTACTTCAGAACCTAACCCCCATCTTTTCGTTCATATAAGGTATCATTGCTCGCTTCTCATCATGCAGTCCTGGGTTCGAATCCCACTCAGGCACGGCATATTTTCATACTTTACAAAAAATCATTTCATCCTACATTGCATAAAGTTCCACCCCAACGTCGTCGCTAATGACCGTTGCAGTTGATGCGACGTTAAATAAAAAAAAAAGGTATCATTATCCGAGGGATTACTGTATTTTTTTTAAAATTCTAAATTGTTGTTAAAAGTCATTTGTATTAATAAAATATTTACCCTGTTAGTTATTTATGTTAATTATTTTTTTTATTTTTTGTTTAATTATTTTAGTGCGTTAATTTTTCTTTTTGTTAGTTTTTGTTTCTGTATAATCTGTCCCGGAGATCGAAGACATGATGCCGTTTTAAACGTCTGGTGGTTCGTTCTAGCAGATTTAGAGCCAAATGATTTATATTTGTTGACAATTTAACGTGATATTTTTCGCTGAGCCTTCTTATTAATTCTTTAACAAATGGAATGTTTAACCCTTTCAATCCCAAAATTTTTAACTATATACAAAAAATTATGTGTACATCGTTTCATAAATTTAAGTGTAATAAAATCACTTTTAGTGCTTTAGCCCTTTTGAGGGCCTGACAAAAAAGTGTGACACTTACGTCACATTGGGACTTGGTGGTATCAAAGTTCCCAAAAATATGAATAAGTACATACAACAAATTCGAAAGAAATGCTACCTTATTTTAGTTAATGAACACGAATATTTAAAACTAAAATTAATTTAAAAAAAAACATTATCGCCTCCGTGGTGCAGTGGTCAGCATGCTACACTCCAAAGCGGAGGTCTTAGGATCGATTCCTGGCTAGGGTACAGAAAATTATTACATTTCACACCCAGCGTTCTTTCATCCAAAGAAGTCACTAACACCTAACATTTTGATGGCTGTTATTTCACTCCAATTTGACTTCTATGGCACACTGGGTTAGAAAGGGTTAAGTACTTATGCACTTCAGTATTTCTTGCATGCCAAGAAGAATTTACAAAATTTCTTAATACTTTATTCTGAAACCTTTGAATAATATTTATATTACTGTTACTGGTAGTCCCTCATAGTTGAAGGCTGTACTTTCAGACAGGGCTGAGGATAGCTTTGTACAGTACTATTTTGTTTTCCAATGACAGGGATGACTTTCTGCCTAGTAACTAATACATTTTATTAAATTTTACGTGTAATTCTGTGCGTTTCATCATAATGTCTAATTTTTATGAGGTAGATGTACTCGTACATTTCATTTATAAAATTTCGTTGTACGATTGGCGGTGGTACAGAATTAGCGAGCACTTTAGTTAAGTTTTCCGTCTCAATAATAGAAATAAGAGAATGAGGTCAAATAAAAAATTAGGTTAATGTTAAACAAAATGTATATTTTTATTTTAAAAATGGAAACAAACGTACTCTATTACAGATAGGGTGATTTGTTGATTTAAGATGAGGTTATGTAAAGAATACGATTAATTTGTTTGCCAGTTGCTACGGTAACCGCGACCAATTTAAAAGGGTACTGGGTATATATCGATATCCATCGTTGTGTGCGGCCTGCGCTATCTAATCTACATTTGAAGCCCTCCTTCGGTTTAAGGCACGTTTACATTTGATTTACTTCGTTCCATTACCTTTGACCCTTAAGACCTATGTCCACGATGCTAGTCTGCTAAAGTCCACCCTTTCTTAGTTTGCTCCTAATGTAAACAAATAATGACGTCACTGAGCATGCGCTTTATATAAAAATGAGTACACACTGATTAAAAAGTAACAACAAAATACTTTCAAAAGTGTTTAAATACAAATTACATTTTAAAATTATTTTTATAAATGAAATTGTTAGGCCTACATCATATCATGACTGATATTTTAAGTACTTTAAGTACTTATAATTTAAAACATAGTTCACTTAATAGGAATACGACATCCGTAAAGTGGTTGACGCCTAGCGTGCACCCTCTAGTAGCCGGCTTTGGTTTGTTGACAGTAGGAGCAAACTAAGGACGGCTGGTTGCTTCTGTTCTGGACTTACTAGCGCACAGGTAAAGGTTCCCGCGGAGCTAGTTAACCCTTTATAGGTCACTTACCACTGGCAATTTGTAAGTACACTTTGTAAGTACGCTTACCACTGGCAATAAGGTCGATTTTATGTAAGAATAAGCGATGCAGTTGAACCTTATTGGTACTTTATGGTGTTATAAATGTTCTCTGGTAAGTAGGTTATCCACATTTTGAAATTAGTGCGCAGCGACCATTTACTTCATGAGTTATACGAATTTGGTAAGGATTCATAACAGCGTACGCTACCGCTTTGTTTTGTTGTTACTTTTGTACAGTGCTTAGAAAATTCGAGTTTTTTACGGGAAAGCAAGCATTCATGCTAATATACAGTTAAGATAAGTTATTCTACACATTTTTCTGTTATATAGTACTATAAGTTGTTTTAATAAGTATTTTTACTACTAAAAATAATGTGATTTCCATTTCAATAAACGTTCCTTGGTAAGTATACTTACCAGGGCGTGACATCAAAACAAAGAAATATCTTACCGTTCTGGCACTAGAAATACATTATTCAAGTCCCTGTACAGCAAAATTTAACTTTTCACAACATATATATATATATATATATATAATATATATTATATATATATATATATATATATATACCGGGTGTCCATTAAGTCTGGAAACGGCTGAATTACAGAAAAGTGAGCGTCACTAGGTGACCAGAATGACTTTAATTGCTTGTTGCACCAAAAAAAACTAATCTGGGTGATATTTGAAATTTTTGTCCGCCATCTTGGATCCGCCATATTGGATTTAACTTTCTTAATTTAAATAGGATGATGGTCATATGATACATGATTTCGATCTAAAATTTCAAAATAAATTCAATGCCGAAAACCGGAAATCGATATTTTTTTCGTTTTTGAGATATTACCATTCAACTATCCAGATTGGGGCAGAACGGCCATTCTTCCCTCCTCCGTCTTTGAGCCTACATAGACAATTTTGGTAGTAAGTGAACGACTACACATAAGATTATTGAAAATAATAAGTTTTTTTAATATCTCCACTCGTTAGTAAATAGGAAATTATTGTCATTAAGAAATACGGAAAAACAATTTAACGGCTGATTTATTGCATTATTAAACTACAGTATTTAATTTGTCGAGCGAGTGAGAGGGAGATATGTGGCATAACTACGCATGCGCTCAAAGATCTTTACCGTAATAATCCAAATCTGAAAACATACTACAGTCGTTATATTGCTTGTTAGTTTACTGCATGCATAAACACTTGCTCACAACAATGAGTAAAATTTAAAACAATGTTATTGGAACGGCGCATATGGGTTGTGCAAGTGAGAGCGTTATGCATTCTCTCACTCCCTCGGCCAGCGGACATTAGTTCATCTGAATATTATACATGACGACTTAAGAACGAAGCCACCTCGTCAATGAACCCCACACCTTACGGTTATGGACCTTGCGGTACAAGATCGTACGTTCAATGCCACGCCAATTTTCCCTTTGGACTTGAAGCTCCAGGTCGTACCTTCGGGTAAATAAACCTCAAGGTGATTATAAGTAAGCCTAGTATATATTTTTTAAATATCTGGGGAGAAATTATTGTAAATTTTCATGGTACTATTACTCGACTTGTGCATGCCATTACGTTTCTACTTTCTCTTGGCCTTTATGAATATTGGGAAGAAACATAGGTATTGTTTTCATGTTGATTTTTCAAAATCGAGTTTTCACCAATTGTACACGTTTTCATGTCCACTGAAACCCCCAGAAACATGTTTTTAGCGATTGGTGTGTGTGTATGTGTATGTTCAAACTATCTCAAGAACGGAATAACGTACGAAATAGAAACTTAAAACTAATGTTTTAACGCTTCACGACAAGTCACACGAACACGAGAACCCACTGGTGCGTTGGTGCGTTCACTTTCCACCTTCCTGATAATCCCGTTAGACGCCTTAAAAGACGCTGAAGTAGAGACCTGCTAATTTGATATACAAATTCATTCTTGGGGAGGCACCAATGGGGGCCCTGCCCCTCTCATGTCTATCATGTCACATTTGCTTGTAAAATTTTACAGTTGTAAATAAAGTATTAAAGAGAAAAAAGAAAAGAAAACTAATGTTAGGTACCATAAAAAGACCCGGCACGAACGTATTCATCAAAATCGGTCAACCGGAAGTAGTAGTCAATAATAGTAATTTTCCGTAATTTCATGTTCTACAGAGGTTGATTTTAATTTTTTTTCATTCACTTACGATTAAAATTAGGTTATGTTTCTTATTTCACTTTGTTTACTCATGATTAAGCATAGATTTTACATTGGCAAGAGAAAGTCGTATGAGTGTTTCACACAATTTTTAGATATTCAATTGTATCGTCGTGTAACCGGTCTAGTGTAAACCCGACTTTCTGAACTGTTAACAGTCGACATGCGACTGAACTTTTTATGTATTGTAGTTAATACTAAACTAATAATTACCGACTGTCAGACAGAATAACTTTTGAAAAGTTATCATGACCAAGTTAAACTGCGTCGGATGATACTTAACTTTAACTCATTTCAGGTTAATTTACTTAAAAAATGCATGATTCTTTTTGTTTAAAGTACTTTTATTATTTTTTGCTTGGATATGGTCACCATGCAACAGAGTAATTATACCTTTCTAAAACAGCCAGAAAAACAACTCAATACTGGGTGATTCACAAAGATATGCAGAAACTTTGGGAGCCCATTGTACATGTAAAACTAATGAAAAAAGTTTATATAAACATGGGTCCGGAAATGCTTCGTTACCGAGTTACGGCTAGCGAAAGATTTCGCCCGGATTTTAGCTCACCAGGTGAAATGAGGTCTTCCTGAAATTCTGGTAAGGTAGATTAAGGGGCGAATTCAATCGTTTCTTATGGTTTTTGACCTGATAAATTGAATAAAACAGGTCCCAGAACTTTAAGTTTAATAGTTTTTGAGAAAACCAGTCTCAAATGCAAAAAATGGAGTGAAAAAAAAAAATTTTCATCTTTGTTTTTCCGGTTAATTTTACTTTGTACTGTTATGAATAAAAATTCATTTAATCAAACATCTATTCGCTTTCTGTGTACTTTATTTACACCGGTATGTTCAGAATAAAATTTTCTACATATTTTATTCAAAAATTTTAACTGTTTCTTGGTGAAATAACAAAGTTATTCTTGCCAAAGATGAAAAAATGTGTTTTCACTCCATTTTTTGCATTTGTCACTGGTTTTCTTAAAAACTATTTAACTTACAGTTCTGGGACCTGTTTTATTCAATTTATCAGATCAAAAACCATAAGAAATGATTGAATTCGCCCCGCAATCATCTTACCAGAATTTTAGGAAGACCTCATTTCACCTGGTGAGCTGAAATCCGGGCGAAACTTTCGCTAGCCGTAACTCGGAAACGAAGCATTTCCGGACCCACGTTTATATAAACTTTATTCATTATTTTTACATGTACAATGAGCTCCTAAAGTTTCTGAATATCTTCGTGAATCACCCTGTATAAAATGCTTAAAATAAAAGTTGTAGGTTTTCTATATTCTGCAACTTTAATCTCGTATATATTTTTGTTGTAAAATGCATATAAGAGCCGCAATCTTTAAAACAATTTTTTTTTACTACGAGAGCACAACCACCCACGATTTTGGCTGACAAGCCGGTTACCCAATCTTGTATAGTACAAAAAATATTGTAAATGAGGTGATTTTAAAGAAACTCATAGGAGCTGGTTTTTTAAGATAGCTAAAACGATTTAGCTGTCTAAATCCAGAAGACATGATTATTTAATTATTAAAATAATTTAATCTTGTAAAATAATAAAGATATAATTATGATATAATACGTTTAGAAAATAAGGAAGAAAGACAATAATAAGCTGATCGACCGAATTGTAGTTCCAAGCAGGTCGTAAGGTTCGAAAATAGCTCGTGTCTGAATCTCATATGGAGAACTCTGCCCACTACCTAACAAACGAAGTGAGAAGGAGAGGAAATCGCATCGCAATCGCACCGTGTTCGGAGGCCCTAATTGGGATGGCTTCGACCAACGGTTCCCAAAGTGGGGGGCGCGCCCCCCAAGGGAGGCGTGAAGACACGTCAAGGGGGCGCGGGACTTCGAGATAGCTTTACCCTCCATAACGGATCCTTTCAGTGCCAACATAGACTTCCTGCCCGAATTACTTAAAAAACAAGTTTTTAGGAATAAAAAATGTTTCTGCTGCGAAAAACGATTTCGATAAAATTGACAAAACATCACTTTGGGTTAAGTATTACCAAGTTTACCCCAGTATAACAGCAAGCGGCAGTAATTGTAATTATCTTTATCAAGCACTTATCCGTGCGAAAAAGTGTTTTCAGCACTTGTTACAATAAAAACAAAGTATCGGTGCAATGTTGGTTTTATCAATGATTTACGTTGTGCACTTTCTAATAATCAATCTTTTTAAAAAAAAAATGCAAGGTCATCCATCCACTGATTTATTTTGTCTCTTGTTAAAATTAAATTGCAACTTCTAATGCTACAAAGAATAAAAAAATAAATAATTATATGGTTATTCAATGTTGTACGTGATTTTTCATTGCCCAATAAATTTTTTTTTTTTTTGCACCCTGGAGACTCCAGGAGGAGTATAGGGCATGTCGTCAGATATACACCTGAAATACATATAAGAATAACACATTGTATCACTACTATCAAGATAGAAATTCTTGTACGCTATAAAAAGTTTCACTATCAATTGTGTAAGGGGGCGTGAGAAGTTTTCTTTTTGGCAAAAGGGGGCGTAAAAGATAGAAGTTTGGGAACCGCTGGCTTCGACGGTCTTTAGTACAGTATTCAGATGAACTAATGTCCCCTAGCCGTGGGAGTGAGAGAATGCATAACGCTCTCACTCGCACAACCCATATGCGCCGTTCCAATAACATTGTTTTAAATTTTACTCATTGTTGTGACAAGCGTTTATGCATGCAGTAAACTAACAAGCAATATAACGACTGTAGTATGTTTTCAAATTTGGATTATTACGGTAAAGATCTTTGAGCGCATGCGTAGTTATGCCACATATCTCCCTCTCACTCGCTCGACTATGGGACATTAGTTCGTCTGATACCTATACTTAATAGAGAGGAGCTCGCAATGATTCCGTGCTTCTACACTTTTTTAATCGTGTAAACGTTTGTTTCAGGTAAATCAGAAAGTAAGGATAGTCCAGAAAAAGAAAAGACGGAGATTCATCCCGAAAAGGTTAAACAGAAACAGCAATCAAAAGGTAAGTTAGCTATACAAACATTTTAATTTAATAGTTAAGGTCCAGTTAAACAAGCAGATTAATACAGTACGCCTTTTGCACTTCAGTTATGTGTTAAGCAGAGAGATAAGTCAGTGGCGGCTCGTGCCTTCGAAAAAAGTACCGAAAGTATAAAAGTGTAAAATACACATACAGTCCATTCGAAATGGCATGATAGTAAGTCTCTGAATGGTGGTAACTTTTCAAAATAAAAAGTCCCTTTTCAAAAGTAAAACTTCCCTTTTAATTATTCTTACAAGATATAATGTAAATATTTTTTCCGGAAATGACAAAGCGACCTGGAAAATAAGAACCAACAAAATAGCGAAAGCCCAGCAACTTATTGTGAGGTTCCAAGCAGGGTGTAATCGCGGGGTGAAAGGTACGGGTGAGGTATACTGAATGAGTGACGCATGCTGGGAAAACGATTGTTGTTTTATTCTGATACTAAACATTCGTTTTCAAACTATTTTTCGTGTGTTATTGGAAAAATTATTATTTTTCCTTTTCCATTATTAATTTTATCTTTTAAAACGCTTTCATTCTCTAAGAGGGAAATTTAACACGAAGAAAAATCTCTTAAGTGGCACCACTGACGCATGAACATATTATTACAAAATTCCCTCTGTTCTTTATTACTTTCTCTTGCCTATACGAATGTATAGGAAGGAAAGTATTGTTTTCATGTCGATTTTTCAAAATTGAGTTTTTACAGGATCTACACGTTTTCAGATCCCCTGAACCCCCAAAAAACATGTTTTTAGCGATTGGTGTGTGTGTGTGTGTGTGTGTGTGTGTGTGTGTGTGTACAGAGTATCTCAAGAACGGAATATCGTACGAACTTGAAACTTAAGTTACATACCACTACCGGACCCGACACAAACATTTTCATCAAAATCGGTCAACCGGAAGTAGTAGTTTATTCGTGTAATTTTTCACTTCTTTGCGATTTTCTCAAAAACTGGTCTTACGATTTTTTTAAAAATCGCCTGGTTTACTAAATTTTTTATGCTCTACAAGATAGGGTAGGCACCATCTTTACTGCAATTCTTAGTCAGGCTGTTTTCACGTAAAAACGTTGCTTTTTTAAGATTACGGCTTTAATATGCAATTAAGCGCAAAAATTTATATAATAAAAGTTGTAGAGAACTTAAAATCCTACAACTTTTATTTGAAACATTTTTTTGTATAATGCTTAGTTGATCGGTAATTACCGATTTTCTGTTTTTTTTAATTTGTAAAACATCTAGTTTCTTTAAGATTTCAGCCTTATTATGCATTTTACGACAAAAGAAAATATTGAAATTTATAGGAAATGAAAAGATCTACTACTTTTATTTAGAGCATTTTTCTCTACAGAGCGTAGTTTAGCGTGAAAGAGTGATTTTCCGTATTTTTAAGCTAAACTGCGGTTGATTTTCATTTTGCGTCTTTTACTCATGATTAAAATAAGGTTATGTTTTTTGAGGTTAGGTTTCTGTTTATGTCTAATGTTTTTATGACGAATGTTACGTTATATTGGTACTTATTTGCATTGGCAAGAGAAAGTCGTGTGAGTGTTTTACACCAGATTTTTCTATTTATGTAACTGACCAATTTTGATAAAAACATTCGTGTTGGGTCTTTTAGTAGTACCTAACTTAAGTTCCAAGTCTTAACTTCGTACGATGTTCCGTTCTTGAGATATTTTATTCACACACACACACACACACACACACACACCAATCGCTAAAAACATGTTTTTTTTGGGTTGAGAGGGCCTGAAAAACGTGTATATCCGATGAAAACTCGATTTCGAAAAATCGAAATTGAAACAATATTTTCCTTTCTATGTATTCATATAGGCAAGAGAAAGTAAAAATTTGTTGTGATGAATGATAACTTGGATAGGGCGCTTTATTTTTTGAAGCGTAGTTGTGGTGAGGGGCAAATATCTACAGCCTGGCTATGACTTGATGGCTTCCGGCGGAGAGGAGCAATATGCGGATTGTAAAACCATATCAAAAAACCAGCAGCTAATTTTTTTAAGTAGGTAAAGGCCAAGCCAATTGCTGTGAGCGCTGGGCTACGCATGCGCATACTTGACTTCGACCTGCGTATACCCCTCCGACCTACACACGCGTATTTATCTGTACACCCCTCGGCCAGCTACGCCCATTTCGGAGGAATTTAAGCAGCCTAGTGGCTCCGAAGCGCTACCTAGGAACCCACAACCCATGAGAGGCCAACCCAAATAAGTGGGTGCGGTCACGTCCGCAGGGCGCACCACTCCCCTCAGTACTCATGTAAACGTTGGACGAGTCACCGTCGAGCTCGTTACGCAGCTAATGCTTTGCACGTGGCTCTACCACACATGGATGTTCTGCGCACAACCGTGTACTACGAATAGCACACGGAGGTGCTACGGCCAGCGCCTGTTACGTCGAAAGCAGGCAATGATAAGGTAGCTAAACCGCAGTTATATGTTATCTGTGTGCTCTAGGGCGTGCCCCCCCTCCGACCTACAGTTAGATGTACAGTCAGAGTGTGGTTGAAAATTGACAACACCCATTGTATTTTGTAGGCATCCTGTTCCATTGTTGAGTACATACACTGCACTATTGCGGTACATACAAGACTAAACTAATGCAGACGCAAGTTTTGCCCACCGCTCTCCTCACGAAAATCAGGCTATAACAAAAAATTGTCGGAAATGACGTATTTTATAAAAAAAGTATTTTGCATGTTTTTTGTTCTATAAAATTATTTCGAAAAACACACACGCTTAATGAGAAAATGTATAATTTAGTCAAAAGTTTTGTTTCTGAAGAAAAAAGCGTTGTTTTGAAAATAGGCCTACATCGTCATTGTTCAAAAACTATTTCATGGATTAACATAGTATTTGACAGGTTTGTTTTATCATAATTAATTATAGAAAACTATGATGCAAAATTCAACAGAAAATCATTATTTTTTACGTTACGAGGTATTTTCATAAATTTTGTAAAATCACGAAACAAGACATAAAAATGTCAGCATGCGAGAAACTTTTCCGTCTTTAAAGATAAACTGTACACATTTAGGAAATAAAAAAAATAAAATAAAATTTTAAATTAATTTTTTTCTTTGTTTATTTAACGTCGCATCAAGTACAGTGGTCATTAGCGACGACATTGTGTTGTAACTGTGAAGGATAAAATGATTTTTTGTAACGTATGAAAATATGCCGTGCCTGAGTGGGACTCGAACACAAGACCGCATGATAAGACGCGAACACGTTACCAACAACGCCAATGCGGCCGGCAAAAAATTAACTTTTAGTGAAAAATTATTTAATGTAGCTAAAAAATTATGTATTTGAAAAATACGTTTTTTCAAAAAAACAAAACTTGTAGTAAATTATACGTTATCTCATTAAGCGAGTGTTTTTCGAAATGATATAATGGAACGAAAAACATGCGAAATTACTTTGTTTTTATAAAAATACGTCTTTTCCGACAAGTTTTAGTTCCTTAAAAAAATTAGATGTGTTTTGTGAAATGGTTTTACAGTCCGCATATTGTTCCGCTCTGCCGGAGGCCATCAAGTTATAGACAGACAGTACTTGAAGGTGGGTCCTATCACAAAAATGTTTGGGAACCGCTGGGCTAGATTGTATGCATAAAGATGAATTGCATATGACATAATTATTAATGTTGTTTAAATCAACAGCTGAAAGGCTGGTGTGAACCTCTAGAGGTTTTACTAAGTAAAACGAGGAGTGAGGTGGTTTACCACGCCTTCCTCACTGAGTACAAAAGTAGCCTGTGCTTATCAGCATGCCAGGCCCTCTGAAAAGCACTTACTTTGCACCCTGCAAATGACACCTTTACATCATTCGCCACAGGATCCGGTTGTGTAATGAAATTTATTACTTTCAGAGGAGATAATTCTGACTATTATCCGTTTCAAAACTATAAAGACTCGTTTGAAAGCAAGTTGTCGGAAAACGGCTTATCGGATATTAATTTACTTTACATCAAAATTTAGCTTGTTTAAATCTACGTTGAATAGACGAAAGGCCAATTTTTTTGAAACGGGTTTAAGTTGTGTTATTGCGGTTTGAACAAAAAAAGTGCCGGTTTTTTTACTCCAATTTCCCGAAGCTCTTATTTAAAGTCGTGTAAAATCAGAACAGGTGGTCTGATTCTCCCAAAATTTCAGGAGAATGTATAACAGTTCTTTCTAAATGGCTCTCCAAAATCCCAAATTCAAAACTATTTTTTAAGAAGCTGTCGTTAATTTTCCAAAGTAACTTTTTCTTTGAAACCCGAAACCCGAACAACTTACAAATTATATCATTATTTTTATCATTTGATCTGTACTCAAATTGTGAAAATTATTAAAATTAAAATTTGATGGTAGACGTTACAGGAGTTTTTAAAACAGTGTCTTTTACACCTCTACCTCTTCTGTTCTTAAATATTTCAGTCATATAATTGGCTGACCAAGTGATAAGAAACAGAACTATTTTTTGTAGCTCTGGAATTTGTTGATCTAATGCAAATAATTTAACACTCCACCTGCCCATTGTGGGCGAAGACATATTAATATGAAAACTATTAACTGAATCTATTTTTCTTTCCAGATCAAAGTACTACGAAATAAGATGGAGCAATCATCGAGATTAACACAATCAATGACATCAAAGACAATTGACGGTAAGTATTCATTCAAGATCCCTCCTCTACAGAAAATAACAACCATATATACGAGTCATAAATATTCATAATATGTCATAAACGCCATAAATTTACATAACTCAATATAATTTTCGTAACGGTATAGTCTATCATTAATAAGGTTATGTTATTATAGCTACTCTGGTTTACATTTAAGAAAATATTAAATTATGTCAAATATCTGATTACGGAAGTTATTTATAGTTGTGTCAAAATTGGGATTCCGTCTCTACGTAACACAACATAAATATTTTTACACTACTATTAACTATAAAAATATATTACCATAATTTTTTGTATGTATATACATATATATATGACAGAATTATATTTTTGACGTAAATTAATTAATAGTTGTGTTTATTATTTTTAAATGACACACGGCATCCATTATTGTACTTCATAAATAGAATATAAATTGAAAATGTGTGTGGTATAAAGGTGTTAAAAGTATTTACATTTTACTAAATTCTTATAATGATAGATGAATGACCAATGGAAATAATTTTTAAGGAGACCGTAACTGCCTATATAACTACACGTTAAGTTTTCGTAACTTTTCTCAAAAATTATAAAAATTAGAACCTTAATTTTAAAAAAAATTAAACTTCAGACTTTTATTTAGTTTCTCACGGGAGCTTATTTTTGAATAAAGTATTAAAAATTGTTTATTAATTTTTATAAAAAGTATAAATAATTTCGAGAAAATATAATGAAAAAAACGTAAAATATTTTCTAGGGACAATTCTTAAAAAATCTTGCGTTCGTATCTAGCCCATAATGAGTATAATGTGTCTTGAAAATTTTATAGTAATATCTTTAACCGTTCCTGAGTAAACTTGCATAAACTTTCAAAAATCGTGATTTTCCTTTAACTGACTAAATTGTAACTTATATATATTTTTTTTTTTATTAAACGTCGCATCAACTGCAACGGTCATTAGCGACGACGTTGGGGTTTAACTTTATGTGATGTAGGATGAAATGATTTTTTGTAACGTATGAAAATATGCCATGCCTGAGTGGGATTCGAACCCAGGATCGCATGATGAGAGGCGAGCAAGTTACCAACTGCGCCAATGCGGCCGAACTTATATTTGTTTTAATAACAGCCAGCGCTTAAGAGGGTTGGTCTGGATCCTCTTGAAGAAATAAATCTTTAAGTTTTTTCTTTTTAACTTCTCTTCTCCCGTATTTGTTTTTCAAATTCAGGCATTTTTTTAGCGTCTTCTATTCGTCCTGAATCCAGTTGTTCCATTGCACGAAGCAATTTGTTTCCAGGTTTCAGCCCCACTTCTTCGTAAAATGATATGTTTAAATTGCAATAGCACCATAAATAATATTACCTATATTAAAACACTGAATACTATGCAGTTTGATAAAATGAAAAAAAACCAAAAAACCGTTAAAAATTTATTTTTTCTCAGTTATGGTCATCTTAATTCAATCTCAATAGTGTTTAGGAGCTGACGGTAGTACAGAAAGTGTATTATTACGGAAAAATGTATTATGAGTGAAAAAATTTTCACCCATAAATTTGTAGACCAAAAGTGTTGAAGGGTTAACTAAGAGTTTATGTTTATGTAACTGTAAATGTATATTTACACCACGGCCGGCCCGTGGTGTAGTGGTCAGCGCAACTGGCTACTATGCCGGGGTCCCGGGTTCGATTCCCGGTCAGGTCTGGCATTTTTTTCATCTGTAAATTCACCACATATCATTACCTACGCTCAAGCCCAAGGCTTATGTAGGCATCATCATCACTCAATAAAAAAAAATTAAAAAACAATTTACATGTCATGGTAGTTTTCATTCGAAAATAAATGAAAAATATAATATAAAAATTTATGAAGTACAATAACAAACATTTAATATTTAAATGAATTGTTATTTAAAAGGCCTTCATATTTGGTGCGCCTTTAACATAATTATTAACTAAATGGCCTACAATTGGTGTGACACGTAACAGTGTTTCTTTCATTTAATAATTTCAATTTTATATTTATAAAAATTTATATTATAGATACAGTAATACTATTATATTTATTGTAGAGAGTGATTCAGAAAGAACTCTTTTAGAATTTTTCTAAATGTGATTTACTTGTGGAAACCACAAGTAAAAGCGCTTCGTAAACGCACCATGATCGAGGTAATCACATATAAAATCGTTCAGCTTAATTGTTGTTCAAAGGTAAAATTAACATTAAATTTTTTGAACGATAAATGGGGAAATATAATAATTTGAACTATTTATGTTGTATTTTCTTTAAAAAAAGACTTTCATGAAATTGTAACTAAATTAAAAAAAAAAAATTGTAGAAAATTAAAAACATTTTGGCACAAAAGTATTATTTTTGTATAGCCGGCAACCATCGATTCATATTTTCACAATATCAATTCCCCCGGTGGTATTAACGTTGAAATAGTAAGATTCATTACGATAAAATAATACGATATTAAAATCAGAATGACAACAAAACTTTATTAAACTTGTTAAGGATACGGGAAAAATAAATAAACAAACAATGTGAAGTACAGAAGAGAAAAACAATGCACGTTTAATAATTTTTTTTTGTAATCCCTAATGTGTGTACGTTGCAATCTGTTCAATTCAGAACAATAAGCAACCCCATGACCCAATGAGATGAGGATGATGTGTATGACGTGTAAATGAGACTGTGTAGTCTTGTACAGACTCAGGTCGACCATTCCTGAGAGGTATGGTTAATTGAACCCCAACCATCAAAGTACAACGGTAGCCACTGTCTAGCGTTCAAATCCGTATAAAAGTAACTACTTTTACTAGGATTTGAACCAGGAACCTTCGTCTCCGAAAATCAGCTGTTAAACAGCTGATTTTGGCGACGACTTTACCTCTAGACCAACCCGGTGGGTTACGTTTAATAATAAGTAGGCCTATAAAATATTATAATCATAACAAACTAAACATTAACCAAATTACGATTAACTTCCACATCTTACAAATGATTACTTATTAACTGACTTGATAAATTACATTTTACAGGTTTTATACTACTAATATTTTTCGAGTACTTTGTAAAAAACAGTTTATCTATTGCACAACAGTCAGACGTAAAAAACAAAAAAATATTTAACAACGTGCAAAATGACACTAGTCTGCGCATACGCAAGTCGCTGGAGGAGAATAGCTTCCCGTACCAAATCTGACTTTGGCCTGTAACGTTGCTTGTGCGTAAATATGTGTTCTCATTATATATCATAAAAGCCTACGGTTTCAGTTTAAAATATTCAGAATGGTGGCGAAGTGTCAAACGCTTTTCAATGAATAAGTAACGGCTGCGTATTAATTTACTAATTTGTTGAACAATAATTTGATCTATCACAAACTAAAGTCCAGCCTCTCTTAGTTTGCTCCTAATGTAAACAAATAATGACGTCACTGAGCATGGGCATTATATCAAAATGTGTACACGCTGATTAAAAAGTAACAATAAAATACTTTTAAAAGTATATAAATACAAAATACTTTTAAATTTGTTTTCTAAATGAAATTGTTTGGCCTACATCATATCATGACTGATGTGTTTAGTACTTTAAGTATCTATAATTTAAAAAATAGTTAACTTAATAGGAATACGACATCCGTAAAGTCGCAGACTCTAGCGTGCACCCTGTAGTAGGTGTCTTTTGTTTGTTGACAGTAGGAGCAACTAAGAACGGCTGAACTGCAGAAAGTTCTAGTATACATCATCCCCACTCTTCTAACATACGTTAATATAATGACGTTACTCCCCCCCCCCCCCACACACACACACATCGCATTTCCACTCTGTCAACACCAATCTAAAAATGCAATAAAATGGAACATTGTGTATGTTGTCCGTTCAACCTTTTTTATTGCTAACATAATTTTCTCAGAATAATTTCAACTTTGAATGCGTATAACTCGAAAATGAAGGCGTCTACCAAAAAACGGTTTGCGCCATTGTTTTTTTTTCTTAAAATTTCACATTGAAATGACGTGTCACATGACCACTATCCCATTTATTTAAAAACATAAAGTTGAATCTAATATAGCGGATTCAAGATGGCGGACAAAAATTTTTAAACCACCAAAATGTTAGATTTTTAAAACTACGCAAGATCCGCATAAGCTACTTTCGCCAAGTACGACTATAACAAGACATGGTATACGTCAATATTTGCATGCAGCCTCGTTCGAAAACGATACGTTTATTGAGCATTTGACTTAATATTTATGTTTTTTTTTTTTTTTTTGGTTTAACGTCCGACTGTTCTGCAATTACTGCTAATGCAGACGGTGAAAGATGAAATGAATTTTTGTAACGTATGAAAAAATGCCGTGCCTGAATGGGATTCATAATATTTATGTTAATTAACTTAAAATTTAATAGTTAAGAACGGTCACCACGTTAAATTTACTTGTTATATAACATGATATTATTACGTAAATGGAATAAAGAACAGAGGGAATTTTGTAATGTGCTCATGCGTCAGTGCTACAACTTAAGAAATTGTTTTGTGCTGACTTTCCCTGTTAGTGAAAAAAAAGTTTTAAAAAATACATTTTTATTATACAAAAAAAAATTAATTTTTCATTAACACGGAAAATGGAAATCAAATTTATTAATTTTTATTTTATTACTAATTAAAAACTAATTATTAAAAAATATTAATGTATTAATTAATAACGTCTTGTGTATTGAATGCAACAATAACAAATGCCAGTAAAATAATTCCATATGATTTTCAAAATTTCAAAACGAAAATTTTATATTTTTGCAAGAATAATTGAAAGGAAAATTTTACTTTCGAAAAGGGATTTTTTATTCTGTAAAGTTACCACCATTCAGAGACTTACTATCATGCTATTTTGAATGGACTATAATTATTTGTAAATAATTTTTTTTTTTTATTGTAATTCCTAGTTGTGTACATTGCAATCTGTTCAATTAAGAACAATAAGCAACCCCATGACCCAATGAGATGAGGATGATGTGTATGACGTGTAAATGAGGTGTAGTCTTGTACAGACTCAGGTCGACCATTCCTGAGAGAGTATAGTTAATTGAACCCCAACCATCAAAGTACACCGATAACCACTGTCTAGCATTCAAATCCGTATAAAAAGTAACTACCTTTACTAGGATTTGAACCAGGAACCTTCGTCTCCGAAAATCAGCTGTTAAACAGCTGATTTTGGCGACGACTTTACCTCTAGACCAACCCGGTGGGTTTGTAAATAATTAAATGATTAATTAAGAAAGACGGTTTATTTCCACTGGTAAAACACCTTCTGAAAGTATTTCTTCCAGAATCACTCCGTATATGTTAGATTTCATATATTATAATAATATAATAAATGTTAATTAATATTTTGTAATTTAAAGACTTTTTTGTTAGGAATATAGTAAGTTATAATAAATGTTATATATTTTGTTTTGTTTAGTTTAAGACGTTTATTATTTACTATACTAAGAACGAAATATTTAGGCGGGTCGAGTTCTCGCTCCACCACCTCCTATGTTCTCATAGTACTCTCCTTACGCTCTTTGCACTGTTACAACAAGTACATTGTTTTTATAGATACTGAAGTCACGAGATTGCCTTTTGCGTAAATATGGGCTGTGAGAAAGGAAGTGAAATATTTGCAGTGCTGCCAACCTCAACAGTGAGATACTACTCGTACATTTCACTACCGTTCAATTTCTACATACATTTGTAAGCTGTGGTTTATTCCGAGAAAATGTTTTATTCATAAACCTAATAAGAAATAAATATGACCTGTAATATTGCCTACAGCTTAATTACATGACTAGAAATGTTTGATTTACTGTAATTACGAATGAATCGCCTCCTTTACTATTGCTGTTACGGCGTTTTCATTATCAGCCTCTCTAACATCTACCAAACCGTTTTCTTTTTTTTACCAACTTTCAACAAAACTGTTAAAGAATAGCTTCTTCACATCCTTAATTTCCTTTTTATTTTCCGAATTGTGGAAAGAGAAACATCACAGTAGTTAGCCGCTCGCTTACGGCTTTTGTTAAGAGGCTCGGATAGGCATTTTTGTTAGCTTCAACTTTGTAACATTTTATTACATTGCGTATTAGATTTCGTTTAACACTGTGAATAGTTCGACCACATTTTCGAGAAACCGATATTTCTGTAACAAAGAGTTAACCTACAAAAGGTTCCGCGATATACTGTAGCCTATATGCTCTGGGTATAGTATAAGTTGTTAAGTTTGTCGTACTGAAATTAAAGCAGTCGGGCATGCGCACTGATGCTTTTCTCCTTTACCCCTCGTTGCAAACAAGGGCAAACTCGTGACTCAAGTGACTATACGTGTTAGATTAAATAAAAGTAGTTTATTCACTGTACTTTTTAATTTACTATATTTATTATTTATTGTATTTATTTACTGTAGTCGGATAATAAATTATAAATATAAATAAAGTATATTAAATAGAATTGTAATGTATTTACATATAAATATGTAATGTAATTTATTACACTTTGTTTTAATTTTCGTACGAAGTATAAACTTTACAGGTAATAACACTTACGTGCAGTAGTCCTGTGCAATCAAATACGATAAGCTAATTTTTAAACAGGAAATAGAACAGTTTGAAATTTTTTTTAAGCTTTTATTTGTTATTGGGAACTGTACATTGTTGACAACTACCCAATTTGATCGCTGCTTTTGCTTTTTTGACGTGGATTAGACATGAGTTTGAACAGGGACC
This sequence comes from Catonia carolina, assembly GCA_035578175.1. Classification (NCBI taxonomy): domain Eukaryota; kingdom Metazoa; phylum Arthropoda; class Insecta; order Hemiptera; family Achilidae; genus Catonia; species Catonia carolina. Next base: position 1,665,437 of record JAQMRL010000004.1, read on the forward strand.
CCCAGTAAAGTTTGTTAATGGATGGCAGTCAACTGGTCACCATACAAAGTCGCTTGCCCAACCGGTGTTACTTAACAAATATTAGCGACTCTCTACCAGCTGACTGACTGGGCTGGCCCGAAGGCCCTCTTCTAATTAATTTTTTTTTGAACGCATACCTACATCACATATATAATAAATTTATCACTTGATGTGTATTATAGGCAGATTACATTTTTTGAGCGTAAAGGGTGAAGTAAGCTTTAAAATGAGGTAATTTTCCAAGTGAACAGGAGCAGTAAGAGAGGAGAAATTGCTCGACTGGTTGGAGTGGCAAGGTGAGGAAGTGGAGAAGTAGGCTTACACAACAAACTCCCACCCGCCTAAATTTATCGTGCTCACTATAATGAAAACTTGTAACGTTTAGATGATGTATAATGTAATGTAAGAATAATAACAATAATATATTGGTGCTTTAATTATTTTTTATTAAGAGATATATTAACGGTGCATTATAACATTTTCTACGTCTTTAATCTAATTAAAGGACATTTCAAATGAGTTTAATTATATACTTTTTAATTTGTACAGATTTTTAAGTAACTTAACATCTTTAATCTTGGAATTATAAAATAAATTCTATAAAACTGGATTTATAAATAACACAAGGTTTCGAATTCCTGTACAAATTTTATTGTATAAATATTTTTAAAACAAAATCAAAATTGATATTAAATTTATTGTTGTATTTTACTACAGTATATCATTTCTGAAGCGACTGTACAATATACAGTTATTTCAACAAAGATTAAAAAGAAAATCAAAGCATTTAATTATTGTGATAAAAGTTTATTGTAGACGATAGTTTATGTATTATAAATGACGTAAATCAAATATATGGCATTTAAATTTGAATACTTTTATATTTATTAATTTTAAATATCATAAAATTATTTTGTAATTAGTAAAAATTTAATTTATACATTCATTAAATAAAGTAAATGGATATATTATGATATTGATTACCGGGCACTGCCATTTTGTTTTCTCGTCATTTTATGTAGTCCCGCCCTTCAACCAATCAACTACTTTAGTATTAATTTATAAATTTGTTTTAAGAAATAAATTAATTTAATATAAATAAATAAATATCAGTATTTATTTTTCGTTAAATTATCAATTTTATAATAATTTTTTATTGATTGAGGGCGTGGTTATTTATAATAGTGATTAAATTTCGATTGGTTAAGGTGTGGCTATACAAAATGGCGGCGACAGAAAGTTTGTATTATCATATTAAACGGTAAATTACATTGTAAAATATTTAAAATAAAAATACGTTTCCATGCATTTATATAAGAAAAATTAAATTTGTATTTATATTGTGAAAAATATATTTTCTTATTAGTCTATTAAAAATTAACGATCTTATTTATTTTTCATATAATTATTATATTTAATTTTTTTTAGAAAGCGTAGCTCTTCCAAATTATATACACACATGCTTTCAAGTGTAGTTACCATGCATTTATTTTTTTAAATAATAAATTCGATACATTTTATTCTTTTATTATTGTTATAGTTAATAATTTAGTATTTTATAATATATTTAAAATATGTTTTTTCAACTTTGAAAAGGTTTGATATTAAGGAATAGATGATAATGTAAAAAGATATGTTAAAAGTAATGAAACGAAATTTCCTTAAAATTGAAAACTATAACAAAAATCATAGTAATAGCTTCCACGTAACTCTTGACGTTGCTATACTTACCTATGTAACTATGTAACCTACGTACGATTCCTCCAAAGAAACAAAATTACTGATAAAAAATATAATATAACCCAACTGAAACCACTTGGCCTGTAAGTTGTGCAGCACTTGTGCTGCACAATTTCCATGGGATAGAGTTTATACTCTATCCTATAATAATATTAATACATTATATTATAATGATGGTATTATAATGATATTTATATATCATTGTTGCTGCTGTACCGGCCGGCTCTGCGGTCGTTCAAGGTCAGACTAGACTACTGCGCATCCACCATTGAGAGGCCACGTGGTTTGAGTTGGGTTATATCTGATGTTGTCCTTTATTACGCATTATTGTAAATTTTATGCATCGATTTAGCAGTGTTCCGTTGTAATTGATGAATGGTGAAAGTTATGCATGATGTTAATGGTTATCATGGTACGTAAACATTCCAGTTTCTTTCAGTTTTTATACTGATTTAAGTATTAAAACAGAGTTGCAGTTCAGCCTAAATCGATGCTTAATCTGTGATTTTTGTTATAATAAAAATATTTTTATATTATATAGGTATAATTTTTTTACATAAGTACAAATGAATCGGTCATTTATTGAAACTGATAAGTTAAAATAACTATTTTTATTTAACTTCAAAACTGTTAAATTACTCTATTTTAAAAATATAATTCGTGTAGAGGAGTTTCCCATTTAACATTTATTTATGTATTTTCCCATTGCTTACAAGAAAATATCATTACAAAATAAATGTTAAATTTCCTTAATTATACTTTGAAAATCTAAAAACTATTTATGTACAAATGAAAAAGAAAACAAACAATAAAATATTCAAAACAAAAGAATTTATTTAAAAATAGAAAACTAAAATTGAAACCGGTAGACGAGCTCACAAAACTATAAATGTTTCCTGGAGTAACCATTTTTTCTATAGCTTCTCTCCCTACTTCGAATAGCCAAATGGTTACTACTTTTTTATACCTTATGATGTCCGGCATATTGTTAATTTGTAAAGGGAGCAGATTGAGCAGTTTGGGCGCTAAATAGCAGTACAACATAGGATGTAGACTAAAGTTATATTATTAATAAGCCACTTAATTAAAAAACAAAATAAATAAATAAAAAAAGTTGAATTATCTGGTTCCCGAAATTAAAATATAAAAGAGTATATAAATGAAATGCGTTGTTAAATAACCACAAACAAAATGTTTCCAATAACTTCGGTTGTCGAATCTAATTATGAAGTACTTTGAAGATTGCAAAAAATGAAAGGGCATGGTTGAGTGAGGTAGACGGAAATCTCCAGAAGTGTAGGATTACGCATTAGAACATCCTGAAACGTGATCCTCTAAAGAAGAAATTACAAAGACAGCAAGGATTCAAAGAAAATCCTAGGCTACCAAAAGGGAAGACCTGAACTGAGAAGAGGAGTGCATTAGAGACTGCTGGACAATAACGGAAGGCCGAGAAGGATGCAGTTGAAATGACGCGGTCCTTAGTTGGCCGAATCGGAACAAAATTTAAATAATTTATTAAACTAGTTTACAAGGAAGAATTTATAGGAAGCATTTTTACTTTCTCTTGCCTATATGAATATATAGGAAGGAAAGTATTGTTTTCATGTCGATTTTTCAAAATCGAGTTTTCACCGGATCTATAGGTTTTCAGACCCCCTGAACCCAAAAACATGTTTTTAGCGATTGGTGTGTGTGTGTGTGTGTGTGTGTGTGTGTGTGTGTGTGTGTGTGTCTGTGTGTCTGTGTGTGTCTGTGTGTGTGAACAGAATATCTCAAGAACGGAACAACGTAACTTCAAACTTGAAACTTAAGTTACATACCACTACCGGACCCGACACGAACATTTACATCAAAATCGGTCAACCGGAAGTAGTAGTTTATTCGTATAATTTTTCAGTTTTTTGCGATTTTCTCAAAAACTGGTCCTACGATTTTTTAAAAAATCGCCTGGTTTACTCAATTTTTTATTCTCTACAAGATAGGGTAGGCGCCATGTTTGCTGAAATTCTCGGTGAGGCTGTTTTTACGTAAAGAAATAGTTTTTTTAAGATTACGGCTTCATTATAAATTTTAGTGCAAAAACTTATATGATAAAAGTTGTAGAAAATTTAAAATTCTACAACTTTTATTTCAAACATTTTTTTGTATAACACTTAGTTTAGCAGTCATTAGCGATTTTTTTCTCACGAAAACGTGTGAAAAATCGATTTTTTTAAGATTTCGGCCTTAGAATGCATTTTACGACAAAAGTGTATATAATCAATTTTATAGTAAATTAAAAGATCTATAACTTTTATTTAAAGAATTTTTCTCTACAGAGCCTAGTTTAGCGTGAGAGTGATTTTTCGTATTTTTAAGGCAAACTGAGTTCGATTTTCATTTTGCGTCTTTCACTCATGATTAAAATAAGGTTATGTTTTTGCGGTTAGTTTTTTGTTTATTTCTAATGTTTTATTACTAATGTTAGGTTTATTGTTAATTATTTGCACTGGCAAGAGAAAGTTGTGTGAGTGTTTCACACCAGATTTTTTTTCTTGTAAGGCCCCATTGGACCACTTTAGTCAAATAAAAAAACTCTAAAGTTCTGTATTTTCCTAACCGTTTCTTTGAACCTGATATTTGTGTGTTTGATCGCTTTCAGGTTATCGGATTTTTTTTCAAGGTCTTCCAATGTTAGGTTCAGCTCCACTAAGTCCTTCGCTTCACGAATCCAAGCCGGCCCCGACTTAAGGTCCCACATATATTCTATTAGTTGTCTAAGGATTCTTGTTTGTGGAGTTCTTATGATGTGTCCAAGGAAAAAGATCCGTTTTTTGCGCATTGTATCTGTTACAGGTTTAATGTCTCTAAACTTCTCTGGTTGGTAAAACCAGCCAGATACCATCTCTGAACACTCGTTTTCCAATGAGGTTCTTAGCATCCTTCTTTCCAGCATCTGAACTTTTCGAATCCTGTTTCTCTTAGTCAGCCCCGTCAGGATTTCGCTGCAATAAGTGACCTCTGGTTGCACAACAGTTCTAGAATGCCGTATTTAGTGCCGGTGGACAAAGACCTTTTGTTGTAGGTATCTTGGGTGCATTTCTGAGCTTTAAGGAACTTGTTAATACGTTCCCTCTATGGAGAACTTCGTTCCGTTATGGTTTATGGTTTCTCCGAGATACTTAAAGTTTTCTACGATTTCTACCCAGTTGTCATTCACTTGTACTTTGCTGACTACCAGAGGGTCGATACCCATGATTTTGGTTTTTTCATATGAGATCTTTAAATCGTTTTGCAGCCAAATCCTCTAGCGATGCAATTTGCTTCCGTAGCTCTGCCATGCTACCCCCCAGCAGTGACAGATCGTCCGCAAAACCCAGGCAATTCACTTTGATGTGGCTGTTGGTTTTTTTGTCATCATCTCTAACAGTAGTTGTCTCCAATAAAATATTTCTTTCCGTAGAAACTGTGTATACTCTTTCTCTGGAATTTAGGGTTTCTCTCTCAAATTTTATCCAGTTTTTTATTTAATTGGGAGAAATCCTTTAGGATAAGCCGCTTCTTAGTATTGTATTACAGAAGAAAAGCCAGACTCATGTGATTTTTGTACTGAATTTGTCTTAAAAAAGGAAAAAATTTAACTTATGAACTTTCTTAAATGACTGATGAAAATATTTAAAATATTCTTTTAACTTTAATAGTGTATTGTCTACCTATACGATTTTGCCAAAATGACAACCCATTATTTCCGTCCGGAAGAAAAAAAATGTTTTTCCAAATTAATCAAAAAATTAAACGATGTACAATTTTAAAATATGGGTAAAGTACAAAAATGTGATCGAGTTAATTTGATTTTTGTAAAGGATAAATTGATAAGTCGATAAGGGTATGTGATAATATTTATGTAATATTTTTGAAAAAAAAACTTTTGTATTTATTTTTATTATAGTTTATTGATCGTTGTAAAATATTAATTATAGGACAATTAAATTAAATGGACTGCTGAATGGTATCAGATGTAATTGTTTTTCCAAATTAATTTAAATAGTTATAACAATAGTGAAAATATTAGTTTTATAAAACACAACTTTATAAGGAATTGAATAAAAAACAACAGATGTATTTGATATACTAAAATAATAATTAAATTATAATTTTTTACTTTTTAGATACACATTTATAAAAAATCGAATATTTGAATTTTTACACATTTGAAAAAACTGAAAAATTAATTTGTTTAAAAACGAAACCCTTAAATAACTTTTTCATGTATTCGAATATTTGAAAAAGAGAATTTTTTAAGCAATTGTTTGTTTACAACATGTTAAACAATTTTATAATTTTTTTTTTACTAACTGTCATTCTTACAGGCTGATTATGTCTCAGTGTGAGAATTTTTTTTAATACCGCTTTTCCAACAACCTAGGGAATCCTTTGAACAATAAGCAAAAATCTTAAATAGGATGAATATGATTTATATATATATATATATATATATATATATATATATGGAAACCATTTTTTATATCTAAACTGAGCATTAATAATAGGTAGAAATAAAATGTAATCTCAAAGAAGGTTGGAAATCGTCTTAACACACATGACTTCGGATATTGATGCAACTGAAACACGTTTTCAAGTTGTTCATCCAGGGAATGGTCTTCTACCACCACCTGTAATAAATTATTACATCACCAACTTTTTGAATTTTTATGGTTGTTACAACCTTTTCGTTCTTCCTCATTTTTCGTGACCCGATCAATCCCGTAATGCCGAAACAAAAAGTTATTTAAAGGTTCGTATATATCCATTACAATAATGTAGCTTATTTTTTAAATTAATTTTAAAATCTATTTAATCGTAATAATCATTGAATTTTAATTTTATTTTAAATTTACAGCTGCAAGTATTAAAAGTATTAACTGAAATAATAAAAAAAGCTTTAATATTTAAACCAAAATATAAACGTTGTACACAGACATATCCCATGTTGATTGTTAATCACATGTACAAGTTATTATAAAATATCGTAATTTGTTTTAGTATTGGAAGCTCATTTACAACTTATGGATCTTCAATGCATTGAATTTTTAAAAAAATAATGCATCATAATTTTCCTAAAATTGTAAATACAATTTCTTAGCGATGTATTTACAATTTCTTTGATATTTAAGGTTGGTTCTCACGAAACGTTTTTATCCGATCAATTATCGTAGATATGTTTTACGTGTGTTGTTTCTGCCCATAACAGACAGGTAGAGTGTCAAATCATTTAAACTGAATCTGGTCGTTGCAGGGATAAAATAAATAGTTCTGTTTCTTATCACATAGTTAACCAATTAAATGACTGAATCATTTAACAACAGAAGAGGTAGAGGTGTAAAATACACTAATCAGAGTTGTCAGCTCTGAGAGGAATGAATTTCATCGTACAGGTAGACCCTGTGGTGAATAAAGTGAAGGTGTCATTTGCAGAGTGGAAAATATGTGCTTTTCAGAGGGCCCGGCATGCTGATCAGCGTACTTTTCCACTCAGTGAGTTGTGGCAATGGTAAACCAACTGACTCCTCGTTTTACTTAGAAAAACCTCTAGAGGTTCAAACCACCCTTTCGGTTGTTGACCTAAACAACGCATGTGTTTAGGTCGTCAGCCGAAAGGCTGGTTTGAACCTCTAGAGGTTTTTCTAAGTAAAACGAGGAGTCAGTTGGTTTACCATTGCCACAACTCACTGAGTGGAAAAGTACGCTGATCAGCATGCCGGGCCCTCTGAAAAGCACATATTTTCCACTCTGCAAATGACACCTTCACTTTATTCACCACACACCAGAGCTGTATGATGAAATTCATTACTTTCAGAGGAGATAACTCTGACTATACTATTTTTCAAAGTTGATGAGCTGTGAACGTATGCATTGCTCCCTACCCACTTCATAGCTAGCCAATGACTTGCCAGCAACATTGCCAATACTTGCTCTCGTAGCTCTCTTATATATTTGGTCTTTCAATAACAATAATTATAACCTATAAACATACAACCAGCTGATTATAATTATTATAAAGTATTGCATGTTAACACGCTCTATAATCGATGTGTTCAGTACGAGGTGCAACACACGAGTGAACTACTGCGGCTCTTACACGCATGTAATGTTTATCAGGCTGCAACATTCGTACAATTTGACAACGCTGGCAAACGTTCCGATTGGTCTAAACGCGTGGAACATCAGAGCTCACCAAAACTGTGAAAAGCTATAGTGTTTTTTACACCTGCACCTCTTCTATTCTTAAATAGTTCAGTCATATATCTGTAGTGATAAATATAAAGGTCTTAACTTGAAAATAGTCATTTTTCAGGAGAAGTAAATGAAATTTGAGACAGTATAATGTGTATATTTTTTATTATTTAAGGATAGTATTTGCAATTGTCTCTTCCAAAAATTGTTTTTTATAATTTGTTATACATTTCTTTTGTTTTCTACTTAACAGCCGTTTTTTCGGGGGGCAATTCACAACTTAAGACCTTTATACCGTTTACAGTGTAACTTAATACCTTTTGACCTGGTAAATTCTTACTATAGTTACTTAAGTCACGAGTTTGCCTTTGGTTTCTTGTAATTTTGACCACTTCAAATTGATTTTTTTTCCAGTTGATCTCAGCAATTGATATGGTGAAATAATAAACCTATTATTGATATAAAGGTTAATTCAACTTAAGACCTTTTGTACAGCTAAACACGACTGAGAAACTAAATCTAAAGGTATCATTTACAATTAAGACTTTTATACCGTTACGCGAAGAGAAAATGTTTATAAAGTCATTTAGACCAGTGAAGATAATTTACTTCAGGTGCTAGCTACACTTAAGCTCTTTGTACCAAAATTGAAAGAACAAATTTTTCTTAACTGGGTAGTACACTTAACTCAAAATCTATATATATATTTTACTGAAAACCTTTATACCTATCACTACAGGTATGTGGCTGACCACATGATGAGAAACAGGGCTATTTTTTGTAGCCCTGGAACTAGCAGATCGAGTGCAATTAATTTAACACTCCACATGCCTGTTATAGGCGTAAAATATTTTACATATGTTAAACTGAAATCGGGTGGTACTCATGAATTTTAGTTTCGTCAACAAGACATCCGATATGATGCCAAATAAAATATTCAAAGGTTTTGATGTACAAGTATTGCTCGAGTCCCAGCTCCGTGTAGTTGTTGTGGAATGCAGTGCGTTGTTATAGTAGTGGGAGAATGAATGAGTTAGTAGTACTTCACTGTTGCTGCATTTGTAGTGGCAGTGTGTACTAACTAGACCAAAAAATTCTTATCGTCCGGCGCATTAATTTAACAAATACCTAACGGGTTATTTATTAACTTGGTCGGATTCATAATATTTAACTTACAAATTTATATCAAATTATGTAAATAAATAAATGTAATAAATACAAACAAATTATGTTAAATACGGAAAGTTTGAAAACGAATGTTTAGTATCAGAGTAATACAACAATCGTTTTCCCAGCATGCATCACTCATTCATTATACCACACCCGTACCCTTCACCCCACAACTACACCCAGCTTGGAACCACACAATAATTCATAAAATTTTGATTGATGAATTACAGTTCAGTTCTCTAAAATAAAAATCATGTAAAAAAACTCTGTTATTGGGTTCATAATTGGATTTTATATCGACCAAAAAGTATTGGCATCGAAGGAGTTATTGGAGACATTTGTCCGCGCTCCTTTGTTTTTTTATAAGGAAGTATTGACATTCCATAAGTACTCGTAATTTTTGTATAAATCTAATAAAGTTACAACTTATTCATAATTAATTAAATACAGTAAAACTTCACTAATTCGGAATATATGGGGGGGGGGGGGTGAGAAAGAGTCCGTGAATTAGTAAAATTCCGAATTAGGATAGTTTTGAAATACCGTACTACTAATGTATACTAAAATACGATGAAGTTGTTAATTTTGTGATTTCACTTAATAAATAGATTATTATGGAAAAGGACGAAAAAATAACTTTAAAACACATTTTTATTCCATTTAAAATCAAAATTGAATCGTAAGAACCCGCCTTTACAGTATTTTTTATTAACAGTTGTAAATAAAATTATCGTTTGTTTACAATTGTAAATACAATTTTCGTTTGTTTTAAATATTGTTAATAATTGTAAACTTAACTTATTGTTTATTCATAATTTTCTATGTATAATTTGTACGTAAAATGATTTATTGTGAACTATTATAACGTAATAAATAAAAGCTTTACTTAAACGACTTCACGCTATTAGTTAGAGCATCTAGAAAATATAAAAAAATGCTTCAATTTCTTTTTTTCTAAAAAAGGATGTTTCCGTAGTTTTTAATAGAGTGTTACATTTTGAAATTTAATTGATGTTTGTAATAGCTCTTAGTTATTTTAGTTGGCTTAATCGGAATGATCTGAGGGGAAAATTAATAAATTTATATTAAGGCTCTCTCTGTGGCGTAGTGGTCAAAGGTTGAACTGTGCTGCACATTGCGAAGCAGTGTAATTTCCGGGTTTGATACATGACTAAGATATGGATTCTTCTTCGGGTTATCTTTTTTTACTAACGGTACAAGAAATTGAATAGACTCCGAATATACAGGGTGATTTTTAAGGGCAATTTTAGGAAAATGCAATGGGTGTTGTCAATTTTCAACAACACTCTGACTGTACATCTAACTGTAGGTCGGAGAGTATGCGGGGTCAAAATCAAGTATGCACATGCGTAGTCCACGCTCACGGCAATTGGCTTGGCCTTTACGCGGTGCAATAGACATGCCTTTCTAACATAGTATTAGTATTTAATGCTGACAGGTGATTTTTGCGCGTCATCACACTGTCAATAACAACTATGACATTATTACCTAAATTTATATCAGCTGTTTCTTTTACTTGTTTTTAGGTAGTGTAGTACACATGTTCTGCGGGTTGCATATACAAGTGCAATTTTATACGCCGGTATCAAATACCGCTAGACCAACCCGGTTCGTCAAGAAAAATATGAAATTTACATTTTTACAATTTTGTGAAGTTCATATTTCTAAAATTCCTAGATTTGTTTTGAAATTATTAATGAAAACATCAATTCACTGTGTTTTCTAAATGGGCTACAACGTTATTTAAAAAAAAACAAAAATACAGAACCGTTTGAGTAGACAATTACTGAATGACTGAGTAGTAAATGCCAAGCCAAATGCTGTGAGCGCTGGTCTACGCATGCGCATACTTGACTTTGACCCTGCATACCCCTCCGACCTACAGTTAGATGTACAGTCAGAGTAATGTTGAATATTGAAAACACCCATTGTATTTTGTAATCATTCTGTTCCATTGTTGATTTCTGCACTATTGCAGAACATACAAGACTATACTAATGCAGAAGCACATTTTGCCCAGCGCTTTCCTTATGAAAATCAGGCTTTTTTAAATCTTGGGTCGTGCCCACGTGAATACGTACTATAATTTAGTAGATGCACGAATGCAGCGGCCTGGCACTGGGTCAAGGTTGCGGGTCCGGTCGCTAGGAACCGAATTCTACCTTCTCTGCTACATTTTTTTTGTAAGTCCGGATTACCCGGGGTTTGGTTATCCAGGTCATTCTGTATTATTCAAACGAATAACTGAGAGTTTAGTTTACAAATATGAAACATCCTTGTTAGAAAAATTCACTTGTAAAAATTACAAATGAACATCTAACAGTTTTACTGAATTCAGTGTAATGTTTGTAAGAGTCTTTCTATGACAAAACAATTTAATTAATCAATTGATTAATTGAAGTTAATTAATAAAAGATGTGATGTACTTGATCGAATTGATCATGTACTACGTAGAAATATTCATCACACAGCATGTTGTATAAATTACTACTGACTAGCACATTTAATTTTAGTATTTTAGTTGATAGTGTACGTACATGTCTCTGAAACTGTATTGTAATAAAAAAATTATTGAAAATATCATGTTTGTTTCTTATTTATTTACTTTTTTCAAGTGAGGAAACGATTGAAGGAGTCGTCAGCTACCTTACGAACCAGTTTAGAAGTGTTTTTAAAACATAAAATAATTCTGTCTAAAAAATATTTAAATTTTGAAATAACCATCATGTGTGTTTGTAATGTGAACAAGCATTATTTTATATTTTCCACAACTTAATTAATTGTTATAATAATTATTAAAACAATTAAGTTGTGGAAAATATTGTGACATTTATCGCTAAGGTCCGTTTCGGGATCTAGGTAATTAAATAATTAATACACTAAAGTTTACAATTACAAATATTTATTACAAGTAAAAGATTTACAAAATAAACAGTAAACTAATTATAGTGGAGTAATACAATAAATAACTTAAATAATTTACTTAGTACTACTTACAATAATTATACCCAAAGCACATACACAAAAAGATAGTATAACAATACCTCGGAACCGTTAACCTGATATAACGCCCCGATAGCACGCAATAAACACTCGTCAGAGATCAAACGGATACTAACTCACTGACCGCCTCGGGGGTCTCCTTATATAGTGAATCAAAAAAGAATCTTCCCGAAAGACACCGAAATTCGATATAAAAGTCCTTTCTAGAGAAGTATTATTTAATGTAAACAGGTAATCAACCGAGCCTTCATAAATAGTTGTACAACAAAGACCTTATCATATACAATAGCGCAGTCCTTTTAAATAATTTTTACGAATGGGTATCCTTTTATTGTTACTATTGCCCTATTGTTACTTTTTCACTCTATTATCTACTCTTTACCATTTTTTATGAATGAGAGTACTAGAAATTTCGCGAACCACGCCCTTGTTCGATATTGTCACAAAATAAAATAATGATTGTACAATTATTGTACATTATCATTCACGTTAGTTAACAGCAACTAATAAAATGCAATGAACCAAGAAATTAATGGTTGCCTCTGTAGCGTAGTGGTTAGCCTGTTACCCTACCACTCGGAAGTCTCGGGTTCGATTCCCGGCCAGGGTCTGGAAATTTTCACTCGTCAAATGCCACAGTTACAGTCACATAATCCACCGTAGTCGCTATTTAAAAACAATAAAGTAATATTTTATAAAACAATAACGCTATTATTATATTATTTAATATACGTAATTAATCATTAATTATTCAATAATGAATAATTGACCATGCAAAGAGACGAAAAACTGACACTGGTAATGCTTATACATAAGGTACAAAGAAATCAAAAGGGATTTACAAGAACTTGGACTAACTCAGGAAGATCTAACGGACAAATCACCCAAATACAAAGAGGTCATCCGCTTACCACACAGAAAAGAGAGTAGGCCTATAAGAAGAGGGAATTTTCAGAAGCAGCCAAACAGAAGCGTGCTCAGAACATGAGAGAATATCACGCCAAAAAGAGACTGAAAGCTTCCAAATTGACTAAAGTACTCCATTGTGGCTAAACAAGCACTACAAAAAAAAACAATAATGCTTGAAATTATCAAAAAAAGCTAAACATGATGGGAACACTGATCAAACAAAACGAAAACCTTGCTTCCACCTAATTTTCTTTTAAATTGTTCCATTTTGTACAGGTAAACTTTATTACATAAACAATAATAATTTTACTACGCCGGCCGCATGTTACGTGCTCGCCTCTCATCATGCGGTCGTGGGTTCGAATCCCACTCAGGCACGGCAAAAATCATTACAAAAAATCATTTCATCTTCCGCAGTTACACCCCAACATCGTCGGTAATGACCGCTGCAGTTGATGCAACGTTAAATTAAAAAAAAGTTAAAATAATTTTGTAAAAACAAAAATTATCCGTTTTGGGCAACGAAGCAGCAGCTACGGGTCAGTTGATTTTGCAAACTTAACATTAGACAATAAAAATGGTTAATAATGTGTAAAAGTTTTTAATTTTTAATGTGTGTGCGTTGAAATCTGTTCAATTCAGAACAATAACTAACCTCATGACCTAATGAGATGAGGATGATGTGTAAATGAAGTGTAATCTTGTAGAGACCCTGGTTGACCATTTTTGAGAGAGTATATTTAATTGAACCCCAATCATCAAAGTACACCGGTAACCACTGTCTATTATTCAAATCCGTATAAAAGTAACTACCTTTATTAGAATTTAAACCAGGAACCTTCGTCTCCGAAAATCAGCTGTTAAACATTTCATTCGCGGCGACGGATCTACCTCTAGACCATACAGGGTTTTTTTGGTTTAACGTCCGACTGTTCTGCAATTACTGCTGATGCAGACGGTGAAGCGATGAAACGGTTTTTTTGTAACGTATGAAAATATGCCGTGCCTGAATGGGTTTGAACCCAAGACCGCATCATGAGAGGCGAGCACGTTACCAACTACACCAATGCGGCCGGCTAAGATCAAACCGGTGAGTCGTAACATTATTAAAACGGAAATTTTTCACAGCAATTTCAATTTCATTCTCCCTGCATTGGATCCTCGCTGGTGACTTACTGCCATGCTATTCTGTGTATATATTTAATCATAACCACATTGCCGTCTGTTTTTCGCCTCTGCGAATACCAGGAGAGTACGAATGTACAGAGATTCCACTTTTAAACTGGTTAACAATGTGAAATGAAAAACATTTCTCTAAAAAAAAATAAACACTAAATTTAAACACGAGAGAATGACGTAAAACGAAAATCAACCTCTCCAAATAGTATGGAAAATTAGTAATTGCCTCTAAACTAATAGGCTGTAATATGCTCTGTACAGAAAAAAGTTGAAATAAAATTGTAGGTTTTTTTAATTTTCTATAACTTTGATTTATAGTTTGTCATAAAAAACATATTAAGGCCGCAATATTAAAAAACTCGTTTTGAAACGATTTTGTTGAAAAAAATACAGAAAATTAATAATTGCCGCTCAACTAATCTTTGTAAAAAAATTGAAATAAAAATTTTAGGGTTTTAAATGTTCTACAACTTTGAGTATTTGCACGTTTGCCCTAAAATGCATAATAAGGCCGCAATCTAAAAAAAAAAATTTCCGAGATCACAGCCTCCCCAATAATTTCAGCAGTCATGGCGCTTACCCGATCTTGTAGAGCATAAATGTAATAAATGACGCAATTTAAAAAAAAAGTGAAAAATCACACGAATAAACCACTACTTCCAGTTGACTGAGTTTGATAAAGATATTCGTGTCGGATCCTCTAGTGGTACCTAATTAAGTTTCAACATCGTGCGATGTTCCGATTGAGATAATTTGTTCACACACTGACACAGACTAATTGGTAAAACATGTTTTTTTTGGGTTCAGGGGTCTGAAAACGTGTATATCTGGTGAAAAATCGGATTTGGAGAAATCGACATGAAACCAGACTTTCCTTCCCTATGTATTCACGTAGGGCAAAGAAAATAAAATAAAAAAAATGTTATGCTGATCCTGCTCACACAACTAGTTGTATAACGGAGTAAATATAAGTGGAAGCTATTGGAGCCCGCCACCGGCAGTCTGTTTATGCTATTGCATTGGTTTTGGTGGACAGTTGATTCTCTCTCTCCACTTGCCTGTGTTGTAATGTAATAGTATTCTTCATTCCTGTTTGTAGTATTCTCGCATCGTTTCTCAAGCGAGTGGGGAAGGAAGCCGTGTACTAAACAAAACGAGTTCAGTCTTCAGTCAGTAGACGAGACGTGCTCCGTGCGTTTGTTTTTTAGTTGATATTTATTGAACACGAACACACCTTTAACCGATCATCGTATTGTTTGTTTTTGTTTATTATAGTGTTTTAAAATTGTGCGTAAATCTGTGATCCGATAAAATTTTGTGAGTTTCTTTCTTTAAGATTTATCTTTTGTTGGTAATATTTTTCTAATATAATACATACTTAAATAAATAAATAAAAATGACTGAAACTTCAGTTACTGTTACTACAAATGACGGGGCTGCTCCTAATAAACAACAAGGAACATTTTCCGGTTCCTTATCCTGGATTGTTCTCAACTATGATTATTTCAAAAGTATTCCAGGAATTCTGAAGATCATACAAGCTGTAAGTACCCCATATTTAATTTATTTTATTTTAGTTTTTAATTTAATAATTTTTGGAGAATAAATAATAGATTAATTATTATGAATGTGTTCTTGTGTATGCACAATCGCTTTCCCTTTTATGGCATAGATGTATGGGGTAGTGCTTCAGATATTTAATTCTACAAACTATTCACACTTTATTATAGCTGCTTTGTACAGATCCAAACTATTTCCAAGTACAGTAACGCTCTTTAGTCGGGCACGCCTCGAGTTCAAATCTTTCAAAAAATACCATATTTATTTTGTAGCAATATAATTTATGTATTTTTTACAGTTCAGCCGTCCTAAGTTTGCTCCTACTGTAAACAAACCAAAGCCAGCTACTACAGGTTGCACGCTAGGGTCCACCACTTTATGGATGTTGTATTCGGATTAAGTTAACTACGTTTTAAATTATATGTATTTAAAATATCAGTCATGATTTGATGTAGGCCTAACAATTTCATTTATAAAAATACTTTTAAAAGTATTTTATATTTAAATACTTTTGAAAGTATTTTATTGTTACTTTTTAATCAGCGTGTACACATTTTTATATAATGCGCATGCTCAGTGACGTCATTATTTGTTGACAGTAGGAGCAAACTAAGAAAGGCTGGACTTTAGTTATATTTTTGTCGAATCAAACAAAGCTTACAATTCTGCAGAACTTATAAATTTATGTGTTGTTCAGGTCAGCAGCCGAAAGGCTGGTTTGAACCTCTAGAGGTTTTATTAAGTGAAAACGGGGAGTGAGGTGGTTTACTAAGCCTTCTTCACTTACAGTTAAAAGAGTATGCTTATCAGCATGCCATGCCCTCGGAAAATCACCTGCTTTCCACGCTGCAAATCACACCTTCACTTCATTCACCACAGACTCTAGCTGTATAATAAAATTCATTACTTTCATAGGAGATAACTCTGACTAGTGTCTTTTACACTTCTACCTCTTCTGTTCTTAAATACTTTAGTCATATTATAATTGGCTGACTATGTAATAAGAAACAGAACTATTTTTTTATAGCCCTGGAACAAGCAGATTGAGTGCAATTAATGTAAAACTCCACCTGCCCGTTATGGGTAAAACATTTGTGTACGATTCGTAATTATTTTTTGAAGAAAAATTGGAATCACGAAAGGAAAGGGAATAAAAAATATTACTCACTTTTTCAGACAATAAATTACCATTTAAAATTGAATATTCTAATCCATTACCTATCGATATAAAAAAACTGGTGTGAAACATTCACACGACTTTCTCTTGCCAATGCAAATAATTAACAATAAAACGTAATATTCGTCATAAAAGCATTAGAAATAAACAGAAACCCAACCTCAAAAAACATAACCTTATTTTAATCATCAGTGAAAGACGCAAAATGAAAATCGATTCAGTTTGGATTTAAAATACGGAAAATCACTTTTTCACGCTAAACTAGGCTCTGCAGAAAAAAATGCTCTAAATAAAAGTTGTAGATCTTTCAATTTCCTATTAATTTGATTATATGCTCTTTTGTCGTAAAATGCATACTAAGGCCGAAATCTTTAAAAAAATCAATTTTCACACGTTTTCGTGAGAAAAAAAAAGAAAATTACTAATTACCGCTAAACTAAGCGTTACACAAAAAATGTTTGAAATAAAAGTTGTAGGATTTTAAATTCTGTACATTTTTTATTATACAATTTTTTGCGCTAAAATGCATATTAAAGCCGTAATCTTGAAAAATGATTTTTTACGTAAAAACAGCCTCACCAAGAATTTCAGCAAACATGGCGCCTACCCTATCTTGTAGAGCATAAAAAATTTAGTAAACCAGGCGATTTAAAAAAAAAGTCATAGAACCAGTTTTTGAGAAAATCGCAAAAAAGTGAAAAATTACACGAATAAACTACTACTTCCGGTTGACAGATTTTGATGAAAATGTTCGTGTTTGGTCCGGTAGTGGTATATAACTTAAGTTTCAAGTTTCAAGTTCGTACGATGTTCCGTTCTTGAGATATTCTGTTCACACACACACAGACCAATCACTAAATACATGTTTTTTGGGTTCAGGGAGTCTGAAAACGTGTAGATCCGGTGAAAACTCGATTTCTTAAAGTCGACATGAAAACAATACTTTCCTTCCTATATATTTATATAGGCAAGAGAAAGTAAAAACTAAAGAATGCGTTTACGATTAGTGTTTTTCTAATCGATCTAATTAAAAGTCTGTAGTGTTTATATTTTTATGTTAATGTTGTGAAAAAATTATAAGCTGCAGTTGGACATATTTTTAATTACAATTAAGACGCATTCTATGAGCCAGATAACTTTCTACCAGAAAAAAAACGTATCTACGTACTTTTTATACAGTAGGCTTAAATTCTTATTAGACGTAGGTAATTACGTAGATTGTACTATCAAAAATATTTTACTGGTTTAGATTGTTTTTTAACGTTAATAAGAAAAATAACTACTTAATTCAAAATACCACAAAATAAAAAAACATTCGTAATAATTTAAATTTTCCTGCCCATAACAGACAGGTGGAGTGTCAATTTTTTTACATTCGATCTGTTTGTTGCAGGGCTAAAATATATAGTTCTGTTTCTTATCACATGGTCAGCCAATTGAACTGAATCATTTAAGATCAGAAGAGGTAGAGGTGTAAAAGACACTAATCAGAGTTATCTTATCTGAAAGTAATGAATTTCATTATACAGCCAGACCCTGTGGTGAATGAAGTGAAGGTGTCATTTGCAGAGTGGAAAATATGTGCTTTTCAGAGGGCCCGGCATGCTGATAAGCGTATTTTTCCACTCAGTGAGGAAGGCATGGTAAACCACCTCACTCCTCGTTTTACTTAGTAAAACCTCTAGAGGTTCAAACCAGCCAACCAGGCTGATGACCTAAACAACAACAAATAATTTAGACTGGAAATGGTTACTTTCAGAGGAGATAACTCGGACTAGTGTATTTTACACCTCCACCTCTTCTGTTGTAAAATGGTTAAGTCATTGAATTGGTTGACGAAGTGAGAAGAAACAGAACTATTTTTTGTACCCCTGGAACTAGTAGATCGAGTGCAAATAATTTAACATTCCACGTGTCTGTTATGTGCAAATATTTGTTAACCCTTTATAGCAGTGTTTCCCAACCGGTGGTCCGTGAGAGCCTTTGGGGTGGTCCGTGAGAGTCCGATGACTACTTATAAAAAAAGTAATATTTTCCCGTGATTAAATCAAAGTTACGATTTTCATTGAACAAGATTAAGTAAATACATTCAAGATTCAGATTAAGTAAAGGTAGAAGAGTTGTGGTGTAAGAAAGCCCTGGGCTTCCCCAAGATTCGGCAAGTAGCTTTGCGGTATATTATGATTTTTCAACCACTTATTTGTGTGAGCAGGGGTTCTCTAGTTTATTGTTAATTAAAAACAAACAACGAAATCGGCTAAGTGTAAGCAGTGATTTGAGAGTAGCTCTTAGCAAGAGCCTAAAACCTAGAATTCCTCAGCTAGTCAGAAAGATTCGTGCACAAAGTCGCATTGAAATTTTAATTTCATTTTTAATTCATTTTTTAATTTTCATTGTTATTTTCGACTTAGTAAATTCTGTATTCCTTATTTTATTAAAAGACAATTTACAATTAAAATATTTTTACTTTTTGTGATGTACAATGTAACCTACTTTCTGAAAATAACAATTATTTGTTTGTAATAATAGTTTCTTAATTAATAATAATAGTTTGTTTCTGAAAATTTGTTTTATTTAATCACTTTTTAATTTGGTTACAACTGATAAGATATATGCAATAATGTAATGGGTGGTCCGTGGTAGTTCACTTTCAGGCTGAGTGGTCCGCAGACCACTGCGGGTTGGGAACCACTGCTTTATAGGCCTGTGGTAGGTATACTTACCACTGGCAATAAGATCGTTTTTTCTTTAAGAATAAGCTTTGCAGTTGAACCCTATTGGCATTTTATGGTTTTATAGATGTTCTCTGGTAAGTAGGCTATCCACATATTGAAATTAGCGCACAGCGACCATTTGCTTTGTGAGTTACACGAATGTGGTAAGGATTCATACCAGCGTACGCTACCATGTTGTTTTGTTGTTACTTTTGTACAGTGCGTAGAAAATTCCAGTTTTTTACGGGAAACCAAGCATTCATACTAATATAAAGTTAAGATCAGTTATTCGCCACATTTTTCTGTTATATAGCACTACAAGTTGTTTTAATAATCATTCTTACCACTAATATTATGTGATAAACATTCCTTGGTAAGTATACTTACCGGGGCTTGACATAAAAAAAAGAAATATCTTACTTTTCTGGCTCTAGAAATACGTACATTATTCAAGTCCCTATAAAACGAAATTTAACATTTTACAAACATACATATATTTCCTCGTAATACTGCCCTATAAAGGGTTAAAGGGGACACAGAAAGCAAAAACAAAATTCAGTATTTTTTTAGCGCCATTAGGCAGTTCACTTCTTTCTGAATCAATCGAAGTACAACACTTTATAGTTTGCTCTGAAATTTGGGTTTAAATGAATTTTTTATAAGTGCGCTACACGTACAATTCGTTTCGACAATTTTTGTTGAAACAACCGATTCGTTGAACGCATTTATCGATTTTCATGATTTTTTTTAAAATGCGCAATATTTTGTACTTCATTTACATCAGCTTTAGTTTGTTGTTTTGTGTCATGACCGTAGTTTGTGTGCATTTTGTACCGCGCATGAGTTTCGTGAACCGGTTTGCAGACATTCTGTTTTACCATTTACCGATAGTTATGTTTTCTAATGTAAGGGACATTTTCTCCAAAATTACTGAACCAATTTGTTTCAAAATTTTAGAATAATTGTAATAGACTTCTTTACATATGCTGAGTTTTTTTTAGGTTAATAATTGCAGAATTAGGTATTTTTAAAATCTGGTGTAAAACACTCACACAACTATCTCTTGCCTATGCAAATAATGATCAATATAACCCTAACATATGAAATAAACAAAAAACTAACGTTAAAAAACATAACGTTGTTTTAATTATGAGTGAATGATGCAAAATGAAAACCAACCTGAGTTTGGCTTAATAATTCGGAAACACTCTATGACGCTAAATTAGGCTCTGTAGCGAAAAATTCTTAGACTAAAAGTTGTAGATCTTTTAATTCTTATAAATTTGAATAATTTATTTTTGTCGTAAAATGCATACTAAGGCCGAAATCTTAAAAAATTATTTTTTTACAGATTTTTATGAAAAAGTAAATTAGACTATTTATTACCGCTGAACTAAGCGTTTTACAAAGAAATGTTTGCAATAAAAACTGTAGGTTTTTAAATGTTTTACAACTTTGATTATATATACAGTTTTGCCTTAAAGTCCATATTAAGGCCGCAATGTTAAAAAAGCACAGTCTCCCCAAGAATTTTAGCAAACCTACCCTATCTTGTAGAGCATAAAAAATGTAATTTAGTAAATGAGGCGAATTTAAACAAAATCGTAACAGCCTGTTTTGAGTAAATCGCAAAAAAGTGAAAAGTTACACGAGTAAACTACTACTTCCAGTTGACAAATTTTGATGAAAATGTTCGTGGCGGGTCCTCTAGTAGTACCTAAGTTTTAAGTAATCTTAAGTTTCAAGTCAAAGTTTCAATGCCCAAAACGGGCAGGTGGAGTGTTATTTTAATTGCACTCTATCTGTTTGGTCCAGGGCTAAAAAAAAATAGTTCTGTTTCTTATCACATAGTCAGCCACTTATATGACTGAACTATTTAAGAACAGAAGAGGTAGAGGTGTAAAAGACACTAGTCAGAGTTATCTCCTCTGAGAGTAATGAATTTCACTATGCAGCCAGACCCTGTGGTGAATGAAGTGAAGGTGTCATTTGCAGAGTGGAAAGTGAGTGCTTTTCGGAGGGCCTGGCATGCTGATAAGCATACTCTTTCAACTCAGTGAGGAAGGCAATAGTAAACCACCTCACTCCTCGTTTTTACTTAGTAAAACCTCTAGAGGTTCAAACCAGCCTTTCGGCTGTTGACCTAAACAACAACAAGTTTCAAGTTTCAACTTTGTATGATGTTCCGTTCTTAAGATATTTAGTTCACACACAGATCAAACGCTAAAAACTTGTTTCTTGGGTTTGGGGGTCTGAAAAATTTTATATCCGGTGAAAAATCGACGTGAAAACAATACTTTCTTTTCTACGTATTCATATAGGGAAGAGAAAATAAAACTTGAAAGCGGTTGGTTCAATAATTTTTAATAAACTGTTCTTTATGTTAACATGGAGGATGATGAAGTTTCCTTGTCCCCTTAAATAAATACAGTGTGAAGTCGATTATCCGGACCAATTGGGGATTTGATCGTCCGGTAAATTGATTTGTCCGGATAACAGATTTTCCGAACTTATTTTACGTTATAAAAGCTAGAACTGAAAACTGTGCTATAATACGTACACGACACTATTGTACTTGTTAATTAATTTTTATTAAACACAAATTTAAAAACACATAAATGTTGTGTACTCATAAAATTCACTATATCGTACTTTACAAAATGAATGAACATGTAGTACAACTATAAGTTAAAAACACTAAAAATTATAATTATGTACAGTATAAATGTGTTGCACAAAATTAGTTTTTAAAAAAATCTGAAATATTCCTTTGTTTAAGGGAAGCAACTCTCTTGCTAGAAGCCAAATCTCGAAGTAGTTTTAAAATTAAAATTTATTATATATAGAAACTGTAGCGGCGTCATATTCTGGTTGCTGTTCCAGCCATTTCATTCCATTTTCTGCGTATTAAACAAAGCATTTACACATTATCACATATATATGACGTTTTAATACGATAACGGTATTTTAAATTTGTATGTCTACGAAATTCAGAAATAAATTAGTACATCCATAAAATGTATATAGGTAGTACATACGTACAATATTTTACAAATTTTTCCTGAAGGGCATCCGGATAACCGGTCGTCCGGTTGATAGACGTTCGGATAATCGACTTCTTACTGTAGTTAAATTCAGTCAGTAGTGTTAGTTAGTTAAAATTGTTCGATCAGATATCCAAAATATAAGTATACAGTTAAAATAGAACAGTTAGATAGTCGCGTTCAGTGAGAAAATCGTGACGTACTAATTCACCTATCACTTTGTTGAGACAGGTGAAGCGATACCCATATTTGGTCGCGCATTCGATGGCATCCACCATTCACCTACTGTTCTGTGTTTGTGTTCATTTCCTATTTGTCTCTTCAATTACGGTATTATGAATTCCTCAAGTAGACATCACTACTTTAAATATCCTATTTAACGGTTATCAAAAAGAATTTAAATGCCTTCTCGTTCTATAAACAGTGTGTTAAAGGGAATGTCTGCCCATAGCAGACAGGTGGAATATCAAATTATTTACACTCAATCTGTTCGTTGCAGGGCTAAAATAAATAGTTCTGTTTCTTATCACATGGTCAGCCAATTAAATGACTGAATCATTTAATAACAGAAGAGGTAGAGGTGTAAAAGACACTAATCAGAGTTATCTTATCTGAAAGTAATGAATTTCATTATACAGCCAGATCCTGTGGTGAATGAAGCGAAGGTGTCATTTGCAGAGTGGAAAATATGTGCTTTTCAGAGGGCCCGGCAAGCTGATAAGCGTACTTTTCCACTCAGTGAGTTGTAGCAATGGTAAACCCCCTGACTCCTCGTTTTACTTAGTAAAACCTCTACAGGTTCAAACCAGCCTTTCGGCTGATGACCTAAACAACAAAGGGAATGTGGCATTTCACTCAAAAATCATTTTTCTACATCTATCTACAACCCTCTATCTAAATCTGAATAACCATAAAATTTCAAAAAAATTCTTCACTTCCCTTAAATAAAGAAAAATTGAAATATAAAAACCTATCTCCAAAATGTGTAATTTAGGTAATCAGCTTGAAAACAATTTTTCAAAAGTTGGAAAACACAGGCTTAATCAATATGATATTTTAGAGATGCCCGTAACAGGCAGGTGGAGTGTTAAATTATTTACACTCCATCTGCTAGTTCCAAGGCTACAAAAATAAAATAATTTTTTGTTTTGTGTAACACTTAGTTTAGCGGTAATTAGCGATTTTCTGTTTTTTATGAACATTTGTAAAAAAATGGAGTTTTTAAGATTTACGGCCTTAGTATGCATTTTACGGCAAAAGTGTATAATCAAATTTATAGGAAATTAAAAGATCTACAACTTTTATTTAAAGAATTTTTCTCTACAGAGCGTACCTTAGCGTGAAAGAGTGATTTTCCGTGTTATTAAGCCAAACTGAGGATTATTTTCATTTTGCGTCTTTCACTATTGATTAAATTAAAGTTTATATAACATATAATAATATATTATATTATATTATAATAAGCTTTATACTCGTATATTTTTCTCGTGTTTTCTTCACCAAAAATCTATTGAAATCATAAGATAGATTCCAGAATTGCACCAATGCAGATCTGTTATCGTAGTTATAAGTTGACTAAAAAAACGGAAATAAATGAGTAAAAATGTTGAAAAATTGACGTAACAAAGCGTACGCATGAAGAAATTATATCGTAACATTACGTTGGTGTGGTGATTACGTCATCCTGTGTTTTGTACCATTACTTGAGTTATTATTTTCCGCTATCTTTTAAAAGAACAAAGAAGAAAGAATAGAGGACAGCAAAGTGTTCTCTCATTGCACTTTCTATTCACGGTTATTTAGATGTAGGCACACAGTGCCTAAATCTGTTTTCTTTTCCAGGCTGTGCCTATTCTACTCTGATAATAACAATACATCGTACGGCGCGGCGTACGGGAATATTTTTCTCGCGATTATTCAACCGATACCAAATTTCACCGATTTTTACTTTCTCTCGCCCTATACAGGATGATTCACGAAGATATGCAGAAACTTTGGGAGCCCATTGTACATGTAAAACTAATGAAAAAAGTTTATATAAACATGGGTCCGGAAATGCTTCGTTACCGAGTTACGGCTAGCGAAAGATTTCCCCCGGATTTCAGCTCACCAGGTGAAATGAGGTCTTCCTGAAATTCTGGTAAGGTAGATTAAGGGGCGAATTCAATCGTTTCTTATGGTTTTTGACCTGATAAATTGAATAAAACAGGTCCCAGAACTTTAAGTTAAATAGTTTTTGAGAAAAACAGTGTCAAATGCAAAACATGGAGTGAAAAAAACACGATTTTTCATCTTTGTTTTTCCGGTTAATTTTACTTTGTACTATTATGAATAAAAATTCATTTAATCAAACATCTATTCGCTTTCTGTGTACTTTATTTACACCGGTTTGTTCAGAATAAAATTTTCTACATGTTTTATTGAAAAATTTTAATTGTGTCTTAGTGAAATAACAAAGTTATTCTTTCCAAAGACAAAAAATGTGTTTTCACTCCATTTTTTGCATTTGTCACTGGTTTTCTTAAAAACTATTTAAGTTACAGTTCTGGGACCTGTTTTATTCAATTTATCATATCAAAAACCATAAGAAATGATTGAATTCGCCCCTTAATCATCTTACCAGAATTTCAGGAAGACCTCATTTCACCTGGTGAGCTGAAATCCGGGCGAAACTTTCGCTAGCCGTAACTCGGAAACGAAGCATTTCCGGACCCATGTTTATATAAACTTTTTTCATTATTTTTACATGTACAATGAGCTCCTAAAGTTTCTGCATATTTTAGTGAATAATCCTGTATCAATGTAGCCTAAATATAGAGAAGGAAAATGGCTATAACACGCAGGTGGAGTGTTAAATTATTTGCACTCGATCTGCTTGTTCCAGGGATACAAAAATAATTGTGTTTCTCATCACGTGGTCAGCCAATTATATGACTGAACCATTTAACAACCGAACAGATTCAGTTGTAAAAGACACTGGTCACAGTTGTCTTCTCTCAGAGTCAAGAATTTCATTACACAGCCAGATACTCACCCAGACCAATAGCTAAAAACATGTTTTTAGCGTGTAAATCGTAGGATTAGTTTTCGAGAAAATCGCAAAAAGTAAAAAATTACACGAATAAACTTCTACTTCCGGTTGACCGATTTTGATGAAAATGTTCGTGTCGGGTCCAGTAGGGGTATGTAACTTAAGTTTCAAGTTTCAAGTTCGTACAATGTTTCGTTCTTGAGCTATTTTGTACACGCACGCACGCACGCGCACACACACACACACAGACCAATCGCTTAAAACATGTTTTTTGGTTTCAAGGGGTCTGAAAATGTGTAATCCGGTGAAAACTCGATTTCGAAAAATCGACATGAAAACAATACTTTCCTTCCTATATATTCACGTAGGATAGAGAAAGTAATGTAAGAAATGTTGAACTGTTTGAAGGAATCTGGTGCGATTTACCAACCATTTTTATTCTACAGTATTGAAGAGAGAGAGCGACTGTCAATTACACTGTTCAATACTCTTTATTATCTAGTTAAGACTGCCTTTCATTGTTTACATCTTCAATATTTTATTTATTTATTTATTTATAAACAGGCTTATACCTGTTAATTTCCACTACAGTAAATAGATGTAAACAATATTAGGTACCCTCCTTCCCCCGTTCCCAACATTCCCTTACACCTACAGTCATATTAATATTATTATGTTGGAATGTTGCCTACGCACTTTTCATAGCAATACTTAGCCGTACTTTCAATTTAATAAATTTATGCTTAGGTTATTTAATCTTCTCTCATTACAACGATTTAGAAAAACAAACTCTGCTGGAGTTGTTATTACGCTATTTTTACTTTCTCTTGCCTATATGAATATATAGGAAGGAAAGTATTGTTTTCATGTCGATTTTAAGAAATCGAGTTTTCACCGGATCTATATGTTTTCAGACCCCCTGAACCCAAAAAACATGTTTTTAGCGATTGGTCTGTGTGTGTGTGTGAACAGAATATCTCAAGAATGGAACATCGTACGAACTTGAAACTTAAGTTACATACCACTACCGGACCTGACACGAACATTTTCATCAAAATCGGTCAACCGGAAGTAGTAGTTTATTCGTGTAATTTTTCACTTTTTTACGATTTTCTCAAAAACTAATCCTACGATTTTTTTTAAATCGCCTGGTTTACTCAATTTTTTATTCTCTACAAGATAGGGTGGGCGTCATGTTTGCTGAAATTCTGGGTGAGGCTGTTTTCACGTAAAAACATAGTTTTTTTAAGATTACGGCTTTAATATGCAATTTAGCGCAAAAATTTATATAATAAAAGTTGTAGAGAAATTAAAATACTACAACTTTTATTTCAAAATTTTTTTCGTATAACGCTTAGTTTAGCAGTAATTAGCAATTTTCTGATTTTTTCTCACGAAAACGTGTGAAAAATCTATTTTTTCAGATTTCGGCCTTAGAATACATTTTACGACAAAAGTGTAGGCCTATATAAAAAATTTTACAGGAAATAAAAAGATCTACAACTTTTATTTAAAGCATTTTTCACTACAGAGCCTAGTTTAGCGTAAAAGAGTGATTTTCTGTATTTTTAAGCCAAACTGAGTTCGATTTTCATTTTGCGTCTTTCACTCATGATTAAAATAAGGTTATGTTTTTGAAGTTAGTTTTTTGTTTATTTCTAATGTTTTATTACTAATTTTAGGTTTATCGTTAATTATTTGCACTGGCAAGAGAAAGTTGTGTGAGTGTTTCACACCAGATTTTTTCAGCTTATTTATAAATTAAACTAAAGTAAAACATAAAGGACTGGGGTGAAACACTCACACAACTTTCTCTTTTCAATGTAAATAATGAATAAAACTAATCATGATAGAGTAATGAAGTTTAATTATGATAGAGCAATGTAAAATGAAAAAAAACCTTTGTTTGACACTAATGTGAAATCACTAATTACCTGTAAACTTGTAATAAATTATTATTTGTTTATTTTTTATTTGGAATTAATCCCCCTATTAGGATTACCAAAATTTGCTAACAAATAATTTATCTATTAAAAGGTATTCGTGAATCCGTAAATATTCGTCTCGTGCACAGAGTAGGTAACAAAGAATAAAAACACAACAGATTAGTAAATAATTATTATCTTTAATCTACATAAAATAATTACTAATTAATAAACATACCATTACATACATCAGGAGTTATCGGTGATCACCAAAATATTTTATTATAAAAACAAAACTATTACTTAACATTAAACTCGATTTATTATATTTAAACTTCCAATCTCACAATGAATTATAACACTATTATTGGTTAGACCCTATTGGTACATAATATAAACCGCGACTTTACTTATCACTCAATTACATGTTATGCTAAAGAATCACGTCTTTCCCGCATCAGATCTGGAACAGCAGTTTTTACGTCTTTTCAGCATCAGCTCCGGAACACAAGTCCCCTACCGTCTCTCGTTCAAATTCCAACCGACTCGATTCCCACGATTTTTAAATTATTTTAGCCAATGAGAAGCAGGTTAATCTCCCCCTCAGATTATTTAAAAATTTTATCTTTAACGGCAGAACTGTATTGGACCCGTTCCCATGACCATCTCTTTCTAAAAATACGCTAACTGTTGTGCTGCGTTGAATTTTTGACACCCCATATCATATTTCAACTCCACCTTCCTTTTTATAACATCCTTACCGACATTTACTAATATTTCAATAAATAATATGAAAATAAAATAAAATTGACAATGTACCAAAAAGTCACACCACAAATTATAAAATAAATAAATGGTTAAACTTATTACTTCCCCTATCATATTACAACTCAACCTTTCTCTTTGTACTCCCCTTCCGACATCTACTAATATTTCAAATAAATAAAATAAAAATAAAATAAAATTGACAATATACTAAAAAGTCACACTACAAATTACCCCTCATTAATCGGAAAAATTTTAGAATTTAAATACTTTAAATTATAACAATTTTTAGTACATTAAATTTTGAAACACAATTATGTTTTATACAAAGTCAAATAATTTTTGGAACTCCCATCAGTTACGCATTTCCAGACACCCTATACCTCTTACCAAGGAACTATTTTCTAACTCTCTACCCTAAACTTCTTATACCTAAGTTTCTTATACCTAAACCATAACATGTGTTTTTTTTTTTTTTTTTTTTTTTAAAGATTTTCTAACAGTTTTAAAAATGTTACAGTAAATATTCCTTTTTAAATTAACTATCTATTGATAAATTAGTAACCAAAGCTACTTCATCTGTCCGATACATTTTAAACCGGCCCTTTGCACATCTATAAACTACTAAAGTCAACATGAAACAATTTCTTTTTATGTTTTGATGTACTCACAAGTCAGTTATTTTCGACGCACAATAAAATTAGTTTTAGATAGGTTTTGTCTAAATAGGGTTGACTTTTACAGATCATTAATTTTAATATGTAAATCTTTCACTTACTTATCCAAACATCAACCAATTACACTTTGTTGTATCAATAAAATTATTCCTCTTTTTTTTTCTTTTTTATTGTATTATTTCCGCTTACATACATTTTTCAATAATATTAACTCTTTTTCTCTTCAACTTCATTCTTCTATTCATCATGTTGTCAGTGATTTTGCTGTTCTAATTCATTTATTATACTTCTGTGTTTTCAACAATTATTTTTGTATTTTTAATTAATTTTATTTCATAATACTTAATACCTTTTGTTTTAAATACTTTACAATCTTTCATAGTTCTATACTTTTATACACATTATATATTTTTATTGATTTCTTATTTGTTGTTTATGAAAATCTGACATTGGACTTTCAGCTACTAAATTCGCAATTGTAAAACAATACCTGCCTCTCAAGTTCAACCATGTAATCATAACAATGTTTTCTTTTTATATCTGTTTTTCAGTCTTTTTATTTAAACTACACCGCACTGTCACTTAACTCACTTTTACACAAGTCATTAATTATTTAAATGAATTATCCCGCACTATTTAACTTAAAACTACCTGATCAATTGGTGTTTTGTGTACCCATTATACAATTTCATGACTTACTACTAAATATGCCATACATAACCTTCTTATAATTATATTAACCCTATTTACGCTTTCATACACACAAATATCGGCCCTTCTTTTCAGACTATCATCTAACTTAATACAGACTTGATACTTCCACTTAAACTAACATTTTTACATATAAAACTTTTTACACAATATTCTATTAACCAAAAATTCAACTTGATTCTTTAAATTTCTCAGTTTTAACACATTTGTATTTTTATAAATATCCAAAATTTGATAAGGCCCCTTATATCTGTGACAAAACTTCTTACAAAATTTAATACTTTTTTTAGACAACTGAACATTTTTAATCAACACATAATCTCCAATCTTAAATTTTACTCTACTAGTTTTCAGCTTACTCAAATTCATACTACATTTTCTCTCCCTTCATTATCTAACTGATAAAGAACTGCTCCTACGCTAAATTTGTTCGCATCGCAACCAAGATAAAAAGTTCTTGTAAAATCTGGATGTTTTAATACAATACAATTAAGAAATTTATTTTTAATTTCAACAAAAGTTTTTTCATGTTTTTCAGTCCACACAAACTTATTATTCTTACATAAAATATCACTAAACATACTAGTTAATTCAGAATAATTCTGCTGAAATTTTCTGTAGAAATTCACACACCCGAGAAACGCTTGTAACTCCTTCAAGCTTCTAGGAGCTGGAAATTTCTGAATGACCTCAATTTTTTCAGGATCTGCTGAAATACCGTCAATACTAACTATATATCCCAGATATTTAATTTTCTCGGCTAAGAATAAACTCTTCCCCAACTTAAGTGTTACATTAAACTGTCTCAATTTATTAAAAAGTAATTTTAATCTATGTACATGTGTTCCCAAATTATCTGAACATATTATCAAATCGTCGACGTATAGAATAACAAAATCTAGAACCTCCTCTCCTAATACAAAATTTAACCCCTTTATAAACTCGGCGACAGAATTTTTCAAACCGAAAGGCAAACGTTTAAATTGATAGTTACGTCCATTACACAGAAATGAGACATATTTTCTACTGTTAGGATGAAGCTCCACCTGCAAAAACCCACTTGTCAAGTCAAAAGAACTGATATATTTAATACCATGCAGACGCATTAGTATTGAATCTATATTTTCTGGATGAGTTCTATCGGATATTATACATTTGTTCAGATTTCTAGCATCCAGACATACTCTCAAGTCTCCACTGGCCTTTTTAACTATAACCAAAGGATTAGTAAATTCAGAATTACTCGGTTCGATAATCCCATCAGCTAACATCTGATCAATTTCTACTTGTACCTGTTTTCTATATGCATAAGGTATTGGATATGTTTTTCGAATCAACGGTGTATTTACATTTAATTTTAATTTACATAAATAGTTTTTTATTTTACCGGGCTTATTAGAAAATACATCTTTATTTTCGTTAAAAACATTTATTAAGCTCTGCTGCTCTGAACTACCTATGTTATGGTTGGTTAGGGTATTAGTTATATCCTCCAGCTGACTGACCCAAATTTTTTCCTGTTCACTCTCTTCGTCTAACACTTGGAGGTTATATAAATTATGGTCTGCCATGTTCTTTGTTGAAAATGATACACTAACTTCCCCAACTACAAACATATTTTTTCTGAAATCCAAACTGACCTTATGTTTTGTTAAAAAGTCACACCCCATTAAAATGTTTACATTTAGATTCTTTACAATAAAGAAAACGTGTATAAACGATTGCTGCCCTATTTTAAACCCTAAAATTACTTGTTTATTGACCCCCGAACTACGCCTTCCAGTAGCCGTTACAATAGTCATATTATTGACAGGCAGTTTAGAATAATTTAGATTTGTTTCCTTTTCCAACTCTATTAAGTAATCGTGGTTAATGCACGATATTTCACTCCCTGAATCACACAACAATTTTACTGTACAATTTTCAATTTTTACTTCAATTTCAGCTAATTTAATATTATCAATTACATCACTATTTTTAAATTGATCAATTTCCACCTCCTCGAGCAAGTCCGAAGCAACATCGTTATTTAAAATCAAATTTAAAATTTTATTATTATTATCTATTACCCTATTTCCATTAAAACCTGAATCTATAGATGAACAGGCTAAATTCTGTTCAGTTCCCACATTTTTTCGTTCATCGTCTACTAGTTTAAAGATTGTTCTTCAGCGTGTACATCAGCTTGAACCGTGACAGCATTAACTTTATTCCCGTCTCTACGCTCAAAATTTCGGTTATTAAACATATCCCTACGATTTCCACCCTCTTGTCTATAATTATATCTAACACCTCTATCGTTTTGCTCACGCAGATTTTCTGATCTTTTAATGTAACCATAATTATTATTATTTTGCTCACCATTTCTACTTCCAGAAAATCCACTCTTACTATCAATATACACCTTATTACCACCATTATTATTATTACCTCTGGAAACATTTTGTTTTTTAAAAGAACTCTCATGATCTCGGCTATCAGTACTTGCATGTTTATTAAAATTGTCATTATTAGGTTCCCAGACCTGTTCTCCCTCCATTTCGTCTAAGAGTTGTATAAAACTATCCACATCAGTTATATTACCAATAACCCTTGCCCTGTTCACCGCATTATTAAAATGTTTACTAATTAACCTTACCAATTCTCTCTCCTGCAACCCGGGTTCTAAATGTTTCCCCTTGTTAATTTTTGACATAAAATAGGTTGACATTCTAGTATTTTTATTGTAATTAAACCGTCCAAACTGCAAGTCTTGTCTGACCCCACTTTGTACGCTGTCTGACCAGAATTTCTCCCTAAATTTTTCTACAAACTCATTCAATTTATTTATATTAGACCTCACAAATATCCACCATTCAGACGCTACTTTATCCTCTATCAAACTTTCGTTTATAATATTTTTAATCACTTTCCAGCTTTTAATTTCAAAAGTCTCAATTTCATATTTTAGTGTGTTTATAAATTCCATAGGATTTTTACTAGTAAAATTAATTTTAATATTATGATTTGTGCCTTGACTACCACTATTGTTATATGTATTAGTATTTTCAATGTATCTACCCAAGCTACCTTTCAAATCATCATAGTCGTCCTGTACCTTACTACTCAAAACTTCATGATTTTCTTTAATTTCTAAAATTATTTGATCTTGATCACTTATTTTATTTTTTATTCCAGTAATATTTTTCCTATTCACACCTACTTCATAGTACACTTTGTCTACTCTAGAATTATTTTTAGAAATTTTATTGTCTTGTATTTTAAGTTGTTTATTTATTTCACCTGTTTCACTTTCGATTCCAATTTTTAATAAATCCACCTCATTTTCCATTTTGTTAATATTATTATTTAATTCTTTTCTAACCCCTTGTACCTTAATTTCCATTGCCTTCCTACACTCTTCCCTCACTACAGATTTTATTTCTTCTACTCTTTTTTCCCTTTCTAACCTTTCTTGTCTATCTCTTTCCCTTATTTCATTAACTTGTTGTTGTAATCTTTCAAATTGTTGTTCAAATCTACTATTACATTCAGCCTGTTTGTCAAGTTTATCTACCATAAGCTGTTGTTGTGTTATAAGCTGTTGTAACAATTTTGTGTTTAAATCACCCTGATTGCCACTATCACTACCATTATTGATATTTTTATTGTTACTGCATGTATCGACCTGGTTTATTTCCCCGTCCCTCGATTCACAATCAGTATTAAATAGATTTTGTAAATTAATTACATTACTAGGTCCTACATTATCATTTTCTGTTGTTATGTCATCTTGACCTAAACTATTATTCAACACATTTTCTCCAACATCCTGATTTTCTATCATTTCAATATTTTCACCTTCATTTTCCTCTAACACAATAGTACTATCACTACTATTCACTAACTCAGAGTTTTGTCCCCCATGACCCATTTTCTTAGATCTTAAATATCTCGGCATTTTCTAAACTTACTCTTTACACCCCTAATTATATTTATTCTTTTAATTACCACCCTCTGCACTTACGAATACGTTCCCCACCAGGGATGCCAATTTGTAATAAATTATTATTTGTTTATTTTTTATTTGGAATTAATCCCCCTATTAGGATTACCAAAATTTGCTAACAAATAATTTATCTATTAAAAGGTATTCGTGAATCCGTAAATATTCGTCTCGTGCACAGAGTAGGTAACAAAGAATAAAAACACAACAGATTAGTAAATAATTATTATCTTTAATCTACATAAAATAATTACTAATTAATAAACATACCATTACATACATCAGGAGTTATCGGTGATCACCAAAATATTTTTATTATAAAAACAAAACTATTACTTAACATTAAACTCGATTTATTATATTTAAACTTCCAATCTCACAATGAATTATAACACTATTATTGGTTAGACCCTATTGGTACATAATATAAACCGCGACTTTACTTATCACTCAATTACATGTTATGCTAAAGAATCACGTCTTTCCCGCATCAGATCTGGAACAGCAGTTTTTACGTCTTTTCAGCATCAGCTCCGGAACACAAGTCCCCTACCGTCTCTCGTTCAAATTCCAACCGACTCGATTCCCACGATTTTTAAATTATTTTAGCCAATGAGAAGCAGGTTAATCTCCCCCTCAGATTATTTAAAAATTTTATCTTTAACGGCAGAACTGTATTGGACCCGTTCCCATGACCATCTCTTTCTAAAAATACGCTAACTGTTGTGCTGCGTTGAATTTTTGACACCCCATATCATATTTCAACTCCACCTTCCTTTTTATAACATCCTTACCTACATTTACTAATATTTCAATAAATAATATGAAAATAAAATAAAATTGACAATGTACCAAAAAGTCACACCACAAATTATAAAATAAATAAATGGTTAAACTTATTACTTCCCCTATCATATTACAACTCAACCTTTCTCTTTGTACTCCCCTTCCGACATCTACTAATATTTCAAATAAATAAAATAAAAATAAAATAAAATTGACAATATACTAAAAAGTCACACTACAAACTAAAGTTCTGTAGAAAAAATGCGTAAAATAAAAGTTGTAGGTTTTATACTTTCTCTTGCCTATATGAATATATAGGAAGGAAAGTATTGTTTTCATGTAGATTTTTCTAAATCGAGTTTTCACCGGATCTAAACGTTTTCGGACCCCCTGAACCCAAAAAACACGGTTTTTGGCGATTGGTGTGTTTGTGAACAGAATATCTTAAGAACGGAACATCGTACGAAGTTGAAACTTATTAGATACTACTACCGGACCTGACACGAACATTTTCATCAAAATCGGTTTACTGGAAGTAGTAGTTCATTCGTATCATTTTTCACTTATTTGCGATTTTCTCAAAAACGGCTCCTACGATTTTTTTTTTTAAATCGCCTTATTTACTCAATTTTTATGCTCTACAACAAGAAGAAGAAGAAGAAGAAGGTAGGCGCCATGTTTAGCGCAAAATGCATATAATAGAGTATAGTTGTAGAGAATTTAAAATCCTGCAACTTTTGTTGTAGAGAAAGTTGTAGTGAATTTAAAAACCTGCAACTTTTGCTTTGTAATTAGCAATTTCAACTTTTGTTTTTTAATTGGCAATTTTTTGTTTTTTTTTCTCACGAAAACGTGTAAAAAATGGTTTTTTTAAGATTTCAGCCTTAGCATGCATTTTACGTTAAAAGTTTATACTATAATTAAATGTATAGGAAATTAATAGATCTACAACATTATTTAAAGCATTTTTCTCGACAGAGCCTAGTTTAGCGTGAAGCCAAACTGAGGTTGATTTTCATTTTGCGTCTTTCACTCATGATTAAAATTAGGTTATGTTTTATGAGGTTAGTTTTTTTTGTTTATTTCTAATGTTTTATTACTAATATTAAGTTATATTTGCATTGGCAAGAGAAAGTCGTGTGAGTGTTTAAAACCGGATTTTTAATTTTCTAAAACGTTGATTGTATAAACTTTTGCCCTAATATGCATATTAAGGCCGCTTTCTTAAACAATAATTTTTACTACTACAGCACAGTCCTGAAAAACAGAATTTCAGGAGACATGCCGCTTGCCCTATCTTGTAGAGCACGAAAAAATGTAGTAAATCAAAAGAGTAAATGTAGGTGAAAAGAGCCGCCATTTTAAATTATTAAACACTTAGAAAATAAAAGGCCGGTGATTATGCCAAATTCTACCCTTTCCGTCTCCCCTAAAATCATAAACTAACCCCTACCTAAAATTATAACATTTGTCCACGTTAAGTACGGTGCGTCCCTTCCCCTCCCCAAGACAATAAAACTCCCACATAACTAAAAAAGGCCACTGAAAAACAAATTAAAAGAAAAGAGCCGCTCATAAACCCACTTGTCCCTTAATATAAATTTTCATCCACGAATAACTTCTTAAAATACATTACCTCCTTTAAAGTCCCAGTTCCAATCCCCCAAGAGCCAGAATCCTATTTCCTATTTTTAAACTATAAAATTCCCCCTAAATTCCATGAGGTTGCAATTACTCCGTAAAATTGTTCCCCGAGCGACCAGGTGTTCCGTAACACGATGTCGCCATCATGGGGCTTCTCAGCCCTCTCGACCAGGATTCAGGATTCATGTAATAAATGAGGCGATTTTAAAGAAGATCGTTGGAGACATTTTTGATTAAATTACAAAGAAGTAAAAATTGCACGAACAAAGTACAGTAACTTCTCTCTATGCCGGCACGCCTCAGGTTCAGATGTAAAAAAATATATTACTACATATTTTGTAGTAATGCTTGATCATTACTGTGATTTCAGATGCAATAGTTCTGCGGGGGATGATAAGGAAATTGGAGGGTTATTGTGATCTGTGGAACTTAACTCTTAATTTAAAGAAATCAAAAATCGTAGTACTTAGAAATGGTGGGGGGGGGGTAGATTATCTAAGAATGATAAATGGAAGTTTAAGGGAGAAGAAATTCAATGTGTTAACTCATATAAATGTTTGTGTTGTTTAGGTCAACAGCCGAAAGGCTGGTTTGAACCTGTAGAGGTTTTACTAAGTAAATCGAGGAGTGAGGTGGTTTACCATTGCCTTCCTCACTGAGTGGAAAAGTACACTTATCAGCATGCCAGGCCCTCTGAAAAGCATATATTTTCCACTCTGCAAATGACACTTTCACTTCATTCACCACAGGGTCTGGCTGTATAATGAAATCCATTACTTTCAGACGAGATAACTCTGATTAGTGTCTTTTACACCTCTACCTCTTCTGTTCTAAAATGATTCAGTCATTTAATTGGCTTACCAATTAAATGACTGAATCATTTAAGAACAGAAGAGGTAGAGGTGTATGATTCAGTCATTTGATTGGTCAGCCAATTAAATGACTGAATCATTTTAGAACAGAAGAGGTAGAGGTGTAAAAGACACTAATCAGAGTTATCTCGTCTGAAAGTAATGGATTTCATTTTACAGCCAGACCCTGTGGTGAATGAAGTGAAAGTGTCATAAATATGTCATAAATATTTAGGAATAAAATTAACAACTACTTTACTATTCGAATCGCACCTTGCAGAGACCTCCTGTGTACAATAAGTTGATTGTATAAAAAGTAACTTAAGAGAAATACCTAGTGCTAACACTACTTTTATAAAGAAGCAGCATTTTTTTTACATAACGTTTGAAAAAATTTCAAAATTTACCATTAGCCTACTGTTTAGTAACAGACAAATAAATACCAAATTCAACAAAAATTCATTCAAAGCAAAATTTACTTGACTATCAGTTAATCACATTCATTAACGGTTTTACAAATATCTTGTAAATCAACTACAAAATTAAAGCATTAGAAACATTTATTTCTGATTTTTAAGGTAGTTTTACTTTAATTTTGCCAAAATTGGAGATAACACTCTTTACCTATTTCGTACAGAAATACACGAGAAATTTAAATTGTACGCGTAAAATTTGAATTTAAATTAGATGTCCTTGATATAGTGTATAAGTAATTTACGCATTTAAAAACCTACTGTAGGTAGTGCAGATGGAAGAGAATAGCATAGCGTCACTTGTTAACATTTTCCATATCATGTAAATGTATGTTTTGTTCCATAATTTGTCACTTGTCAGAATACACGTATTTTACATAGGCTATACCTGCCTATACCCATACACGTCTACCGACATAAATAAATACTATTATAGGCACTGTATAACAACAGATTTCCTTATTTGATGAATGTCTCAATATGGGATCAGTCAAAGAAATAAGTCAATTTATTAGGTACTTCATTTAGAAATACGAATACAACGACATAATAAAAAATCTAGTGTGAAACACTCACACGATTTTCTCTTACCAATTCAAATAATGAAAAATATGACCTAACATTAGTAATAAATCATTACAAATAAACATATAAACTAACCACAAATACATAACCTTATTTTAATCATGAGTGAATGACGTAAAACAAAAACCAACCTTAGTTTGACTTAATAATACGGAAAATCACTTCCACGCTTAACAGGCCTCCGTAGAGAAAGATGTTTAAAATAAAAGTTGTAGATCCTTTAATTTTTTATAAATATGATTATATACACTTTTGTCGTAAAATGCATGTTGTTTAGGTCAACAGCCGAAACGCTGGTTTAAACCTCTAGAGGTTTTACTCGGTAAAAACGAGGAGTGAGGTGGTTTATTATTGCCTTCATCGCTGAGTTGAAAGAGTATGCTTATCAGCATGCCAGGCCCTTCCGAAAAGCATCCACTTTCCACCCTGTAAATGATACCTTTACTTCATTCACCACAGGGTCTGGCTGTATATTGAAATTCATTACTCACAGGGGAGGTAACTGTGACTAGTGTCTTTTACACCTCTACCTCTTCTGTTCTTAAATAGTTCAGTCATATAATTGGCTGACTATGTGATAAGAAAAATAAATATTTTTTGTAGCCCTGGAGCGAACATATCGAGTGTTTATTTTAACACTCCACCTGCTCGTTATGGGCATGTAAAATGCACACTAAGGCTGAAATCTTAAAAAAATCCATTTTTTACAGAGTTTCATGAAAAAAAAGAAACAGAAAATCGCTACTTAGGCTACTGTTAAACTAAGCATTATATAAAGAAATGTTTGGAATAAAAGTTGTAGGCTTTTAAATTGTCTACAACTTTAATTATTATATACTTTTGCGCTAAGCTAAAATGCATATTAAGGTTGCAATCTAAAAAAAAAAAAAAACATTTTTTTCTACGAGAGTATAGTCTCCCCAAGAATTTCAGCAGACACGGTGCCCACCCTAAATGAATGACATGATGAAGCGGTTTATAATGTTATTCGTCATGTTCTCCGACATGACATCACAAACTTCACAAGCTGACGCTGTTAAGTAATTTAAGCGCTTAACAGACACGTGTATGCCAGTGACACGTGTCCATGATATAACACTACTTTAACTTATTTATAAGTTAACATAATTATCTCATCATATACGGGATATTTCAATTTCTGTATTTCTTTGTATTCAAATTGCCTCACCCATTTCACTTGAATCGTTAATCTTTTTTTTCCTCTTTAATTCTTTATTTACAACTGTAAAATTTTACAACAAGCAAATGTGATGATTAAGATAATAATGTAAATGACATGATAGGCATGACAGGGGTAGGGCCCCCATTGGTGCCTCCCCAAGAATGAAATTTGTATATCAAATTAGCAGGTCTCTACTCCAACGTCTTTTAAGGCGTCTAGGGGGATTATCAGGTAAACGGAAGGTGGAAAGTGAACGCACCAGTGGGTTCTCGTGTTCGTGTGACTTGTCGTGAAAGCGTTTGTATAGGTATTCGATGGAATTTTGAACAAGTGGTGTTTTCAAATCTGTATGTAAGATTTTGTTGCTAACGTAAAGAGGTGCCTTTTGCTATAGGGCGTAATGTTTTTGACTGGAATGCTTGAATTCGTTGCAAGTTAGAAGGTTTGGTTAATCTTAGCTTTAATACGCTTTTCCTCATCTTTATTTACCAATTGTATATTTTCATGCTGAATTCTTAGAGATAAATGTTCATAGTCAAAGTTGTAGAACATTTAAAATCCTACAACTTTATTTATTTATTTTTTTTACTTTATTTGAAGTCGCATCAACTGCATGGTTATTAGCGACTTCGGTGGATTATATAACATTAAATGTGGGATTTGACACGTGAAAATTTCCAGACCCTGGCCGGGAATTGAACCCGGGACCTCCGCGTGGCAGGCCAATGCGCTAACCACTACGCTACGGAGGCGGCCTACCTACAACTTTTATATAAAAATGTTTTTGTTTGTAGCAGAAATTAGTGATTTTGTTTTTTTTTATATCATAATCGGCAAAAAATGAAATTTTTTTAATATTGCGGCCTTACTATGCATTTTACGACAAACTTTTGAAGTTATAGGAAATAACATGGCCTGCGCAGCTTCGCACGCGAAACATGTGTACGACGACCTAATCAATTTTTTAAACGCTTTTATTTAACTTACTCTTGGAAGCATCAAATCTTGCAACTTAAAATTTTAATACTTCTACCGTACCAATATGAATCAAACTTTGCACACTTGTTTATCTTCGATGACAATACGCTGTCATAAAAAAAAATTTACAAAAAAAAATTTTTTTTTTTTAACTTACTCTTGGATCCATCAAATCTTGCAACTTAAAATTTTAATACTTCTACTGTATCAATATGAATGAAACTTTGCACACTTGTTTATCTTCGATGACAATACGCTGTCATAAAAAAAAATTTACAAAAAAATTTTTTTTAAACGCTTTTATTATTACAAAATAACTTACTCTTGGATCCATCAAATCTTGTAACTTAAAATTTTAATACTTCTACCGTATCAATATGAATCAAACTTTGCACACTTGTTTATCTTCGATGACAATAGGTGTTTGTAAAAAAAAATTACAAAAAAAAATTAAAAAATTAAAAAAACGCTTTAATTTAACAATTACATAAAAAAAGTAACTAAAAAGAAAAAAATAAAAAAAATTTACAAAAAAAAATTACAAAAAAAATCACAGAAAAAAAATTATAAAAAAAATTTTTTAAGAAACGCTATTATTTAACAATGATTCAAATAAAAAATGAACTAAAAAGAAAAAATAAAAAAAATTACAAAAAAAATTACAGACATTACTGTTACAAATAAAAGCGTGGCGCATTTTTATTGTAAAATATTCGTTGTATAAAAATGCGCCACGCTTTTATTTGTAACAGTAATGTCTGTAATTTTTTTTTTTTTCTTTTTAGTTCATTTTTTATTTGAATCATTGTTAAATAATAGCGTTTCTTAAAAAATTTTTTTTTATTTTTTTTATAATTTTTTTCTGTGATTTTTTTTGTAATTTTTTTAAAATAAATTTGTAACAGAAATTGTCTAGCCGCTAGATCGACTGTGTTATAACATACTCCAACGCGCACACACACACACACACACACACACACACACACGCGCGCGCGCGCGCACACACACACACACACGCACGTACGCACACACACGCGCGCACGCACGCACACACGCACACACACACACATTGTTTTGATAAATTCCCCCGCGTACATCTCTCGCTAATCTCCCCTTTCAACTATCTACTTCAACAATAAATATATACAGAGTGATTCAATAAGATGGAAACAATTTCAATAAGCTGTATTTCCTGAACTACATGTTATATTTTAATTCTGTAAATTACATTTTGAAAGAGAAAGTTTTAAATTTTAATTTACATACATGAAAGTTTATAGATGTTCAATGGAACATGAGCGGGACAGCCCGAAAGTTAATGTTTTTTGCGCCTTGTCGCTGACAAAAGTTTATGGGCCTTTCTTTTTTGATGAGAATACGGTTACTGGGGAAACGTATCTTAGAATGCTACAAAACTGGCTCGTTCCTCAAATGAATGAAGATTCAGGAGATTACATTTTCCAGCAGGACGGAGCTCCACCCCATTGGCATCGCAATGTTCGGCGTTTCCTAAATGAATCTATACGTAAACGATGGGTAGGTCGCATGGCGAATGACGACTCTGCACTTCAGTTTTAGCCACCGAGGTCTCCAGATCTCACACCCTATGACTTTTTCTTGTGGGGGTTCGTGAAAAGTGCAGTTTACATACCACCTCTTCCCACCAATTTGAATGAACTAAGGAATCGTATCACAGCTGCAGTCAACTCAGTGACCCAAGACATGCGTCAGAGAGTTTGGGATGAGTTCAGTTACCGTCTAGATATTGTACGTGCAGCCGGAGGAGGACACATTGAACATCTATAAACTTTCATGTATGTAATTAAAATTTAAAACTTTCTCTTTCAAATGTAATTTACAGAATTAAAATATAACATGTAGTTCAGGAAATACAGCTTATTGAAATTTTTTTCCATCTTATTGAATCACTCTGTATATACACACACATACGACGTTTTGATAATTTCCCCCGCGAACGTCTGCC
This sequence comes from Catonia carolina, assembly GCA_035578175.1. Classification (NCBI taxonomy): domain Eukaryota; kingdom Metazoa; phylum Arthropoda; class Insecta; order Hemiptera; family Achilidae; genus Catonia; species Catonia carolina. The sequence goes on from JAQMRL010000004.1 coordinate 1,707,769, forward strand.
ATCATCAAACCCTTCATCTACTTAACAGCAATACGTACCTACTCACATGTACACACACACATCATACATATTTATGAAAATCTACATTAGGGTCCTTAGGGTTATCATTTTTGAAAATTTAAATTTAAAAAGAAAATGTTGTTGCAAATATAAATACGAATATGCTGTCAAAATTTTGTGAAAATCTGTTCAGTAGTTTTGAAAGTTAGCCTGCACAAAAAAACACGCTTTGTCTATTATAATATTAGTAGTATAGATTAAACATCGTACCTTAACTTTTAAGCTTTTTCTCTGCAGAACCTAGTTAAGAGGCAATTACTGATTTTCTGTATTTTTAAGCTCTACAGAGGTTGATTTTAATTTTGCGTCATTCACTGATTATAAATACCCACCGGGTTGGTCTAGGGGTAAAGTCGTCGCCGAGAGTCAGCTGTTTTTCGGAGACGAAGGTTCTTGGTTCAAATCCTAGTAAATGCAGTTTTACTATTAAACAGATTTGAATACTAGACAGTGGTTACCGGTGTACTTTGATGGTTGGGGCTCAATTAACCATACTCTCTCAGAAATGGTCGGCCTGGGTCTGTACAAGACTACACCAAATTTACACGTCATACACATCATCCTTTTGCTTATTGTTCTTAATTGAACAGATTGCAACGTACACGCATTAGGGATAAAACAACTGATTATAAAAATTAGGTTATATATTTCATTTTCCATTGTTTACTCGTGAAAACGTAGGTTATATTGTTCATTATATTTAAAATGGTAAGAGAGGTCGTGCGAGTGTTTTACATAAGATTAAATTTCTAGAAGCTGAGCTATGCACATTTTTTGCGTATTTAAACAGTAGGTCTAACCGTTGAATGAATCGGCCTCAGGCGAGATAGCTGAGCGTGTGCTTTTACAGCATTAATTCAATTTCTGGGCGTTGCCTGTTTAATAACGACCTTAAGACTACGATACAATAAACAAAAATATCCACTATTCCATAGAATCCTTAAATAACTTTTTCAGTAAACAAACATTATTTTGGTAGTTCATACTACTTCTCTCACAAATTCTGTGCCACTACGAAATTGCATTTCAAAATAATGTTATATCTACCAAAGACTTTTTACTTTCTCTTGCCTATATGAATATATTGGAAAGAAAACTATTGTTATGCCGATATTAAAAAAATCGAGTTTTCAACGGATATACACGTTTTCAGACCCTCTGAAGCCAAAAAAACAAGTCTTTAGCGATTGGTCTGTGTGGGTCAAACAAAATATCAAGAAAATTTCATCGAAATCGGTCAACCGGAAAGAGTAGTTTATTCGTGCAATTTTTGCATTGGGATTTTATAAAAAAAAAATCTGTTGTGAAACACAAACTTTTTCTTGCCAAAGCAAAAATTGACCAATATAACCTAATATTAGTAATAAAACATTAGAAATAAACAAAAAAACTAACCTCAAAAACATAACCTGATTTTAAACATGAGTAAAGAACGCTAAATAAATATCAACCTTAGTTTGGCTTAATAGGGCCTAATACCGAAAATCACGTTTTGACGCTAAACTAGGCTCTGTACAGAAAATGCTTAATACAAAAGTTGTAGATCTGTAAATTTCCTATAAATTTGACTACATACACTTTCGTCGTTGAATGCATACTAAGGCCGAAATCATAAAAAATCAACTTTTTGATTTTCAAAAATCAAACTTCAGCGATTTTTTTTAAAAACCATCTCATTTACTAATTTTTTCTGCTCAATAAGAAAGGGTAAGCACCATGTCTGCTGAAATTATTTTTTTTTATTTAACGCCCGACTGTTTTGCAATTACTACTAATGCAAACTGTGAGAAGGATGATAGATGAAAATGAATGATGAAAAAATACTAAACCTGACCGGGAATCGAACCCGAGACCCCGGCGTAGAAGCCAGTTGCGCTAACCACTACGCTAACGGGCCGGCTGAAATTCGTGGGGAGGCTGTGCACTCATAGAAAAAATTGTTTTGTACTTTCTCTTGCCTGCATGAATATATAGGAAGGAAGTATTAATTTGTCGATTTTTCGAAATTTGAGTTTTCACCAGCTATATACGTTTTCAGACCCCCTGAACCCAACAAAACATATTTTTAGCGATTGGTCTGTGTGCGAACAAAATATCTCAAGAACGGAACATCGTAACAAAGTTGAAACTTGAAATATAAGTTAGGTACTACTAGAGAACCCGACATGAACATTTTCATCAAAATTGGTCAACCGGAAGTAGTAGTTTATTCGTGTCATTTTTCTTTTTTTTGCGATGTTTTCAAAAACGGCTCCAACGATTTTATTTAAAACTGCCTCATTTACTACATTTTTTACATGCGCTAAAGGTAGGGTAGGCAGGCGTCATGTCTGCTGAAATTCTTGGAGAGGCTTTTCTCTCGTAGAAAAAAGATTGCGGCCTTAAAATCCATTTAAGGGGAAAGGTGTATTAATAAAAGTTGTAGACAATTTAAAAATCTACAACTTTTATTTCAAACCTTTCTTTGTATAACGATTAGTTCAGCGGTAATTAGTGATTTTCTGTTATTTTTTATGAAAATCTGTAAAAAATGGATTTTTTTAAAGAATTCGGCCCTAGTATGCATTAAACGACGAAAGTGTATAATTTAAAGTGTACATTTATAGATAATTATAAGATCCATAACTTTCGTTTGAAGCATTTTTCTATGCAAAGCCTAGTTTACCATGAAAGAGTGATTTTCCGTATATTTAAGCCAAACTAAGGTTGGTTTTTATTTTGCGTCATTCACTCATGATTAAAATAACGTAAGGTTTTTGAGGTCGATTTTCTTGTTTATTTCTAATGAATTATTACTAATGTTAAGTTATATAGTTCATTATTTGCATTGACAAGAGAAAGTCGTGCGAGTGTTCACACCAGATTTTTATAATACCGGCCTTAATATGCATTTTAGGGTAATTGTAAATAAAATATAAATTTAACGTAATGGTAAATAAAATTTAAATAAAACATTACTTTATTATATAAACCATTTTAAAAATTATAATTAATATAATAATAATAATAATAGCAATATCTATAATAGATCAAACAGTATCAACAATACAGGACTATAAAATACAACAAAAAAATAGAAAAAAATCTTCAAGACCCAACAAAGGCCACGGATCTTAACACACTCTACTTATAAAAACATAAATAAATAAAAAATACCTCATATTTTTATAATAAAAATCTACATAAAAATAACAAAACTGTATAAAAAAAATTCCTGATATTTTATTGATATACTATTATTAGATATTGGGTCCATACATAGCGTTGCAGCTAGAACTTTGTGGCCATAGTCGGTGCGTGTCCCTGATATCGTTGAGAATATTGGCGGCTTTATCAAGAGCCTTAATCATGTCGTTAGTCTCCTTCCGTTGTTGACAGATCAATTTGGATTCGGCTAGAAGTTCTTCCAATTGTTCCGGTTTGTACAACTGACAGACCAACTGTTGCTGCAGGCTGTCCATCACGTTATTCACCAGACAGTGCATGATGGTTTTCGGTACGTAATCTTGAATCGATTTTTTCACTATACTGAAGTAAGATTTGATCAGTTGTTCGATCACCAAACAATCTCGATGTTCACGATCTGCCGTCAATCGAACGGTGGACGTCTGTCGATTCGGTATCGGATGGTGATCGATAGTGGTCGTATTCGATGTGGCTTGAGGTATCGAACCTTGACTGAAAGATCGTTTCGACGACGGTACGATCTTGGTGAGCAGTTCGTGAGTGACGCTGACCGATTCAGTCAATGACGAACACGATTCGCCGCTTCGTTGCCGCTCGTCCTGCGCCGAATGTATCCACGAATTTATTTCCCTCGCATCGCGTACGAAATCCGGATGACTGGTGTTTATGTAAGCCAACTGGATCGCGATCAATTGTTTGATCATGTTGTGCGCATGCGGCAATTGCGATCTCAAGATATCTGAACACACCTCTAATATTTTACGATGTAAATTACAAAATCGTGACATCGCGTTGTGGCATTGTTGGAGGCTAGTTTGAACGACTCGTTCCAATTCCTGATGGACCAGATCGGCACATCTCAACGAAGGCTCTTCCAATCGTCTGATCTGTCGTTTCACCAACAGATCGAACGACACTTCCGGAACGAATAGACCGGGTCTCGTACCGGACGCGTTCCGCATCGCCGTCAAAATGGCCGTTCTGTTGAAACCCGCCAACGGATGGATGGAATCCAACGTCTGGCCGAAACTTTCCTGGAATATGTACGAAATCCTAGCGCCGCCGCACAACTCCGACGTTTCTATATCCCTGGAATTGCCTTTTATCGAACAGCAATATTCCGAGCAAAACTCCGTGATTATGTGCAACAACATCTGTCCTCTATCTTGAACCGGTTGTCCGCACAATTTTAAAACCGATTGATAATGATTCATCAGTGAAGAAACACGATGTCTGATATCAGGTAAACAAGAACGAATATGTTCTAATAATAGATTCTGTAAAGTTTTTGCCAGATATGGTGTGCCGTGTTTTGATGCCAATTTCGGATAATTCGCTTTGAAGAAAGCGGCTTCGTCGTTTAACGCTTGCGTTATGGATTTGCCCTGTTGTATGTCCCTTTGAGAACGATTTAAAACACCGATGATGCCCAACCGGACAGGTATAACGCACCCGCACAAAATATCCGTCGCATCTGTTCCGGCGTCCATTAAATCTAACTTGGTGACCACAGCTAATGTTCTCAGACCATCTGGGTCCACCTGTCTGGCTAACTGAAGACTTTCGCTCGTTGCGATGTCCGTGTTAGCCGTCACTATCGCTAAAATGATACTGTGAGGTGCTGCGATGTACTGCAACACTAATTCCCGGACTCGTTGTTCGATGTCTTGAGGCTGATCACCCACCGGCACTTTTATCAGACCCGGTAAATCCACCAGCGTCAAGTTCACGCTGCTCGAGTAGATTTTCAGTAGTATCGGCTCGGGACTGATTCCATTTTGTTCACCCGCTATTCGGTTCGTCTCGTCCAATATCTCTTGACGGATCTCATCGAATCTGTACAACAGAGAAAAACCGACAAAAATGTATTAATAACAATTTTAATTAAAGAGCACAATCTGAGGAGGATTTACAGACGTCATCGAATGTAACTAATTTAACTGGCGAGCGTTATAACCTCCTCACTCCTTTGAGAAAACAAACTTGATGGGGCTTTGATAAACTCATCTCAGAAGCACACAAGTTTTCAATAATGAAATTTTAGAAGAGCTACTTTCATTCATTTACTTGGTATGTGATGTGGGATTTTTTGTGCAATCAAATCATCAGATGTAGGCCTACTAAAATTAAATTTTAAACATTTCAAAGGCTTATACAGTCATACCCCGTAATACGAACCACTCGCTATACGTATATATATATATATATATATATATACACAAGGCGTTCTGAAAAAGAGTTCCAAGAATTCAGGGCGTGATTCCCCACAACAAAAGAAGAAAAGTTCAAATTAACATAGGTCCGAAAATCATTAGTTACAGAGTTATACAGAGTGAAAGATTTCGTCAGAATTTCAGTTACCCCGTTGAAACGAAGCCCTACAGATATTTGTTGGGCGTTAAATTAGGCATAAATTTTACCGTACCATATGTAAAATGAACAGAAAAATTGAAAAAAAAACAGGTTTCAGACCTGTAGCTGCAGTAATTTTTAAGATATCTGATGAAATACGTTTATGATAATCTGATGAAAAACTTGGTCCCGAAAAGCAAGTTTCTTTTAGGTTTGAAGCAGATGAACTTTGTTAAATGGATAAAAAAAACACAAGAAATTCTTATACAAAACTTGTAGAGAATTTAATTCTGAAGAGAATGATGTAAACTAAGTCAATAATAGACAAACGCAATTTAAAAAAAAAATTTCTAATAATTAAAAAAAACGCATGAAAAATAGACAAAATCTGTTAAACTTTCTACTAACTTAATTAAAGTAACTATCATTCATTATTTTCACTATCAAAAGGTTCAGGCTCTTTTGCCTAGAAATTACTTTCCCCGCGTTCAGCTATGCCATTACACATTACGAGTTAGAGAGAATTTCTAAATGAAGCATACCCTAACAGATGGATTGGACGAGGAGCCCCAGTAGCATGGCCTGCAAGGGGTCACCTGACCTCGATCCTCTAGACTTTTTCTTATGGGGACATTTAAAGTCGCTTGTCTACGACTCGCCTGTGGATACCAAAGAAGAGTTGCTCACAAGGTTATTAATGGGATTCAGAGGATACGTGAGACACTTAGGTAGGATCTTAGAAAGAGTTCGCCAGTCCATGAGAAAACGGCTGGATGCTTGTATTTTGAACGAGGGTAAACATTTTGAACATCTATTGTGACGTGGCTATTTTTTATGGCAACTGTTACATTTTTGATGTATGATAATTTACGGTTGTTAAACATGTTTACTTGATAAAAAAAACAGAAGTAACTTATTAATTTATTTTTATACAAGTATTTTCTTTTAAGTATTACATTAATTAAGTTAGTAGAGAGTTTAACAGATTTTGTCTATTTTTCATGCGTTTTTTTTTATTTAATTAAAAAATAGATTTTTTAAGAGTGCGTTTGTCTATGATTGACTTATTTCACATCATTCTCTTCAGAATTAAATTCTCTACAAGTTTTGTATAAGAATTTCTTGTGTTTTTTATCCATTTAACAAAGTTCATCTGCTTCAAACCTAAAAGAACCCTGTTTTCGGGACCAAGTTTTGCGTATTTCATCAGATATCTTAAAAATTATTGCATCTACTTTCATCAGCCGAAAGGCTGGTTTGAACCTGTAGAGGTTTTACTAAGTAAAACGAGAAGTGAGGTGGTTTACAAGTGCCTTCCTAACTGAATGGAAATGTACGCTTATCAGCATGTTGGGCCCACTGAAAAGCACATATTTTCCACTCTGAAAATGATACCTTCACTTCATTCACCACAGGGTCTGGCTGTATAATGAAATTCATTACTTTCAGAGAAGATAACTTTGATTAGTGTCTGACACCTGTACCTCTTCTGTTCTTAAATGATGTTCAGTCATTTAATTGGCGGACCATATGATACGAAACAGAACTATTTATTTTAGCCCTGCAACGAACAGATTGAGTGTAAATAATTTGACACTCCACCTGTATGTTATGGGCAGAATTAAATTATTAGCTATTAAAATCTTTTGTATACTCATTTTTATTCAGTTTCCAAACGACTGGAGTAATAAAAGTAAGATTACACCCTCGTAATTAAATTAATGTTGACAGTAGATTGTCCAATGTTAATGTACCTGTACATCAGATTTGTTGGAAAGCACAGTATACAGCTAGAACCTATGGTGAATGAAGTGAAAATGTCATTTGCAGGATGGAAAGCAGGTGCTCTTTAGATGCAGATAAACATTCTTTTCCACTCAGTGTGTAAGGCAATGGTAAACCACCTGTCTCCTAGTTTTATTTATAGTCCAGCCTCTCTTAGTTTTCTCCTAATGTAAACAAATAATGATGTCACTGAGCATGCGCATTATATCAAAATGTGTATACGCTGATTAAAAAGTAACAACAAAATACTTTTAAAGTATTTTTCTAAATGAAATTGTTAGGCCTAGATCATATCATGACAGATGTTTTTAGTACTTTAAGTACTTACAATTGAAAACATAGCTAACTTAATAGGAATACGACATCCGTAAAGTTGCAGACTCTAGCGTGCACCCTGTAGTAGGTGGCTTTTGTTTGTTGACAGTAGGAGCAAACGAAGAACAGCTGAACTTTAGTAAAGCTTCTAGAGGTTCAAACCAGCCTTTCGAATGATCACCTAAACAAGAACAACCAGTTAAAAGTAAGTTGTGTTTATTCTTCACAAATCATGCCTTTAACTGTGTTAACTGTATAAAAAGTCATTGTGTAACTACTCAAAAGCTACAAAAGAAGTAAAACCATACAGTCAAAAGTATATGCTTCAGACTCTGATGTAATTGAAGCTAGAAAGCCTATGCTCAGACACCTGCCTCAACCTGATGTAGTCGAAAAATGTTTAGTTCACGTGGGTGTATCCTGAGTGTACCCGCTAGTTTCAATTATTGTGTGCTATGGACAAGAAAAAATAATTTTATATTCTTCAGTCTTTTTTTTAATCATTAATTAATCGTTAACGAGTCGAAAAGGGTGTTCAACCCTTAAACCAATTATTTTCATCATTAAGTTCCGGAAAAACTAGATGGCTGAAACTCGGTGGAAAAGTTACTCTCAGTTAAATAAAAAAAACTATCACATAACCATTTCTAAAACGTATCCCTAAAGGGATGAAAATTGTGTTCAACACGTAAACCAATATCAATTGTTTACTAAGTTCCAGATGAGTTAGATGGCTGAATTTCTGTGATGTTATTCGTAAAATTACTTGTTAACAATTTCAAAAAAGTACCCATAAAATGTTGAAAAAGGAGTTTAATCCTTACACTAAAGTTTTTGTTATTAACTAAGTTTTGGACAAGTTAAATATCTCATACTTGGTGGAAATGTTACGTTTAGTGACGATAAAAAAAATCACACATAAAAAATTTACCATTTAAGAGGTTGAAAATGGTGTTCAACCCTTAAACCAATATTTTTTGTTTATTAATTTCCAGAGGGGGTAGATACTGAAACTCTGGATGTGTCCAAATATGTAGGTGTCGGTATAATTATTTAAGTTACTAGTTAGCATCATAGCAACAGAATTCATGTTATACTAGTTAGCATCATAGCAACAGAATTCATGTTATACTAGTTAGCATCATAGCAACAGAATTCATGTTATACTAGTTAGCATCATAGCAACAGAATTCATATTATACTAGTTAGCATCATAGCAACAGAATTCATATTATACTAGTTAGCATCATAGCAACAGAATTCATGTTATACTAGTTAGCATCATAGCAACAGAATTCATATTATACTAGTTAGCATCATAGCAACAGAATTCATGTTATACTAGTTAGCATCATAGCAACAGAATTCATATTATACTAGTTAGCATCATAGCAACAGAATTCATATTATACTAGTTAGCATCATAGCAACAGAATTCATATTATACTAGTTAGCATCATAGCAACAGAATTCATGTTATACTAGTTAGCATCATAGCAACAGAATTCATATTATACTAGTTAGCATCATAGCAACAGAATTCATATTATACTAGTTAGCATCATAGCAACAGAATTCATATTAATGTTTTGTTTTTTTTATGTATTTATAAAAAACTTGTATTTACATTATACTGCTTCTTATAAGCACTTTTGCGGTGCGCACCGCTTCTTCAGGTAATAATAATATAAGTATAAATATGAGGCAAAGGCTACTACGGCGCACTGCACCACACACTGTGCTTGACCCTCAACCACTGCTTCTACCCTCAACATTTGCCCCTGGCACCACACTGAAGCAGTAATCAGTAACAGTTTACTGGTGGATGCTCTTGAAGTAAATACACATGTTAATATAGAGTCCGTAGTACAGTTCTTGAATCAAATGTTATTAACAGTTAATGGGGAAAAGTGTCAGTACTTGCAGTTTAAAAATAAACATAACGTTAAAGAAAGTAGAGAAGTGGATGTATTTATTCATAATAATAGTTTAGAGCATGTAGAAACAGTGAAGTTCCTGGGCGTATCTCTAGATAGATCTTTGTCTTGGGACTTCTATACCAATCAAGTTTGTAGTAAAATATCATCTGGGGTATTTGAACTAAAACAAATTGCCAGATTAAATGATAAAAAATTACTAATGGCAGCTTATCATGGCCTCATTCTGTCTCATATCCGTTATGGTATTTTAGTATGGGGGTAATTCTAGCATGGGTAATATGAATAGGGTTTTTAAAATTCAAAAGAAAGCTATTAGGAGTATGGTGGGAGCTAACCAGCTAACCTCATGCAGGCCATTATTTAAGGAGCTTAAATTGCTTACTGTTCCCTCCCTCTACATTTTTGAGGTGATTATGTATGTTAGGTAAAATAATTTTATGCAGAATTTCAATGTTCACAATCATAACACGAGAAACAGGAATGATTATTATGTGGCTATTCACTCCACAAAATTGTTTGAACAAAAACCTACTTATGCAGGGAGAAAATTCATGAATAAATTACCCCAATTTTTAAAGTGTTGTGAGGATTTGAATTCGTTTAAAAAAAATCTGAAAAATTACTTGATCGGTGAAACTTTTTATAGCGTACAAGAATTTCTTTCTTGATAGTAGTGATACATTGTGTGATTCTTATATGTATTTCAGGTGTTATATGTCCTATACTCCTCCTGGAGTCTCCAGGGCGCAAAAAAAAAGCACCACAGTTTTGTTCAGTTCAGTTCAAATTTCAGTGTGTTCATGTTCTCTTCATGATCATCTTCAGAAGATGTGATATTAGAATCAGGTTCATCCATTAATTTTTAATAGACACAGTTATGGTGGTTTTGGTTAGTTTTGTCCCGTATAGGTTCTCAGAGGAAAATTTTATTAATCAGGTTTTCTTTGTCTTGTCTTCTGCTTTAATAATTAAAACCACACAAAATATTATAGCACTAGAAATAAATGTGACGTTTCTTAACACAACAAAATTGAATACTAAACACTGGGTGGGAGAGGGCTGATTAAAAAAATACAAAGCTTAATTCCTCGGTGCGGTGCAATGGTTAGTGCGTAACCAGGGTAGGCTCTATTATGACCACGATAATCTAAATACAGTCGCACCTCTATTTATCCAACTTCTATACATCAAAATGTTCTATGTATCAAAGTATTTCCTGAGTCCTGTGAAATTTTAATGGAAAAATGTTTCTGTATATCGAAAACAAATTCTATACATCGAACTTAATTTTAGTAAAAATATAAATTGAACTCTATAAAGCCTTCCCATCACACACTAGTCAATCCGAAACATTGAGAGAGAGAGAGAGCAACGTGACAATACAGTACATCAGTACAATGTACAAGAGTATTGTGATACTTTTATATTATGTACGATCAAAAATAAGTAAATACGATGATGAAAGTGTAAAAATGTTACACGAGATAAAAACATGCGTAAGCAAAAGAGAAAAGTTGTTTTTGTTTGTGGACAATTGCCCTGCACATCCGTCTTCACAATAAAACAGACCTTATTGTAAACAAATACTGTTTTTTAGGCAATATGGTTACGGTCGAGTAATCTCACTTAATATAAGTAGCAGTGATAATGAGAAAAAAACAGCATTTCTCTTTATCAAAGTTTCTATACATAAAATTTTTTGTAAGGAACCTACAATTTTGATACGTTAACAGTTAATGGGAAAAAGTGTCTTTTTTTGCACCCTGGAGACTCCAGGAGGAGTATAGGACATGTCAGCTATAACGCCTGAATATATATAAGAAACACACAATGTATCAACCACTACTATCAAGAAAGAAATTCTTGTACGCTATAAAAAGTTTCACCGATCAAGTAATTTTTCAGATTCTTTTTAAAGGAATTCAAATCCTCACAACATTTTAAAAATTGGGGTAATTTATTCATGAATTTTCTCCCTGCACTGTCAGTGCTTACAGTTCAAAAACAAACACAATGTAAGGGAAAACAGAGAAGTGGATGACTTTATACAGAATAATATCTTACATCATGTGCAAACAGTGAAGTTTCTAGGAGTGTCACTAGATAGGACCCTATCATGGGATTATTACACCGATCAAATTTGTGGTAAAATATCATCTGGGGTATTTGCATTAAAACAAATTGCCAGATTAAATGATAAAAAATTGCTTATAGCAGCTTATCATGGTTTAATTTTATCTCATATCAGGTATGCCATATTAGTATGGGGTAATTCATCACAGTGTAACATGGAAAGAGTTTTTAAAATACAGAAAAAAGCTGTTAGGTGTATGATGGGAGTCAACCACCTTACCTCATGCAGATCACTATTTAAAGAGCTGCAATTGCTCACAGTTCCTTCTTTCTACATTTTTGAAGTGATAATGTACGTAAAGAAAAATAATTTAGATGTTCACAACCACTACACAAGAAACAGAATCGATTATTATGTTGCTAATCCCAACACTAAATTGTTTGAACAAAAACCAACTTGTGCAGGTAGAAAATACATCAATAAATTGCCACAAGGTTTAAAAAGTTGTGACAATTTAAGTCATTTTAAAAAAAACTAAAACAATATTTGATTGATGAAACATTTTACTGTGTGCACGAATTCCTTTCTGAATAGTTTTGGTTGAAAAGTATTTTAACTTCTAATTAAACAAATATTGGGTAATATTTTTAAATACTGGGTACAAAGGGGTTCATGACAAGCCTACTGAGTTAAGCAGTAGCGGGGAAAAATTATTGGTAAGTGATGATTTTATCATTGTGTTTTACTTTTTTATTTTTTATTTTGTGTGGTGTTTGATTCAATGGGGTTCATGACAAGCCTACTGAAGTAAGCAGTAGCAGAAACAATTTTTTGGTGGTAAGTGATGAATTTATCATTGGTGATAAACTTTCAGTTTATCAGTTTTATCTTGACATGTCCTATACTCCCTTTGGAGTCTCCTGGATGCAAAAAAAAAAAACAATATGGAGGTCTGAACTGTATATTCTTCAATTCTGGAAGAGTTGAAATGCAAGGGGCTATGCGTGGTGAAGGTCTTGGTGAGGTGCGCCGTTGTGGCCATGGCCTAAGAAGCAGTATAACGTAAATATAAAAGTTTTTTTTAATAAATAGCCTACCTAAAAAACAAAACATTAATAGATATAGGGACCCACCGGGTTGGTCTAGAGGTAAAGTCGTCGCCAAAATCAGCTGTTTAACAGCTGATTTTCAGAGACAAAGGTTCCTGGTTCAAATCCTAGTAAAGGTAATTAATTTTATACGGATTTGAATACTAGACAGTTGTTACCGGTATACTTTGATGGTTGGGGTTCAATTAACCATACTCTCTCAGGAATGGTCGGCCTGGGTCTGTACAAGACTATACTTCATTTACAAGTCATACACATCATCCTCATCTCATTGGGTCATGGGGTTGCTTATTGTTCTACATTGAACAGATTGCAACGTACACAAATTAGGAATAAAAAAAAATAGGTATAGGTATAAATATACATCAAATTTTTCCAAATCAGAAAATTTTACTTTTATGTAAACCTCAATTTAAACATTTTTGAAATAAAACAAAATTATACTCGGGTGAAACTGGGGTGGGCAGCTACCTTATTCAGGTGGTGAGTTCTGGAAAGCGGCTGTGGCCATCTTTTCTCGCCTGCAGTTATTCCCTTTTATTTAAATTGCATCCAGGAGACTCCTGAGGGAATACAGGACATGTCAATAACTTATAAGTTAATACACATAACTCTTGTATGTACATATTATTACAATCACACATTGATCTAATACTACAAGCTTACTTACTGCATTAACCCTTTTAGTGCTGAAACAATATTTAAAAGTTTGATAACTAAAGTGCCATTTAATTTGAATAAGGGTGTACAAAAAGTACCAGCACTTATTTCGAAAACTTGCACGCGTACGCCTGCCATTGACGGCCAACATTTTAACGTTACAGAAAAATAAAATTTCCTGTTGAAAATTAATTTTTTTTGTGTTCATAAAAAAAGAAATCGTTCGACACTAAAAATATTTAAAATAGCTTTTTTTAGTTTATTTAAAGTCGCATCAACAGCCTGGTCATTAGCAACTGCTATGGGTTTTGGTACTTTAACGGTGGTTTTAACGTGTTAAAATTTCCAGACCCAAGCTGGGAATCGAACCCGGGACCTTTCGCTTTGTAGGCTATCGTGCTAGTCACTACACCACGGAGGTGGTTTCAAAATACATTATTTTGTTAATTTTTGTTTATAAGTTTTTTGGAAATGTTCGGTTATCCAGACATTTGCTCTTTATGCATAACTTACGAACATCCAGTAAAGTGTATGTTATCATTACGTAAAAGATATCAATGACCTGTTTTCCAGACATTGGTAATGAAAGGGTTAAATGCGTCATCTTCTAATATTTACACAATAGTACACAGTTTTCTTCTATACTTGGGTGTCAATTATTTTGAATTATTTTTTTATTTTTAAATAATATTATTTCAAAAAATGTTGTACATAATAATAAAAAATTTCTCTAATCAAGTGATTTTTCAGATTTTTTTTTAAAGGAATGCAAATTATCACAAAATTTTAAAAATTGTGGTAATTTATTGATTTATTTTCTCCCCGCATGAGTTGGTTTCTGTTAAAACATATTAGTGTTGTGGTAAGCAACATAAAAATAATTGTTCCTGTTTCTTGTGTTATGATAGTAGACAATGCTTTAAAGTGTATTGCATTGGGTGCTCTTAACATGTAGAATAATCATGGAAACAAAGGAAGAATTAAAATGTTTAAAACATTTAAGCATTACAATTAACAAAAACTCCTAGAAAACATTCACAGAATTGGCTGGAGGGCTTTATTAAAGCTAATGTACCTTGTCGACCTGCGAAGGATGCCAGGAATCTTTCAGAATGGTACAAAAGAATTATGTAGCTGGGATGTTTTAAAATAATTTTTTTGGAAATTATATAGTACCAGGTTGCCTATAACGGGTAGGTGGAGAGTTAAATTAATTGCACTCGATCTGTTGGTTCCAGGGCTACAAAAAAAGTTGTGTTTCTTAACACATGGTCAGCCAATTATATGACTAAAGCATATAACAACAGAAGACATACTTGGTAAAAGTCACTAGTCACAGTTATTTTCCTCCTCTGAGAGTAATGTATTTCATTATACAGCCAGACCCTGTGGGGAATGAAGTGAAGGTGTCATTTGCAGGGTGGAAAGTAGGTGCTTTTCGGACGACCTGGTATGCTGATCAGCATTCTTTTCCACTCAGTGAGAATGGCAATAAATAGTAAACCACCTCACTCCTCGTTTCACTTAATAAAACGTGTAAAGGTTCAAACCAGCCTTTTGGCTGTTCACCAAAACAACATAGCATCAGGGCCCGTCACAGAGTATAAAAATTTTCCAGCAGAAACCACAGTAGAATTAGTTATAAGCCCTTTTATGTCATGTACTGATGTAACCTTCTTTCTCTCATAAATTTCAATTTTACCTTTTTATTTGAATTCATTTACATTTTTAAATTATACTATATACAGGGTGATTCACGAAGATATGCCGAAACTTTGGGAGCCCATTGTACATGTAAAAATAATGAGAAAAGCTTATATAAACATGGGTCCGGAAATGCTTCGTTACAGAGTTACGCTAGCGAAAGATTTTGCCCTGATTTCAGCTCACCAGGTGAAATGAGGTCTTCTTAAAATTCTGGTACGGTAGATTAAGGGGTGAATTCAATCGTTTCTTATGGTTTTTGACCTGATAAATTGAATAAAACAGGTCCTAGAACTGTAAGTTAAATAGTTTTTGAGAAAACCAGTCTCAAATGCAAAAAATGAAGTGAAAAAAAAACAATTTTTTCATCTTTGTTTTTCTGGTTAATTTTACTTTGTACTGTTATGAATAAAAATTCATTTAATCAAACATCTATTCACCTTCTGTGTACTTTATTTACACCGGTTTGTTCAGAATAAAATTTTCTACATGTTTTATTAACAAATTTTAACTGTTTCTGGGTGAAATAACAAAGTTATTCATGCCCAAAGATGAAAAAATTTGTTTTTCACTCCATTTTTTGCATTTGACACTGGTTTTCTTAAAAATTCAATTTATCAGATCAAAAACCATAAGAAATTATTGAATTCGCCCCTTAATCTACCTTACCAGAATTTCAGGAAGACCTCATTTCACCTGGTGAGTTGAAATCTGGGCGAAACTTTCGCTACCCGTTACTCGGAAACGGGTAGCGAAAGTATACAGCCAGACCCTGTGGTGAATGAAGTGAAGGTGTCATTCGGGGGTGAAAATTAGATGCTTTTCAGAGCACCTGGTATGCTGATAAGCGTACTTATCCACTCATTGAAGAAGACAATAGTAAACCACCTGTCTCCTCATTTTACTTAGCCTCTAGAGCAGTGGTTTCCTACCTATGGTACGCGTACCCCTAAGGGTACGGAAGAGGGCTTTTCAGGGTACGTGAAAAAAATATCAGTAATGGCGGAAATTGTTATTTAAAAATATAACTACTTTTGGGAATTCTCTATCATTAAGAACCAGTGTGAAGTTTCAGCCTACTTCAGAGTTTGTTTCTTAGCTGAGAACAATCTGAAACTGTCAAAAGAAATAAAATTTAATATTATATCACACTTAAAAGGCCTTCAGATGTCGTTCAGAGATTTTCCGGAGCGAAATTTTGAGAAGAACTGGATTTCTAATCCCTTTGATCAGTATTATTTGAACAAGGTACAAACTTGTCAATATCAGAGAAAACAACACTGATAGGAATCTTAACAGATTCTTCTCTGCAGTTCAAGTTCAAAAATACAAATCTCACTGAATTCAGAGCAGAAGTGAGAACAGAGTGTAGCCTAAAAGTATCAACGATAAACCCCTTAAGTATTTGTTGCCCTTTACAAGCACAGTACTTGTCAAGAGAGTATTTTCTTCCTATGCATTCATGAAAAATAAACGTAGGAACAAGCTTGAAGCATCTCCAGATTTGAGGCTGTACCTGTCATCATTTGAACTGGATTTTAAACAGCTGAGCTCTGAAATACAAGCTCAAGGATCCCATTGAGTGAACTTTTCATAAACATTTTCAAAGTAACAAAAACAACATTTTCATTATGTTGATATGTTATTTAATATGATAATTCAAACTTATTTTTGGATAGTAAAATAAAAATCATATATTTCATAATGTTGGGGTTTTTTGCCTTTTATCGTTAAATTGGTATTAGGGTTAATAAAAATGTATGTATGTAAATTTTACATGTAAATGGTTGGAGGGGGGTTGGCAAAAAGGGGGTACTTAATAGTAAAAAGTCTACTCAAGGGGTAGGGATGATAAAAATGGTTAAAAACCACTGCTCTATAGGTTCAAACCAGCCTTTCGAAACAACAAACAATATCTTTACATACACATTCATCTGAATGTAGTTCACAAGAATGTGTGTGAGTGTGTGTGTAGGCCTACTTTAAAATTTAAAAGGTAGATTAGTCAGTGGCGGATTTAGTTTGAGGGAGATCCGAGGGTTCTCCCCTGGAAAATTTTTTTTAAAATACACATCTTAAATACAAGTTTTTGTGCATTTCTGAGCCAAAAATTTTCAATTTTCACTCTGTTGCAACAGACAAAATAGAAAAAATGTTAGACACTTAAGAAATTTAACAATAGGGAATAGATTACTACAGCTAATTTCAAATTTAAAAGAATTTTATATGATAATGCCTCATACAACAAAAAAAAAAAATGAAAATTTATTGGTAAAGATTTACAGTAATATAACCACTTGCATAGTAGTTAAAAATAAGTTATTAAAATATGTTATGTCGGGTGCTTATTTCGGTGTATCTGTATCATGTAAGACAATAATTTATTATAAATAAACACATGATCAAATTTGTTGAATTACGAAAGGGGGAAATCAAGAATATAATTACATCTACAACACATTGTTTATTGTGTGAAATAAACTGTTGAGATGGTAGAAAAATACAATTAAGTACATCTTTACACAGAAACAAATCAGTGTTTAGTTTTAAAAATACAAAGAATTTGTGTTAAGTTGAAAAATAAGCATTTTGTATTTATAAAGATACAAAAAAGTATTAAAATAATTTTTTTTAAAATTTGGATGGGGTCATGACCCCTGCGGCTCCCCCCTCTTAATACGCCACTGAGATTTATAACATTAATTCTACTTACTTTAAAAATCGTTTATCCGGTTTATGAAGAAAAACACCCCACGCTTCTAGACTGGGATGTTGTAAATCGCCTGATATTTTTGTCAGTTCTTTTTTTGATGTATAAATAAGTTGTAAGACTAAAGGTCTTCGGGTCACGACCCCAGGACCGCGTGGTAAAAAAGATCTTCCCACTAAACTTTCTAAAACACTAGACTTGCCACTACTTTGTGCCCCGACAACAACAATTTGAGGCAATTCGACGGTCCCTTTCTCACCGTTGTGCTCACTGACAACCGCAAACACTTCTTGCAAACGATTCACAATCTGGATTAATTCTTCCATAACTTCAAGCACTGGAATTTTGAAATTTACCTTTATATCTTCTATCGCATTGAAATTTTCATTTAAATTCTTCTTATCCACACTTAGATCTGTTATTGTTGTCGTTTCTACTGAATCAGCTGTTTCATTTATCAACGCCTCCATCCGTACCGTTTATTTAGGCCTACAACTTTAACCCAATTATTTAAAATATTTGTCACAATACACCACGTCTCTACTTTAATTATCGCCTTCAAACAATACACTGTATACTTATCGATTCGTATATTATCATCTAAATTAAACACCGTGAGTTCTTGTCTTAATTTAGTCTCGACAAAGGAAATTCACACTTCTCCAGCAACAGTAATCTCTTAATCTCTCAACAGATGGTGCCACATATTTTGTGACCGCTTGCTCTTTGCTCTCCATACAGGAAGTTGGCCTACCTTGGTGAAAATCATACTGCAGATTTGTAGAAATGTTTTCAGGGTTTCTTCGCTGTTTTAATTTCATAATTTATCATCAAAAAAATAGTGCAGTGGATGGATATTTCCCCCTAAATTCGTTTTTTTCTAAAATTAAATTATCTTTGTATTTTAAAGGGTAAGTGTTTTCTTTTATCGCCTCCACTTCGCTCTCTGGACCAGTGGCATCTTGTTCACTTCAAAAATAGATGAAGAGTTGTAAAAAACCGAGAAAGAAAATAGAGTATAGACATCTAATAAGTATCCGCGAGATTCCCGAGAGTAAAATAATGTAAAATACACACATACAAAACTACTGTGTGACATGCAAATACGACACAACTAATTTACTCTTACAGAACATTCAGGTATAGTAGGCTGGTCGACTTGCCGCTCTCTTCGCTGTTCGAAGACGGCTGGGGAGAACTAGGCGTAAATATTTGCCGCTTATATCTCCGTTGTCTTGGTTAACCCTTTATAGGGCAGTACTACGGGGGAAAATATGTAGGTATACCGTTCGCCAACTACGATGGCATGTAGGGAGGGTAGCGAGACAGAAAGAGAATTTGTTCCCCTCAACTTATTTCAATCAGTGCACGGTGTTCAAGCGCAATAGTGACAATACGCGATCGTAGGGTACTCTGCCGGCCAGTTTTGTTCACTACACCACTCTAACAAGCTCATTTTTCATCAAAAAATTCTGAAAAAATTACTTTCGCTTCCTAATTAATCTTATTATATTGTACAATAAATGTTATTATTATACTCTGATATTTAGATAAGACACGCTCGTACAAAGTTAGACGTTTAAATCTCATCACATTTTTGGCGTATCACGTAATATAACTTTTTTCCGGGACAACATAATATGTGTTTTATTATTTTGTTATAAAATTTAAAATTTAATCTGTAATTTGATGTAAATGTTGAGTCATATGTTGGGAGGAAACAGAAATAATAAACGAACTTCATAAAATCACTCTTTGAAGGGAAGTCAAGACAGATCGTCGAGTCTGGTGTCTCCTTCCTGTTTGTAATCCAAGAAGCTGAATAATTTTTTATAGTTGTGAACTTTATAGTACCAAACATACGTCAATTTTTAGAAATCAACTACAGACGCACATATCACTTTTATAAAATTTTAGCAAAAAGAACCGCATAGTAAATGTAAGAGAAAGAGGGTATGACGTCCTTTTCTTGTGGGCCTGTCAAAACGTATGGTAGGTACAACATTTAGAAAAAAAATCTTATTGCCTAATACCCCAAATTGAATCGCAGACATTTTCCCCCTAATTTTGTGCGCGTGCAACAAATCGGCTTTCGACAGCGACACAAATGACAAAACGATAGCTGCACGAACAGAACACAACGAGCAGTGAGTACTACTTTAGAGGCAGCCTGTAGTTGACAGGCTACGGCGCCGTGGTGGGGGATCTACTTACTGCGCATGTGCGGCCCGCATGCCACCGTAGTTGGTCACCATTATAATATGTTATGAATAATGTAAAATTTTGCTGTACAGGGACTTGAATAATGTATTTCTAGTGCCAGAACAGTAAGATATTTCTTTGTTTTAATGTTAAACTTTGGTAAGTATACTTACAAAGAAACGTTTATTGAAATGGAAAACACATAATGTTGAGTGGCAAGAATGCGTATGAAAAGAACTTGTAGTACAATAACAAAAAAATCTGGCGTGAAACACTCACACGACTTTCTCTTGCCAATGCAAATAATTAACAATATAATGTTACATTCGTCACAAAAACATTACAAATAAACAGAAACCTAACCTCAAAAAACATAACCTTATTTTAATCATGAGAAAAAGACGCAAAATGAAAATCAACCACAGTTTAGCTTAAAAATACGGAAAATCACTCTTTCACGCTAAACTAGGCTCTGTAGAGAAAAATGCTCTCAATAAAAGTTGTAGATCTTTCAATTCCTATAAATTTCATTATTTTCTGTTGTCGTAAAATGCATAATAAGGCCGAATTTAAAAAAAAAATCGATTTTTTTACACGATTTCATGAGAAAAAACAGAAAATCGATAATTACCGATAAACTAAGCATTATACAAAAAAAATGTTTCTAATAAAAGTTGTAGGATTTTAAATTGCCTACATTTTTTATTATATAAATTTTTGCGCTAAAATGCACATTAAGGCCGCAATCTTAAAAAACAATTTTTTTACGTGAAAACAGCCTGACCAAGAATTTCAGTAAACATAGCGCCTATCCTATCTTGTAGAGCATAAAAAAGTTAGTAAACCAGGCGATTTTTAAAAAAAATCGTAGAACCACTTTTTGCGAAAATCGCAAAAAATTGAAAAATTACACGAATAAACTACTACTTCCGGTTGACCGATTTTGATGTAAATGTTCGTTTCGGGTCCGGTAGTGGTATGTAACTTAAGTTTCAAGTTTGTACAATGTTCCGTTCTTGAGATATTCTGTTCACACACACCAATCGCTAAAAAAACATGTTTTTTTGGGTTCAGGGGGTCTGAAAACGCGTAGATCCGGTGAAAACTCGATTTCGAAAAATCGACATGAAAATAATACAGTACTTTCCTTCCTATATATTCATATAAGCAAGAGAAAGTAAAAATGGACTCTTTAAAAAAATTGAAAATCAAAATTCTTACCAGAATTAAAATGCTACACATTGTAATTATGTATCAAAGAGTGGCCTCTCATACAAAAACAAATTATAGGTCTAGCTGTAGTGATTACTGACAAAAAGGTACAAACATTAAACATTAACATTGGTTAGGACAGGGATTACACTGCCCTTAAGCACAACCCTCCCCCCTTGTGCACACTCCCCTTAAATGTAAAACGTAAAGAAAAGAAAGATGGATCGGTGGCGCTGGCACTGGCGCTCCGTGACTATCAAAGCAGTATGGTTAGAGCGTGAGCGTATTAAAGTTGTCCAGTGCAGTAGGCGAGAGAAGAACGCCATTTACAGACTTCCTCTATTTTATTTATTACGCTTATTGACTAACACTAAAATATTCCAATTCTATTACATTATTATTATTCATGTCATGAATAATCACGCCTGATTACATTACGTTATTAAAACATCATAATGTAATGAGTCCATAATCGTGACGTTATAGGTACAGTACAAAAATATCTGATGTAAAACAAACACTACCTACTTTTTCTTGCCAATGTAAATAATGAACCGTATAACTTAATAAATAAAAAACAACCTTATTTTTTAATCATGAGTGAATGATGCAAAATGAAAATCAATCTTAGTTTTGCATAATAATAAGGAAAACCACTTTTTCACGCTAAACTAGGCTCTGTAGAGAATATTTTTTGTTGATTAGGTGATCAGCCGAAAGGCTGGTATAAACCTCTTGAGGGTTTACTAAGTAAAACGAGGAGTGAGATGGTTTATCATTGTTTTCCTCTTTGAGTGGAAAAGTATGCTTATCAGCACGCCAGGCCCTCCGAAAAGCACCTACTTTCCACTCTACTAATGACACCTTCATATCATTCACCACAGGGTCTGGCTCTATAATGAAATTCATTACTTATATCACATAAAATTCATTACAATTACACAACACCACCACCGGGTTGGTCTAGAGGTAAAGTTGTCGCCAAAATCAGCTGTTTAACAGCTGATTTTCGGAGACAAAGGTTCCTGGTTCAAATCCTAGTAAAGGTAGTTACTTTTATACGGATTTGAATGCCTGACAGTGGTTACCGGGTGTACTTTGATGGTTGGGGTTCAAATAACCATACGCTCTCAGGAATGGTCGACCTGAGTCTGTACAAGACTACACCTCATTTATACGTCATACACATCATCATCATCTCATTGGGTCATAGGGTTGCTTATTGTTCTGAATTGAACAGATTGCAACGTACACAAATTAGAGATTAAAAAAAAACAATTACATAAATTCATTATATTATAATGAAAAATCTATATTTATCCATTTCATCGCCATAGGCCTATAAATTCTGTAAATGTAACTATTTACATATATTTTAAAGCATTTCATTTCTTGTTAATTTTAAATACTGCGTCTTTTAATCGAATATTGGGGCCGAATATTATTCTTTAAATAATAGTCACTTATCATTTAACTATAGTTTAAATTACAATTACAACTGAAACTTATAAGCTATTAATTAAATAGTAGGTATGTGTTGTAGGAGAGATTACAAGTGTTTCAAAAAGGACGCACTTTACGTTTCCCATGGTCAACTTCTTTCAGTTCATGAATGACACTGATGCGGTAAGGATGCAGATTTAATTTTTTTGTAGCCCTTAAAGCGGAAGATAGTGATAACCCAGCCTGTGAAGATAACTTTCTAAGTGATTTGCCGGGTGAGGCAGTCAAACGTTATTTCACATCGTCCAAAACTTGTTCTGTTAACACTGATGGTCGACCTGTGCTTTTCCGTATTTGTACAATGCCAGTCAAACGAAATTTATTAATCAGATGCGATATTGTGGTGTTATTAGGTACTTCAGAATTGAGAAATTTTAACTGGAACTCGTCTTTCACTCGTTCGTAAGATTTATATGCGCAATAACTTTCAATAATAAAAACACACGTTAATCCTTGGAAAAAACTATGTTTGAACTTACACAGACACTACAGACGCAAATGAATACTGGGATAGCACTAGTACATGTCAGTAATACACAATGGCTCAACAATGAGTACGGTAGTGCCAACTGTTATTTGGGGGAAAAAAATATTCTCTATGCAGAAAATATTAACCCTTAAACTTCGAAGTGCGTCCTTTTTGAAACGCCCGTTAGTAGTGGTGAGCGTATTGCTCTCTGCAACCAATGTTCAATTGGAATCGCCTGTCTTTGCCACAGTCTCAACTGACTGTTGGATGTAGTATAGTGTCTTTTACACGTGTACCTGTTCGGTTGTTAAATGCTTCAGTCAAATAATTGGCTGGCCATATAATGAGAGAGAGAACTATTTTTTGTAGCCGTGGAACTAACAGATAAAGGAGTAATAATTTAACACTCGACCTGTGGCTGTTTTAGGAATTTTGCCTTAAGGGGGTAGTTAAGAAGATGATTTTTAAAAAATTCTGATTGTTTTTTGCATTTATTAGAAGTTAAAAATTTTCTGAATCACAACATATTTTGTTTACTTTGTAAGTTGACAAAAAGTCATAAAAACATTTGTTTAAAATAAAGCTCACTAGCAAGGCGAGTGAAATTATTCCTTCAACTCTAAGTTTTCCGGAAATAAGGTTTTTGCGTGATTGTACATTCTTGGGATTTAAATATTTTGATTTGTATTGGAGATCTTTGGATGATGGTTTTTTCAAATGTTTATAATTTCTTGCTCTATTTTCTGTGGAATGATTATTACAAAAATCTTAATAGGGATTTAGTTAAAAAATAATTTGTGAATACATAAAATAAATGTTTTTGAAAATATGGTTTTCCTTCAATAAAATTCTTGTAAGAAAAAATACGTTCAAGCACATACAACAGATAATAGACAGCAATTTTCCGTATTTTGTAGCATAAGAATCATGTTGATATCTTTCTTGGTTTCTGAGATATTTGATTTCCCGTAAAAGCCCGCTTTTCCAACCTCACCCTTATATTAGGGGCTGTAATTAATTTTTTGGCTTGGTTCAAATGGTAGATCATTACTAGTAAATTACTCTTTCATTTAAAATAAATAATGATATAATTACAGCCAGAAGTTTTCATTTTCATTTTCTGCCCCCCTTAATAGGGCTATTTGTAGAGGATCAGTAGAGAACAAGGAGGCTATAGAACGCCCCATATAAATACATTAGTCCTACATATTATATGGAATGCCCCACGCCATACATTGTCGACATTTCCTACGATAAAGATTTAACAAAATAAGTACTAAATTATTACTTAATTTAAAAACCTTTACTCCAATAAAATGTTGTAGTCTACACTGGCTGGAGAGCAAATGTCGACATAAGATGAATGCATCCAAATACGGTAACACCAAATTCCGCTTTTACATAATTCTACTTTTATTGGTTTCTAAAATTAGACTTAATTAAATTACTTTAACCTTAAAAACGATCTGAAATAGTTGGGTCGCCCCCGTGGTTCTCCTTATTAAGACATTTTTACTTTCTCTTGCCTTTATGAATATATAGGAAGGAAAGTATTGTTTTCATGTCGATTTTTTGAAATCGAGTTTTCACCGAATCTACACGTTTTCAGACCCCCTGAACCCAAAAAACATGTTTTTTTTACGATTGGTCTGTGTGTGTGTGCGTGTCTGTGTGTGATCAGAATATCTCAAGAATAGAATATCGTACGAACTTGAAACTTGAAACTTAAGTTACATATCACTACCGGACCCGACACTAACATTTTCATCAAAATCGGTCAACCGGAAGTAGTAGTTTATTTGTATAATTTTCATTTTTTTGCGATTTTTTCAAAAACAGGTCCTACGATTTTTTTGAAAATCGCCTGGTTTACTAAAATGTTTATGCTCTACAAGATAGGGTAGGCGCCATGTTTGCTGAAATTCTTGGTGAGGCTGTTTTCACCTTAAAAAATTGTTTTTTTTAAGATGACGGCTTAATATGCATTTTAGCGCAAAAATGTGAAAATGTGATTAGCGAAAACGTGTGAAAAATCGATTTTTTAAAGATTTCGGCCTTAGTATGCATTTTACGACAAAAGTGTATATAATCAAAATTATAGGAAATTAAAAGATCTATAACTTTTATTTAGAGCATTTTTCTCTACAGAGCCTATAGTTTAGCATGAAAGAGTGATTTTCCGTATTTTTAAGCCAAACTGAGGTCGGTTTTCATTTTGCGTCTTTCACTCATGATTAAAATAAGGTTATGTTTTTAGATGATAGTTTTTTGTTTATTTCTAATGTTTTATTACTTTTAGATTATTGGTCATTTTTAGCATTGGCAAGAGAAAGTTGTGTGTGTTTCACACCAGATTTTTCTTTTTAAGTTTTGTTTTGTTGCCTTTATCTACCAAACAGAAGGGCGTGCAACAACATTTATACATCGGGATTTCAACTCAGGACTTTATTCATAATCACCTCATGCTAACAAACGAATTGTTAAAAATAAAAGTCTGGTTCATGACAAGCCTACTGAAGTAAGCAGTAGCAGAAACAATTTTTTGGTGGTAAGTGATGAATTTATCGTTGGTGATAAACTTTCAGTTTATCAGTTTTATCTTGACATGTCCTATACTCCCTTTGGAGTCTCCTGGATGCAAGTAGCAAAAAAAAGCTTATGTTTATTTTGTTGTTACTTTTGTACAGTGCTTAGAAAATTCTAGTTTCCACGGGAAGCAACAATTCATGCTAATTAATATAAAGTTAAGATAAGCTATTCTACAAATTGTTTGTTTATATTGTACTACAAGTTGTTTTAATAAGCATTCTTACCACTAAAGATTATGTGATTCCCATTTCAATAAACGTTCGTTGGTAAATGTACTTACCAGGGCTTAACATCGACAAAAAAAGAAATATCTTACTCTTCTGGCACTAGAAATACATTATTTAAGTCCCTATAAAGCAAAATTTAAGATTTAACATCATGTAGCCTATATTTTTCCTCGTATTACTGCCCTATAAACGGTTAAAATCGGTCGATTGGATTTCCGCCAAATTGGTCTTCACACCGAATTTAAGAAATTGAAACTTCGAACTTAAGTTACATACCATTAAGGGACCCAACATGAACATTTTCATCAAAATCGGTTGGCCAAAAGTAATAGAATATTCATTGAATGATTTTCACTTTTCTGCGATATTACAGCCGAAATTGTGAAATGAACAATTTTTACTTTCTCTTGCCTGTATGAATTTGTAAAACAGAAAATATTGTTTTCATTTCGATTTTTCGAAATCTAGTTTCACCGGAATTACACGTTTTCAGACCCCTGAACCAAAAAAAAAATCTCAAGAACGGAACATCGTAGTACGAAGTTGAAACTTGAAACTTAAGTTCGGCACCACTAGAGGACCTGACACGAACATTTTCATCAAAATCGGTCAACCGGAGTAGTAATTTATTCTGTCATTTTTCACTTTTTTGCGATTTTCTCAAAAATGGCTCCTACGATTTTTTTAAAATCGCCTCATGGCTAGGCGCCTGTCTGCGGAAATTCCTGAGGAGGCTGTGGTGTCGTAGAAAAAAATTGTTATTTAAAGATTGCGGCCTTAATATGCATTTTAAAGCAAAAGTTTATATAATCAAAATTGTAGAATATTTAAAAACCTACAACTTTTATTTTAAACATTTTTTTTGTACAACTCTTAGTTAAGGGGTGATTAGTGATTTCGGTTATTTTTCATGAAAATCTGTAAAAAATGGATTTTTTAAGATTTCGGTCTTAGCATGTAAGGACATAAGTGTGTACTCAAATTTATCGGAAATTAAACAACTACAACTTTTATTTTTCTCTGCAGAGCCTAGTTTATCGTCAGAGTGATTTTCCGTATTATTAAGCCAAACTAAGATTTCATTTTTCATTTTGCATCATTTAGTCATGATTAAAATTAGATTATGTTTTTTGAGGTTAGTTTTTTTATTTATATCTAATGATTAATTACTAATGTTAGGTTATATTATTCATTATTTGCATTGCCAAGAGAAATTCGTGTAAGTGTTTCACACCTAATTTTTCAATTAAAAAATAACACTATTAATAATTATTACTTGGGGTGATCCGTCGGTACTTCCTTTTTCCAATTGAAAAGAAATTGTCGTATATGATGTGTAAGGTACCATTAATACGGTACATTAGGTTAGTAATAGTTATAGTTAAAATAGGTTTACTTTTAGGATATAAGCGAAGTGAGAAGTGGACGGGTAAGTGAACTCTGTGGAATGTGGGTGTTAGGGTTGATAGCAGGCAAAAAGAGAACAATGGGATAACGGGTCTGCTATTCAACCCTTGCAGGTGTGTAGTAGGCCTACCGAGTGTGCAGTGAGGAACGGACCGTTGTATAGTACGGGTGTGGACAAGCGTTGGGCGGTAAAGTGGGTGAAGAGTTAGTTAGTCGAGTAGTGTTTAGAACAATCGTGTGTACGGGTGTGTGACTTTTTAGTGTTAAGGTTTAGATTAAGTGTGTAGTGCGTAATTAAAGACCGGTGGACAGGACCATATCGAGGTACTATATTCTATACAATTATATATTATAACTTAGTGTTTAATTTGGTAATGGACAGAAACCACGTAGGCTAAAAGTAGTGTATAAATTAGATTTAGTGGTTGGTTGTACGATCCTCTCCGTGGTCTGCCAGCTCCAACAGATACCGAGCCCGTTCGTGAAGCGCTACCCGACTTGCAAAAGTTCGGGAAAGCCCCGAACTGAGGGCGAAGGCAGTTTGGGCTGGTATAGGCGGGGACCGGCCAACTAACGTAGGTTTAAGGGGTAGTTATAGGCTAGTAATAAGATCAGTAGGTAAACTATTAAGTATTAGCAATGTAATTAGTTGTTTAATTAAACATAATATTAGTTGATAACCTGTGTAGTTATTTCACCCGGCCAGTCCCTTACAACTGGTGTCAGGTGTGATGGTCTGCAATAAAGACCAAGAACACGGTATTGTTTTTACACGTCAGAATAGTATTTTAGTAGTTGAACATGAGTTTAGTAGTCATAGGCAATTTATCAGATATATGCAGTAGGTTAGAAATTATGAGTTGTTTTAATTTATAATATAGGGATTAGTTTAGGGTAATGCAGGTTATAATAAATAGTTTTAGGCAGTTATTAATCAGTTTTACGAAATAGATAGTTCAGTAGTGATATTTTGTCCGTCCTGCTACAGATACAAACGTAATTTAAGTAGGTATACGATATTCGTTGTTCGTCATGTCCTTGACTGAAATGGAGCAGCAGTTGGCTGATTTGCAGTTGAGGAATATGCAACTAGAGGAGTGCAGGAAGAAGGGTGAACTGGAGAAAGCCCAACTTCAGAAGGAAGTAGAAGAAATTCGACGCGCGCAAGTTCCTAGGCTCGAAAGTAATTGGGAGAGACCGTTGGCTCGAAGGGATATAGGGCTTCAGTGTATGGTTCGTTCATTTTCTGGAGAGGGATCCGATTTAACAGTGGATGAGTTTTTAAAACAGATAGATTTGGTAGCGACGGCGGGTCACTGGGACGACAGCGACAAGAAGCTGATATGCCAGTTGAAAACCACAGGCTTAGCATCGTTGTGTTTAGATGCTCACCCGGAGTTGCTGCGCCCTGGATCAACATTCAGTGAGTACAAAGAGGTTCTTCAGAAGAGATTTTCCGGTATATCAGATCCAGATCAGTACTTGTTGGCTTTAAACAACATACATCAGGCACAGGGGGAAAATGTGTACTCTTTCGCCGATCGCTGCCGATTACTGGGAAGCAAAGCAATGCCAAGGACGACTTCAGCGGAAGAAGCAAGCTGGGCCTGGGTTCAAATGAATAGGACCGTCCTTAGCGCATTTGTGCGCGGGCTAAAAGAATCCGTTGGGCTCCAATTAAAATATTACCCGCCAAAGGACTTGGAAGAGGCGATCGTTCAGGCACAGCGAATTGAGTGTGCTCAAGGAGTGAGAAAACCCGAGGGGGTGTATATGGCAGTAAACCAATCACTCCCTATGAGCCAAAACATTTTTGCAGCCGCAATTAAACCTTCCTCTTCGTCGTTCCAGTCTACTGCGTGCCGGGGACAGGTGAACCCATGTAGAACCGAGGAAAGAGAAACTACGGGACGTAAATCGCTAAGGAGGGACGTGTGTTTCGTATGCGGAGGCCGCGGTCACTTCGCGAGAGAATGTCCTAGCAAAGGGGCACATCCACCTTCAGACGCACGGACTCAAAGCAGTACAACAAACCAATCTGCTAATAACGTAAGAAAAAGCCGCGGACATTGTTTTGTTTGCGGTGATTCGTCACACCATGCAGCAAGCTGCCCCAATCGGGCTCAGGGTCCAAGAACGAGACACGGCGAACAATTGCAAAAGAATGAGGTTAATGTTGACTGCTCGACGTCCCCAAACGAGAGAGGCTCGATGACGGCCCCGGGGTCGAGCTATTAGAGAGTAAGAGGCGAATGAATTGGATTCCAAACGTTCTGACGGCTGGAGCGTGCGGAATCAATGTAACGTTATTAGTGGGTGGACTCAAGAAAGTGTTGTTGGTCGACACGGGTGCCGAGGTGTCAATTTTAAGGGAACCCATTCCCGGGATTCCTGTGGGGCCTCAACAAATTAAGGCCAAGGGAGTAACTGGAGCTAGCCTTTGCATTACCGGGACTCAAGAGTTGGAATGCAAGGTAGCGCATCTTCAGGTTACGCATTCTTTTGTCCTCGCTGATATTGAAACCTGGAGAGATGGGCTGATAGGGTGGGATTTGCTGCAAAAACTAGGAGCGGTGGTGGACGTGAGTAGAGGTGGAGTAACATTCATGGGAGTGTCTGTGTTGACCCGTGACGAAGAGGTCTGCGGGGTGTCATACGCTGAAACTGCACCACAAGAGCCTACACAAGTCGCCACCCACCAAAAGCAGATAGGGACAAAGGTATCTGGTAATGTAAGGCAAGGAGAAGAGGAAGGCAACGGATTGTACCAAGTCCGAGCTGTAAGTTCAGTGAGTGTACCACCGTACAGTGAAAAGATGGTAGCGGCTAAGGCCGCCGTTGAGATGACAGACATCGTAGTGGTGGAGCCCAGTATACAGCCACAACCAGGTCTTCGAGTGGCTAGAAGTGTCAATAAGGTACAAAAAAATATAGTGTGGGTAAAAGTGGCCAATCTGTCCGCTACACCTCTACAAGTGCAGAACAAACAGATTTTGGGGGTTGCTGAATCACTGATAGAAGAAGACTCTGTGATAATTACACATAATTCGTCAGCCGATGTGACACATTTAAGAAAAAAATTGGATCATCTAAACGTAGAGGATGCGACAATTATAGAAAATGTGTTACTGAAATATAAGGAAGTGTTCGAAGAACCAGATAGAGAAGGTTGTAATTCTGGCGTCGAACATCGTATCCCTACAGGAGATTCAGGACCAATTATGAAAAGGCCATACCGTGTTCCTCACCATTTGCGTTCCACTGTAGAAGAGCATATAGCGGACATGATAGACAAAGGGGTAATTGCACCATCAAGCAGCCCGTGGACCGCTCCTGTTGTATTAGTACCAAAGAAAACGTCCGACGGAAGCACTAAGTACCGCTTTTGCACCGACTTCAGAGCACTAAACGAGGTGACTAAAGGTGATGCGTACCCACTCCCTTTAATTCAGGAGACGTTAGAAAACCTCGGGAAAAGTCGGTACTACACGACCCTTGATCTAGCTTCCGGATACCATCAGATTCCGATCGCCAAGGAAGATCAAGAAAAGACCGGATTTACGACTGTAGGTGGACACTATGAATATCGCAGAATGGCGTTCGGATTGTCAGGAGCACCAGCTACATTCCAGAGGTACATGGACAATCTGTTAACAGCAGTGAAAGGGCACGAATGTCTAGTATATCTCGATGATGTGGTGATATTCAGCTCAACCGTGACGCAGCATGCGGAAAGGCTTGGACGAGTGTTAGAGCTATTCAGGGAGGCCAACCTACGAGTAAACCTCGATAAGTGTAAATTTGTACAGTCCAGTGTAGAATACCTCGGCCATATAGTGACCGCTGATGGGATCAAACCTGACCCGAAGAAGATCCAAGCCATCAAAAACTTTCCCAAGCCTACCAATGTCAAGGAAATTCGTGGATTTTTAGGCCTGGCTGGCTACTATCGTCGTTTCATCCCAAATTTTGCTGAAATGGCGAAACCCCTAACTCACTTGACCAAGCAGGACGTCCGGTTTTCGTGGAGTGTAGAACAAGAACAGTCCTTTGAAGAGCTGAAGACGACATTATGTTCCGACTCAGTTTTGATATACCCCGACTTTGACCAACCTTTTATTTTGGCCACAGACGCTTCGGCGGCGGCGCTGGGTGCGGTACTGTCCCAGAGGGTCGATGGAGTAGAACGACCAGTGGCTTTTGCTAGCCGGCAGATGAATGCAGCAGAGAAAAATTATTCAACGACGGATAGGGAGTTATTATCAACAGTGTGGGCAGTTCAGCAATTCCGTTGCTATTTGCTGGGCAGGAGATTTACACTGGTAACGGATCACGCTGCCCTTAAGTGGATGTTGAGTCTGCGTGACCCGTCATCTAGACTAACACGGTGGGCTTTACGGTTGGCAGAGTTTGATTACCACGTAGAGCATAAGCCAGGGAAGCGCCACACTAACGCCGATGCTCTAAGTCGGGCAGCGGTAGTGGCTAGGATACACCAAGGGTGGGACTGTACCGAGATGGAAGCTGCGCAGACTAGCGATTCATGGTGCAAGAAGTTATGGGAAAACCGGGATAAATGCCAAGTAGGAACCTCGGGTAGTTTGCTTTACTGGACCAATGGTGAAGGGGACCAAGCGTTGTGGAAGTTAGCCGTTCCAGAAACTATGAGAGAAAGAATCATGGAGGAGTGCCACGCTACATTATGGGCAGGCCATCCCGGCATCGAAAGAACCTTAGAGCGAATGAAACGGGAGTACTACTGGCCAAAAATGTCAAGGGATGTGGAGGAATACGTCAAGCGTTGTCACCAGTGCTCACGGAGGAAGAACCCAAATCAGTTGACCGCACCGCTGGCCAGAGCATTTGAACCCTGCAAGCCATTTGAACGTGTCTCCCTTGACATTGTTGGACCGTTGCCGACAAGCCGCCAGGGTAACAAGTACCTGCTAACGTTCATTGACCATTTTACTCGTTATCCTGAAGCCATCCCCATTCCGGATCAGTCAGCCGAAACAACAGCAAAGGAGTTTGTGAAAAATTTAGTAACTAGGCACGGGCTACCAGAAAGATTGTTGACTGACCAGGGGCGAAACTTTGAATCCGAACTGTTCAGAGAAACGTGTAAGCTGCTGGGAATCAAGAAAATTCGCACCACCGCCTACCATCCCGAGGGAAATGGACGCATAGAACGGTTTCACAGGACCCTTAATGATGTAATTGCACATTTTGTGCGAAGGGACGGACGAGATTGGGATCGCTGGGTGCCATTTGCGCTAATGAGCTGCAGAACAACACTACACAGTTCAACTGGCTATACTCCGCACTATCTGCTTTATGGAAACGAAATGGCCCTACCATCAGCATGTCACGCAAAGGAAAAATTGGGAGACTCCGATGTGGACCAGCATCTTGAACAACTGCAAACCCGCCTGTACGATGCATATGAGGCAGCGTACCAGCAATCCTTAAAAACAGCCGAGGAACGAGCGAAAGTCCACGATAAAAGGGTAAAGCCAAGAGAATTTAATGTTGGCGATATGGTGTATTTGCGGGAGCCGGCCATACGACCTGGAGAAGCCAAGAAGTGGCATTTGCCTTGGAAGGGGCCTTTCGTTTTAACTAGGAAGTTGAGTGATGTGAACTACGAGCTAAAGTTAGGGAACCAAAAGTTGATCGTTGTTCACGTAAACCGACTTAAGCCGGCGGCCGTACGAGACCCGACCTGTAATCAGGAAGCAGTTGAAAGAATCGCTGATGACGCTAACCCTACCACCGTGGTTAGTGGGGATACCACAGATAGAGCTGAACACCAATTGTTGTGGCGCAGTACATGGGATGACGATCCAATATGGGAGCAACAGGCGGCGGGTCCCGTCGATGTTAGATCAAGATCACCTTCACTAGGCGGGGAGGGCGAAGAGCGATCCGCAGTCATTGAGGAAGAACAACCGGATGATTTGGTTGATAGTGAGTTTGGGGATAGCCCTCCTGAAACAAGAGACGATGAACGAACTGACCCGCTGTTCGAACCAGAGATTTCCGACGAGTGTAGCAGTAACCGTTCACCCTACAACCTTCGGGACACTCTAGCAAGACGACAAGCACGCCGGGAATAGCAGGCAAGAAGAGAAGAGGTAGAGTAGTCTAGTCTAGCCAGGAGGGAGGCTCTCGATCTCGGACTCTAGCTCAGCTTGTGGGTCGGGTTTCTTTCCGAATGAAGTAGGGGGGAGGCAGAACCGACACAAGACGGCTAGGGGACGAGACTAGCAGCCTATGGTGTGCTGATAGGGAATTCATCTTAGGAGCAGGACGGGAAATCAGATGGACAATCTCGCTGCTAGCAGCAGCTTTAGAAAGGAGGGAATAGTGTAAGGTACCATTAATACGGTACATTAGGTTAGTAATAGTTATAGTTAAAATAGGTTTACTTTTAGGATATAAGCGAAGTGAGAAGTGGACGGGTAAGTGAACTCTGTGGAATGTGGGTGTTAGGGTTGATAGCAGGCAAAAAGAGAACAATGGGATAACGGGTCTGCTATTCAACCCTTGCAGGTGAGTAGTAGGCCTACCGAGTGTGCAGTGAGGAACGGACCGTTGTATAGTACGGGTGTGGACAAGCGTTGGGCGGTAAAGTGGGTGAAGAGTTAGTTAGTCGAGTAGTGTTTAGAACAATCGTGTGTACGGGTGTGTGACTTTTTAGTGTTAAGGTTTAGATTAAGTGTGTAGTGCGTAATTAAAGACCGGTGGACAGGACCATATCGAGGTACTATATTCTATACAATTATATATTATAACTTAGTGTTTAATTTGGTAATGGACAGAAACCACGTAGGCTAAAAGTAGTGTATAAATTAGATTTAGTGGTTGGTTGTACGATCCTCTCCGTGGTCTGCCAGCTCCAACAGATACCGAGCCCGTTCGTGAAGCGCTACCCGACTTGCAAAAGTTCGGGAAAGCCCCGAACTGAGGGCGAAGGCAGTTTGGGCTGGTATAGGCGGGGACCGGCCAACTAACGTAGGTTTAAGGGGTAGTTATAGGCTAGTAATAAGATCAGTAGGTAAACTATTAAGTATTAGCAATGTAATTAGTTGTTTAATTAAACATAATATTAGTTGATAACCTGTGTAGTTATTTCACCCGGCCAGTCCCTTACAGATGTTTGCGATAAATTAGCTGCAATTTGTTGACCATCTATTTTTAGAGATCAATAAAAACAGTATTATGTAAAAAAGAATTTCATCTGGTCCATATTTGGACATACCTACTGATATAATAGCGTCAGCCCACCTGCCTGTACACAATTTTAGACCATGGTTTCTTTAAAATTTAAATTATGAAATGCTACAATGTTACAATATTATACAACTAGAGAGAGTGAGATAGGGAATATGATTAACATACATAAGAAAAGAAAGAGATGGAAGTGTGTTGTGGTTTATTCATAGCAACTATTATTATGTAATTTAGTTTGGTGTGTGTGTGTGAGAGAGAGAGAGAGAGAGTTGTATTTATATACTCGTAGATATTGTTCTACAGTGCATGACACTAAACACAAACCCTGCTCACCAATTTTTTTAGTTTATTTTAGTAAAAGCTCCATGTGCAACTAATTTTTATTTTCGCTTGCCCTAAATGAAATATAGGGAGGGAAAGTGTATTGTTTTTTATGTCGATTTTTCAAAATAAAGTTTTTACCGAAGTTATTGCTAAACTATAATTTATGTCCACAGCTTCGAAACTAGATTATAAACCGACCCAAACATACGCGCAGCAACCCTTAACCTGCCTTACTTGCGTTCTACATGCTTCAGTAGTGAGTCACCTACTAGGCACTTGACTGCAATCCTACTATTGGTTGTAATTACATTTTTATCAAAAATGTATAATAATTTTCAAAATTTACGTATTATTCCTTGAAAAACGAGTCCAAACACGGTGTCTTTGCGATAAAAATTTAACGGTGAGGCAATTATACATAAAAGAAGTAATATTGTACGTAAATCGAAATGGGAACCTATTTGACACGAGGAACTCAAATCACAATTTAAGACCATCAAGTATTATTTTCAGATTGGATCATGTAAAACTAAATATTTGTCCAAGACAGTTTTCCTATGTATCCGGAAGACTAATAAATTTCATTCCAAACTATTTCATTTCAAATCACTTTAATAAAAAATTAATTGCTAATATGGACGAATGGATTAAATCAAATAACAATATTTCCGATATTCTATTTTGATACAATTGTGTGAATCGAGTTTCTTTTTATGTTAGATATAATCATTGTATGCCCAAAACGGGCAGGTGGAGTGTTATTTTAATTGCACTCTATCTGTTTGGTCCAGGGCTAAAAAAAATAGTTCTGTTTCTTATCACATAGTCAGCCACTTATATGACTGAACTATTTAAGAACAGAAGAGGTAGAGGTGTAAAAGACACTAGTCAGAGTTATCTCCTCTGAGAGTAATGAATTTCACTATGCAGCCAGACCCTGTGGTGAATGAAGTGAAGGTGTCATTTGCAGGGTAGAAAGTGAGTGCTTTTCGGAGGGCCTGGCATGCTGATAAGCATACTCTTTCAACTCAGTGAGGAAGGCCATGGTAAACCACCTTACTCCTCGCTTTTACTTAGTAAAACCTCTAGAGGTTCAAACCAGCCATTCGGCTGTTGACCTAAACAACAATAATCATTGTAATTTTGTAATATTATTTTCGTTATATTTATCAACTGCTTGAAGGGATGCTTCATATAAAATTGTTATTTCCGCAACTCATTCCTGTGCACAGGTGGTTTAACCTTTTCAGGTATGATTTTCGGTAATTTTTGTCACGTAAATGAAGAAAAGAAGAATACTATACGAGCCCTTCACTACTAAAGAAGAGGGGATTAATTTTTTTTATATATTTTTTGTTTATTTATTTCCCTTTTTTGTTTCTTTTCGTTTATTAAAATAATAATAATAATTATATATATATATATATATATATAATTATTATTATTATTATTTTCGATTATTCCCCTATAGGAGAGCGAATGAACTTGAATCATGGTTTCACTTTGGGTTGTTCTTCCTCTTCTCCTCCCAAAATCTCTTCATCCTCTCGGAATGCTCCTTCTTCCGTTCATATGTCCATTTTTTCCCCGGTTGTCGTGGTATTCTTAGCTGGATCTTCAAATTTATGATTTTATTCCGGCATTCGGTGCGGTCTTCGAGATTTTCAATGTTGATCTGTTGTAGGTCCATCTCGACTTTTTTCAGCCATTCTGTACCGGTTTCACTTTTTGTTATAATGTTGAGTAGTTTCTTTACGATTCTGGAGTTTTCCATCCTGTAGATATGTGTGTAAAACTTTGCTCTGCGTTTCCTGATTTCTTCTGTAATTGTGTTGGTATTTTTGTAGAGCTCATTCTGAGGTCTCTTCATCCAAATGCCGTTTTTTATTGATGGCCCCATAAATTTTCCTGAGTATTTTTCTTTCCTGCTTTTCCATTTCCCTAATTTTGGAACGGCCTTCAATTACCATTGTTTTGACTGCGTATATTGCTTCAGGAAGAATCACTGTTGTATAGTGCCTTAGTTTTGCGTCTGTTGAAATGCTCTTCTTATTGTAGTGAGCCCACGTTAGCTTATAGGCCTTCTGGAGTTTGTTGATTCTCTGTTCATCGGCAATTCTGTTTAGTCCTGAGGACTGTATGGTTTCACCAAGGTATCTAAAATGGGGACTTGTCCGATTTTGCCATGTTTAATGTAACTTTTAATTTGAGAAAATAAAGGTAAATTTAAAAAATCCGATGTTGGATTTCATTCTGACTGCCGTTTTTCAATAATATTATAATAAATTTAACAATTTATATTATTATTATAAACGTAACAATTTATTAATAGCATAATAAAAATAATAAATAAAAAATATAAATGCAGTGTTATTTAATTTTATAAAAACTACAGTATTAATTAAATATTATGTTTTGATAAGATTAATGCAATAAGATGTAATAACTGTTAAAATTTATTTATATTATTGAACAACGGCGGTCTGAATGAAATCTGACATCGGAATTCGGAATGGTTAGGATTATCACAATGGCACCGTGTTTCGTCTCATTTTTCAACGAATAATATGTAGATTTTGAAAATTATTATACAATTTTGATAAAAATAATTACAACTAAAATGGTAGTATTACATTCAAGCCTCCAGTAGGTGACTTACCACTGAAGCTTGTAGAACGCAGTTAAGGCGGGCTAAGGCAGGTAAGGGGTTGCTGCGCATGCGCGTGTCTGTAACGGTCGGTTTATGATTTAGGTTCCACGGAGCTCTAAAACACTTATTGTAGTTTTTTAAATTTTTTATAATTTTAGTTGTTGTTTAGGTGAACAGCCGAAAGGCTGGTTTGAACCTCTAGAGGTTTTACTAAGTAAAAACAAGGAGTGAGGTGGTTTACTACCGCCTTCCTCACTGAGTTGAAAGAGTATACTTATCAGCATATCAGGCCCTCCAAAAAGCACCCAATCTCCACCCTGCAAATTACACCTTCACTTCATTCACAACAGGGTTGGCTGTATAGCGAAATTCATTACTCTGAGAGGAGTTAACTGTGACTAGTGTCTTTTACACATCTACCTCTTCTGTTCTTAAATAGTTGAGTCATATAATTGGCTGACTATGTGATAAGAAACAGAACTATTTTTTTGTAGCCCTGGAACCAACAGATCGAGTGCAAATAATTTAACACTCCACCTGCCCGTTATCGGCATAATTTTATTTAGGCCCTATGTATATTTTTATCGTGAATTACACATTGAAGCCGCTATCTTTATCGAAAACCATTTTTTACCTATTTCAACAAGCAATAGTTCTGTTTCTTATTACATGGTCACCCAATTACATGACTGAAGGATTTACCAACAGAATAGTTAGTAATGAATTTCATTATACAGCCAGACCCTGTGGTGAATGAAGTGTCATTTGCAGGGTGGAAAGTAGATGGTTTTCGGAGGGCCTGGCATGCTGATACGCATATTTTTTCCGCTTAATAAGGAAGACAATAGTAAACCACCTCACTCCTCGTTTAAGTAAACCTCTATAGTCGATCAACTGAACAGTACTCCGCGCGAGGCAAGCGCCTATAGGTTGTAAATGAAAGTTTTACTCTAGTTGGCGCGTATCTAACTCTCTGCCTGACAATTATCTTGCACTACGTTCCATCATAAAACCATCTCCATCCAGCTTGAATAAACATTATCCCTTAAGCGTTTTCGATTATACCTTTCTGATTACTTGTAATCATTGTAGTTCCATAAACACTCCTTAATTAATTATTTTAAACATTACATTTAACAAAACAATTTTTTCTACTTTTTAATGTTTACGCTTTTATGTTTCAAAAACTCAACACATTCACTATCACGCATGTAACAAAACACAGCTTACAAAACTTTTCAACTTCAGTCTACGAAAAAAATCGAAACGAACCGATACAATTCCAAAAGATAACTGATGAAACTAAAAATGAGTTAAACACGGGCAAGTGCAAACAGTGCATTAAACTACTCACAGACATTAATTATTTTATTGATATGAAATAAACAATCTGAAATGATAAACAACGAATCACTGGAATTGTTTACTCTCCTGTTATAATTCAAGCGCATTAGTCTAATATTACTTGTGACCAAAAATAAAATAAAACTGAGTGTATAATAAAAACCTACTAATCCCAAATAACAATGTAATAATAGCAAACAATGTAACGAAAAATAACAATGTAAGAGTTATACTAAAAGTTAGTTATTAATGGTAAACTAATGTTCGATTTATGAAACATTTTCAAACAAATGAATTGAACGTGTTTTTATTATACTATTAAGCTTAGAGGGAATTAGTGTTTTATGGAATTTTGTTTTTGATCATTGTGTGCGTATTTTTCATACGCATGCTCTTTTGTTTTGTTTAACGTCCTACTGTTCTGCAATTACTGCTAATGCAGACGGTGAATGACGAAATGATTTTTGTAACGTATAAAAAAATGCCGTGCCTGAATGGGATTCGAACCTTAGACCGCATGATGAGAGGCGAGCACGTTACCAACTTCGCCAATGCGGCCGGCATACGCATGCTCACTTGTATTGCTGGTTGCATACGTCGGAGTACTCTTAGCGTAGACAGACTCTAGAGGTTCAAACCAGC
Source organism: Catonia carolina (assembly GCA_035578175.1). Classification (NCBI taxonomy): domain Eukaryota; kingdom Metazoa; phylum Arthropoda; class Insecta; order Hemiptera; family Achilidae; genus Catonia; species Catonia carolina. The sequence continues at coordinate 1,747,466 of JAQMRL010000004.1, forward strand.
CTGATGATCTAAACAACATAAAAGATAAAATGAAATTTAAATTTAAATTTTGCATGAAATTCAGTGTTTTTAAAACATATGATTAGTTGGATTGAATCCAAATGCAATTTGAGCGCACCGCTTGTTAGTTGCTTTACATAAATTAAGTGATGTGTTTTTAAATGGGCCACGTGAAGAGAGGGTGTCGGGGCTTTTGAAGCGGGCGTATTAATAACAGTGCTCGTTCCACATTGTTAACAACGGCGCCCTCAAAAACTGTTTTTGTTTGTATCTTGTGAATTTGGGTCATCTCCTCATACAGGCCTAGCCCAATTTTATCCCATTTCATCGTAATCGGTAAGTACTAATTACACTGAGTACATTCAGTAGCGTAACTAGTCTGACTGCGCCCCAATGCAAGTATTCCCCGTGCGCCCCTATTCCTAGACTCACTTTCCCCCCCCCCCGTAACTTCCAACGAAACTAACGACATTTCTCCGTACTTCCACACTTCCTGGATACTACTTCACTACACACGACATTGTACAAGCTCTATCCAATTAGAGAAAGATTATTCAAAGAAATAGTCTATAATTTATTGTGTACAGTAATTTTAAAGTTAATTATTATTAAAAAAAATTATTATTCAAAAAATTAATTGAAAGTAAAATTAAGTTACTAAACATTTCCAAACACCATTAACATAACTGAAGTACAGGGAGTTTTGCTTCAACATATTTTTTTGCTAAATATTTTCCAGAATATCAGTTTTTTGCGCCCCCCTAAGGCCTGCGCCCCAATGCACCGCATTGGTTGCATTGGCGTTAGTTACGCCACTGAGTACATTGCAATGTTAGAACATTGTAACATTTAATTTTGTTGTTTTCTCTTTATCATTCGGTATACGGCCTTCGGGCCAGCCCAGTCAGTCAGCTGGTAGAAAGTCGCTCTTATTTGTTAAGTAACACCGGTTGGACAAGCGACTTTGTATGGTGACCAGTTGACAGCCATCCATGAATAAACTCTACTGGGGGTCCTGTTCAAACTCATGTCTAATATACGTCAAAAAAAAATACAGCCAAAAGCAGTTCCCGATAACAAATAAAAGCTAAAAAAAAAATCATTCGGTTTACAGAGTACCCTCTCTTTAGTCCGGCACTAGCCCCGGCTGTAGAGGTAGGCGACCGGTGCCGCCACCTAGGGTGGCAGATTTTGTGGGCGGCAAATTTGTAACGTCTTTTGTCAAGAGTTACATTGTTTTCCTTAATTTTATATTTTGGCGCTTTTGATCTACTGGCTCTTTCTATCGGATGGGCAATGCACTCCTCGCTAAAGTGTGTACGTGACTTTCAGCATGTACTACTGAGTTGGTGACGTCATGACTACCCCCGGTTGGCTTTTGGTAAGCGAGTTTCGGTCTGTCGTTTCTTGACCGTGATACAGTTGAGATGTATCTATTTTGCAAGTCATGTAATCTTACATTGTAATATTATTTATTTTATTAAATATGTTTTGAGTTTTCTTCTTCCCTTTTTTAAGGTAAGCTTTTTTAAATTTCGTTTTATTTTGGCGAAAGTTAGCGTTGCAAATTTTGACACAATCTTGTAATATTTTAACCACTAAATTTGTTAACTTAGTAAAATTATTTCATTTATATTTTATTACTATTTTAAATTTGTTCTGCTTTCATTTTTTTTGTAATTGCTTTTACATGTATTATTTAAAATAATTAAAACAAGTGGACAGTGTTTTCTGTTCAATTAACTTTATAATTATAATGCTTAACCTCAAAATATAGGTTTTTTCTGTTTTAGAACTTTTACTTTATGCTTTGCTAATTTATGCTACTCGATCTTGTTATCTTATGTAAATTTTGACTTGTTTATTGTAATTTTAATTTGTATTTATCACCCATTATTCTGTATTAGATGTAAAACTTGTTTTACTTTACCTAAAGCTTTAGTTTCGCCAAAATAACTAAATTTTTTTTGATTTCTTTAATATATTTTGTTTTTTTTACTGTATTATGACTGTAGCTCGCTATAGTCTCCTTTTTATATTTTGTGGCTAATTACTGCCGTTTGTCTTTTTAAGGGATCAAGTATCAAGTATCAAGTTTATAATCCAGTATTATGTAAAACAAAATCAAGTATTATGTAAAACAAAATTCAAGTATTAAAATCAAGTCAAATTATGGTTAAATTATGGTCAACCTATCGTCAAAAATTCTGTTATGGAGTTGTTAAATTTACAAAGCTTATTCAAATGAATCGAACTCAGTCCTGAAAATGTATGCAGTGGTCTCGACACCTAATCAAGCTAGGAACTTGCAAATCAATTAAGGCTATATTCTGATGAGTAAAACATTATTTAATTCTAACCAGGACAAGCAAGGTAGGATTCAATTTAATTAATTTAACGCCTGGAATTCGTGGGACATCTGTAAAAATTTTTTAATAAACTTTCCTGCTACTTTGTATTGGTTTCTACAAGAAATTTTCCTGCACCAGTTCAATCTAGTTTACATGGTTGAATCTAGTACTTTATTGTGATTTTTTTTGGACTCTAATTATTTAACTTTTTAAATAACCTTGCCGTCTCAATACTTAACAAATTTTATCCAAATTTGCATAAACTGTCTTTTGGGAAAAACATGTATAAAAGTATTATTACTTAGTTTAAACATTTTCAGTAGATTCAATAGAGTAAATCATTAAAAATCTTTTATAATAACACAAAATTATTTTATTTAGTAAAATTTGAGGATGCATCCATATATAATCCAAAATACTTGGTTACTTAATTATTAATTTACTGGCCAGTTATAACTTAACTACTTTAAATAAATTTGTACTTAGAACCAAAATTTAACTAAAATTAACATATCATAATTTATATTTTTATATTTATTTATATTTTTGAAAATGTACAATTAAATCTATATGCAATTATTAATAGTTGCCAAAGCAGAGTCATTAATATTTTTTTTGGGGTTAATTTCAAATTTTTTTTGGAAAATTAGCTAATACATATACTTATATAATTTATTATGGTTATGAAACTGGTGACTTATTCCCATTTATACTTAAATTTATTCATTTAATAATTAATTAAATTTGTGATATTTTTGAACTTCAATTAATGTTTTATTTCTTCCTTGGTGTCACAACCTACTTTATTATTTTATCGTTACCTCATGACCACTTGCTTTTGGAGGCAACTATTTTACTTGTTGCAAGCAAGGGGTAACAAATTTTAATGTTTTATTTAAAAATTTTATAAATATGCTACTTTACAAGCATGATCCGAGAAACTAACAGGTGATTCAAAAAGAGCGCCGGTTTTTAAACGGCTGGTAAATTTTTGTTTATTGGTTGGCAACATTGTTAGACCTCATTTCTATTTCGGAGAACATTCCGATTGACGATTCAGTTTCTCTTGTTCGCAGTGTAGTACTCTCGCAGTCTGTGTCTAACCATGGAGAAGTTTACTATTGCACAACGAGTGTTAATCGTCAAAACATTTTACCAGAGTGGAGAGAGTTATGCGGCTACTGTCAGGCGACTTCGCGGTACTCTAGGACGTAATGAAGCACCGAATGAATCAACAGTTCGCAGGCTCATGAAAAAGTTTTTTGAGACGGGTTCAACAGTCGACCTTAAAAGTTCTGGACGTCGTCGTTCTGGCCGAACTGAGCAGAACGTTGCGTTGGTTCGTGAGAGTGTGGTTGTTAGCCCAGCAAAATCAATACGTCGCCGTTCTCAACAATTGGGTTTACGATGTTCTTCTGTACAGAGAATTCTTCGGTACGATCTCCAATATCACCCGTATAAAATTCAGTTGACGCAACATTTGAAAGTGGCAGACCACCAGAAGAGACGACAGTTTGTTGACTGGGTATTGAGAAAACGGCCGGATGATGACACCTTCGCAAACAAAATCATTTTCAGTGATGAGGCGCACTTCCACTTAAACGGTTTTGTTAATAAACAGAACTGCCGTATGTGGGGTTTAGAAAACCCTCGCGTCACGCTGTAATGTCACGCTGCACGAGAAACAATGTTGTTGCTCCGTGAACGGTTCCAGGATCGCATCATTTCTCGTAATTCCGACCATCAATGGCCACCAAGGTCGTGTGACTTGACGCCTTGTGACTTTTATCTTTGGGGTCATCTGAAGTCATTGGTGTATGCCAATAAACCCCGAAACATCAATGACTTGAAGGAGGAAATTCGACGGGTTATCGGGCAAATGGAAGTCGAAACTTGTCGTGCAGTAATATCCAATTTCATGGACAGAGTTGATGCGTGCCAGCGCAGTAAAGGAGGACACATGCATGACATCATTTTTCATACATGAAATCGGAAGGTCAGATGAACTTGTTAATGTATTTATTTTCAGTTTTTCAATAAAATAAATCTCTTAATTTGATATATCAAAACCGGCACTCTTTTTGAATCACCCTATATAAACCCAACAACAACTACAAAATGCAAAACTTGATAATAGATACTCTATGATCTACAGAGACGCACACACCTATATTTAACTTTGTACATATATATACTCAGATTCGTATAACAATAAATTACCCATACGTTTGAAGAGGGGTTCTATGGATTAATTTAATGGTTGATGAGTGGGGGAGGGGGCAGCAAAAGTACTAGGGCCGGAGCTGTCCGGCACGCTTCGAATTCAGATCTGACAAAAAATATTATTACATTTCTGCAGTAATGTAAATTTGTTTCCCTATAAAGGGCAGACGGAATGTTAAATTAATTACACTCGATCTGTTGGTTCCAGGGCAACAAAAAAGTAGTTCTGTTTCTTATCAGATGGTCAGCCAATTATATAACTGAACTATTTAAGAACAGAACAGGTAGAGGTGTAAAAGACACTAGTTAGATGTATCTCGTCTGAATTAATTTTAATATTCAGGCAGACCCTGTGGTGAATGAAGTGAAAGTGTCATTTGCAGACTGGAAAATTTGTGCTTTTCAGAAGACCTGGCATACTGCTAAGCATACTTTTCTGTTCAGTGAGGAAGGCATGGTGACCCACCTGACTCCTCGTTTTACTTAGAAAAACCTCTACAGGTTCAGACCAGCCTTTCGGTTGATGACCTAAACAACCTATCCAACAATTTCTGCAAACGTTAGTGGGGCTAAATTGGGTTTAAAGTTTCGGCTTCGACTGGAAGTGGCCCAAAACCGGAAGTTAATAAATAAAAGTCAGAAACTACAAGAGATAGCAACAAACGGTTTCGGATTCATAATCTACGCAAAAATTAAGTGGCCCTGGATGCGTTTGAAGTTCCGGTTTTGACTGTAAGTGGCTCAAAACCGAAAGTCAAGAAATAGAAATCGGAATTCGGAAACAAAAATAGTGTCATTCGATTCCTCTCAAAGAGTAGATGCAGAAATCACGAATGGTTTTTGCCATAAATCAATGGTAGACCTTTTTAGAAATTGGCACCAGCCATGAGACGCGTCGTCTCATGAAACAGATTTTTTACTTTCCCTTGCCTCTATGAATATATAGGAAGGAAAGTATTGTTTTCATGTCGATTTTAAGAAATCCACTCTTCACCGGATCTACACGTTTTCAGACCTCCTGAACCCAAAAAAACATGTTTTTAGCGATTGGTGTGTGTGTGTGTGTGTGAACAGAATATCTCACGAACGGAACATCGTACAATCTTGAGACGAAACTTAAGTTACATACAACTACCGGACCCGACACGAACATTTTCATCAAAACGGTCAACCGGAAGTAGTAGTTTATTCGTGTAATTTTTCACTTCTGAGATTTTCTCAAAAACTGGTCCTACGATTTTTTTGAAAATCGCCTGGTTTAATAAATTTTTATGCTCTACAAGATAGGGTAGGCGCCATGTTTGCTGAAATTCTTGGTGAGGCTGTTTTCACGTAAAAAATTGTTTTTTTAAGATTTTGGCTTTAATATGCATGTTAGCGCAAAAAAATATATAATGCAAAATGTAGAGAATTTAAAATCCGACAACTTTTAGTTTAAACATTTTTGTGTATAACGCACAGTTAAGCGGTAATTAGTAATTTTCTGTTTTTTCTCACGAAAACGAGTGAAAAATCGATTTTTTAAGATTTCAGCCTTAGTATGCATTTTACGACAAAAGTGTATGTAATCAAATTTAGAGGAAATTAAAAGATCTACAACTTTTATTAAGAGCATTTTTCTCTACAGAACCTAGTTTAGCGTGAAAGAGTGATTTTCCGTGTTTTAAGCCAAACTGAGGTCGATTTTCATTTTGCGTCTTTCACTCATGATTAAAATGAGGTTAGTTTTTTGTTTATTACTAATGTTAGTTATATTGGTCATTATTTGCATTGGTAAGAGAAAGTCGTGTGAGTGTTTCACACCAGATTTTTGCTATTAATTTAACCTTTTTTTTTTTTTTTTTTTTTTTTTTTTTTGGTTTAACGTCCGACTGTTTTGCAAATTGCTGCTAATGCAGACGGTGAAGGATGAAATGAATTTTTTGTAACGTATGAAAAAATGCCATGCCCGAGTGGGATTCGAACCCAAGACCGCGTGATGAGAGGCGAGCACGTGTGAAACACCCACTCGACTGTCTCTTGGCAATGCAAATAATGAACAATAAATCTAACATTAGTAATAAAACATTAGAAATAAACAAAAAACTAACCTCAATTAAACATAACCTAATTTTAATCATGAGTGAAAGGCGCAAACTGAAAATCAACCTCAGTTTGGCCTAAAAATACGGAAAATCACTCTTTCACGCTCAACTAGGCTCTGTAGAGAAAAATGCTCTAAATAAAAGTTGTAGATCTTTTAAATTTCTATAAATTTGATGATATACTTTTTTGTCGAAAAATGTATACTAAGGCCGAGATCTTAAAAAATCGATTTTTCACACGTTTTCGTGAGAAAAAACAGAAAATTGCTAATTACCGCTAAACTAAGCGTTATACCAAAAAATCTTTGAAACAAAAGTTGTAGAATTTTAAATTCTCTAAATTTTTTATAATATACATTTTCGCGCTATAATACATATTAAAGCCGTAATCATAAAAAAACACTTTTTTTACGTGAAAACAGCCTCACCAAGAATTTCAGCAAACATGGCGCCTACCCTATCTTGTAGAGAATAAAAAATTGAGTAAATGAGGCGATTTTTAAAAAAATCGTAGAACCAATTTTTGAGAAAATCGCAAAAAAGTGAAAAATTATACGAATAAACTACTAGTTTCGGTTGACCGATTTTGATGAAAATGTTCGTGTCGGGTCCGGTAGTGGTATGTAACTTCAAGTTTCAAGTTCGTACGATGTTCCGTTCTTGAGTTTTTTTGTACACACACACACACACACACACACACACACACACACACACACACACACACACAGACCAATCGCTAAAAACATGTTTTTTGGGTTCAGGGGGTCTGAAAACGTATAGATCCGGTGAAAACTCGATTTCTTAAAATCGACATGAAAACAATACTTTCCTTCCTATATATTCATATAGGCAAGAGAAAGTAAAAATATAACGAATGATTAATCGTAAGTGAAACATGGTTTACTCATGATTAGGTATAGTAAACGTACTTGCAGAAAAAATGTTGGGTTTTAACGTGAATTTTACATGACTATTACAACTAAATAAAGCTATCCTTATAGTGAGGAAGATGTGCCATGTAAGAAGACAAACAGTTCTGCTACTAATTAAATGTGAAACATGTTGTCATAAATATTACATCACTGAATTACTATACTATAATACGAGTATATAATATATATTTGTTCATATTTTATTTATTGTACATAAATATTATGTACAATAAATAAAATATGAACAAATAACACACACATACAGCCAATGATAATAATATAGTAAAATAATGAATTAAAAGGAAAGTGTAGGCGAAACAAAATAATATTATGTGGGTGACTTTATTGTTTCCATGACGTCACAAAATAATAAAATAATGCATCGCATTTTCTGGCTTCTGCATTTAATCTCCTACTAAAATATACGATCAAAACAGCTGTTTCTAGTAACTGTAACAGACTACGTTTAAATTCTCTTGCCTTATACCTATGAATATTAGCGAAGGAAAGTATTGTATTCATATCGATTTTTCGAAATGGAGTTTTCACCGTATATACGCGGTTTCAGGCCCCCTGAATCCAAAAAAACATGTTTGTAGCGGATTGGTCTGTGTATATGTGCCTGCGCGCGCGCGCGTCTGTCCGTCTTTGTGCCGGAACAAAATATTTGGGTCTTTTCTGTTATTCCCCCCCCCCCCCAGCTTAATTTTTCACATTTTGTGAATATTTCGTATGCAACCTTATAGTATTTTTAACGATAAAAACGGGAAAAATATTTAAAAAATCCTACATCAATATTCTTCAAGTTGAGATTAAAATATAGGTAGGGTAAATAAGATTGCTTTTTCTCAATATTGTTACTGCATGTAATAATGATATATAAATTATTGAGTACATGACATCATTAAAAATTAATTTAACATAATTAAATAAAATATTATTAAATAATTTTTAATGAATTGTCAACAAATAGTTTAAGGTTAACTTGGAAAAGGAAAAATAATGAATATTAACTTGAAAAATATTGATATATGATTTTTACTTTCTCTTGCCTGTATGAATATATAGGATATATAGGAAGGAAAGTATTGTTTTCATGTCGATTTTAAGAAATCGAGTTTTCACCGGATCTTCACGTTTTCAGACCTCCTGAACCCAAAAAACATGTTTTTAGCGATTGGTCTGTGTGTGTGTGTGTGTGTGTGTGGGGGGGGGAGTGTGTGTGTGGGTGTGTGTGTGTGTGAGTGTGTGTGTGTGTGTGTGTGTGTGTGTGTGTGTGTGTGTGTGTTTGTGTGTGAACAGAATATCTCAAGAACGGAACATCGTACGAACTTGAAACTTGAAACTTAAGTTACATACCAGTACCAAACCCGCCACGAACATTTTCATCAAAATCGATCAACCGGAGTAGTAGTATATTCGTGTAATTTTTCACTTTTTTGCGATTTTCTCAAAAAACTGGTCCTACGATTTGTTTTTAAATCGCCTAGTTTACTACACTTTTTATGCTCTACAAGTTAGGGTAGGCGCCATGTTTGCTGAAATTCTTGGTGAGGCTGTTTTCACGTAAAAAGGTTGTTTTCTTAAGATTACGGCTTTAATGTGCATTTTAGCGCAAAACTTTATATAATAAAAAATGTAGAGAATTTAATATCCTACAACTTTTGTTTCAAACATTTTTTTGTATAACGCTTAATTTAGCGGTAATTAGCGATTTTCTGTTTTTTCTCACGAAAACGTGTGAAAAATCGATTTTTTTTCAGATTTCGGCCTTAGCATTTTACGACAAAAGTGTATATAATCAATTTTATAGGAAATTAAAAGATCTACAACTTTTATTTAAAGCATTTTTCTCTACAGAGCCTAGTTTAGTGTGAAAGAGTGATTTTCCGTATTTTTAAGCCTAACTGAAGTTGATTTTCATTTTGCGTCTTTCATTACATGATTAAAATAAGGTAATGTTTATTGAGGTTAGTTTTTTGTTTATTTCTAATGTTTTATTACTAATGTTAGGTTATATTGTTTTAATTATTTGCATTGGCAAGAGAAAGTTGTGTGAGTGTTTCACACCAGATTTTTTTTTGTCATTAGTCTCTCGACTGGTTTGATGCAGTTCTCCAACCTTTCTATCTTGCGCAAGTCGTTTCATATCTACATACCTGTAACACCCTACATCTTTTGTAATTTGCTTTATATATTCTAATATTTGGCTCCCTCTACAATTTACTCCCTCAATATTACTCTCCATTATTGATAGCCCAATACCTGGGTGTCTTAGGATATGCCCCACTAGCCTATCCCTTCTTTTGGTAAGATGCTTCCATATACTTCTTTGTTCATCCACTCGCCTAAGAAGTAAGGTTGCATACGAAATATTAAAAACATGTGAAAAATTATGCTGCGGAGGGGGGAATAACAGAAAAGACCCCAGCTGTTTGTAGTAACCTAACATTTTTAAATCGGTTATTATACATTTTTGTACAATTGACACATCGCATAGAATAATTCTAGTATATGGGCCGACACCTACAGGGTGATTCAAAAGTTTCTCTGGAGTACGTGGCTGTTCTGATTCATTATTAAGTTACTTCAACCCAATTGATCTGGTTAACAAAACTGACTTCTATGTAAGAAATCCCGGGTTCGATTACCGGTGGTTTTTATATTTTTTCTGTAGATTATTTACGATCGTATCAACTGTAACGTATCATAATATTACAGACTGCCCATAACAGGCAGGTGGAGTGTTAAATTATTTGCACTCGATCTGCTAGTTCTAAAGCTACAATAAATAGTTTCTTATCACATATTCAGCCAATTATATGACTGAAGCATTTAACAACAGAAGTGGTAGAGGTGTAATGTCCGCGTCAAAATTAATAGGTACCTAAGTTTGAAGCTCAACAGTTAAAAGAATATGGCATCGATTGTAATGTAATATATGTCAAATTATTGCCTGTTTAATTCGGCGTTGAACGGTGAAAACTTTAAATTTTTATCTACTTTTTTAAAAGTGACATTAGAACAGGCTTGACATTAGAAAAAAAAGTGTCTGTTTTTGAAAACATTTTACGGATTATACAAATTTATTGGCCTATAACTCCGTAACTACACATCCGATTACAGTGAAATTTTGTCAGAGTAGAGGTACGAGTGTTTCTATCGTGTACACTGAATCCCAGAACCGTATGTTTTTTACTTTTCTATATTTTGTGCTATTTGCAACCTCCTTGTTATCTCGCCAACCGGTAAATTTCTGAATTCGTAACCGGGATCTTTGGATTCGCGGTAGATTCAATAAAAATAATTTAGTTATGATAAATTGATTTATGTTATTGAATCTACTGCGAATCCAGCGATCCCGGTTACGAATTCAGAAATTTACCGGTTGGCGAGATAACAAGGAGGTTGCAAATAGCACAAAATATAGAAAAGTAAAAAACATACGGTTCTGGGATTCAGTGTACACGATATAACAATCGTACCTCTACTCTGACAAAATTTCACTGTAATCGGATGTGTAGTTACGGAGTTATAGGCCAATAAATTTGTATAATCCGTAAAATGTTTTCAAAAACAGACACTTTTTTTTCTAATGTCAAGCCTGTTCTAATGTCACTTTTAAAAAAGTAGATAAAAATATAAAGTTTTCACCGTTCAACTCAAAATTAAACAAGCATTAATTTGACATAGTACGTTACAATCGATGCCAATCGATTCTTTTAACAATTGAGCTTCCAACTCAGGTACCTATTATTTTTGCCGCGGACACTAGTCAGAGTTATCTCTTCTGAGAGTAATGAATTTTATTATACAGCCAGACCCTGTGGTGAATGATATGAAAGTGTCATTTGTAGGGTGGAAAGCATGTGCTTTTTAGAGGGCCTGGCGTGCTGATAAGCATACTTTTCCACTCAGTGAGGAAGGCATGGTAAACCACCTCACTCCTCATTTTTACTTAGTAAAACCTCTAGAGTAGTGATTTTCAAGGTGGGGGTCGTAGTGATATTATAGGGGGGTCGCGAAACAATAATGAAATAATTTAATCATTTTATGATAAATAATCATTTATTACGAGGTACGTTCATAAAGTAAGTTCCGTTTTGAAATAAAAAAAGAACAAGTACAGATACAACAATGAAATTTATTTCATAAAAATCTACAACTCTTAAACTATTTTTCGACATAACTCCCGTGATTTTCCAGGCATTTGTCATAGCGTGATACAAGCTTTTGTATACCCTCTTCATAGAATGCTGCCGCCTGTGTCGTCAACCAAGAGGTAACATGTTCTTTCAGCTCTTCATCGCTGTTCAACCGCTGACCGCTACGGAAAGACTTCAGATGTAGAAACAAATGAAAGTCGCTAGGAGCGAGGTCAGGGCTGTACAGAGGATGGTCGAACAAGTCCCAGCCAAAGTCCTGAAGGAGGCTTTTTGTTTCATTCGCAGTGTGTGGTCGGGCATGATCATGAATGAAAACCACGCTTTCGTGAGAATTCCTCGGCGCTTGTTCTGTATTGCGCGGCGCAGTTTCTTGAGTGTCTCGCAGTAAACTTCTTTATTGATTGTTTGACCTCGCAGCAAAATATCAATCAATAAAATTCCTTTTCTGTCTCAAAACACTGTACATATGACTACACAGGCGGGAGCATTCTATGAAGAGGGTATACAAAAGCTTGTACCACGCTATGACAAATGCCTGGAAAATCACGGGAGTTATGTCGAAAAATAGTTTAAGAGTTGTAGATTTTTATGAAATAAATTTCATTGTTGTATCTGTACTTGTTCTTTTTTTATTTCAAAACGGAACTTACTTTACGAACGTACTTAAACTTACTATTAAAAAATAAAAGCAGCAGATACACGCTTCGGATTCGAGACTCAACTGAAGTGTGCGATCGCCAGCGCCTTTTAAATACTATGTAGTAGCACGACTTGTTCAAACACGTCCATATCCATGTTCAAAAATTCTCTCACAGTGAGTATTATAGAAGGAGATTAACTACAAAGAGCACGTTCACATCAAGTTGGAACTTGTAAATTGTTCATGTATGTGCCGTCGTACATCCATGTTCATACACGTCGTTACTATAAAAGTATAAACGCAGTAATATAAAATAATAGCAATAGTTGTATTCCAATTTTTTCACTGTCTGTATTTTCTTTAAAGACATAAAATTAGTGCAGTTTAATTATATAATATTTAAAAAAATTTTTATATTTAAAGTCAAAATTCAATTATTAATAGTTAGCCTTACTATTATTATCGTGGGGAGGGGGTCACGAATTATTAATTTTATTTATTTTTACTTTCTCTTGCCTATATGAATATATAGAAAGGAAAGTATTGTTTTCATGTCGAGCTTTCACCGGATCTACACGTTTTCAGACCCCCTGAACCCAAAAAACATGTTTTTAGCGATTGGTCTGTGTGTGTGTGTGTGTGTGTGTGTGTGTGTGTGTGTGTGTGTGCGCACGCGCGCGCGCGTGAACAGAATATCTCAAGAACGGAACATTGTACAAACTTGAAACTTAGAACTTAAGCTACATACCACTACCGGACGCGACACGAACATTTTCATCAAAATCGGTCAACCGGAAGTAGTAGTTTATTCGTGTAATTTTTCACTTTTTTGCGATTTTCTCAAAAACTAGTTCTACGATTTTTTTTAAATCGCCTGGTTTATTCAATTTTTTATTCTCTACAAGATAGGGTACGCGCCATATTTGCTGAAATTCTTGGTGAGGCTGTTTTTGCGTAAAGAAATTGCTTTTTTGAGATTGCGGCTTTATTATGCATTTCAGCGCAAAAATGTATATAATAAAATTTGTAGAGAATTTAACGTCCTACAACTTTTATTTCAAACATTTTTTTGTATAACGCTTAGTTTAGCAGTAATTAGCGATTTTCTGTTTTTTTCTTACGAAAACGTGTGAAAAATCTATTTTTTAAAGATTTCGGCCTTAGTATGCATTTTACGACAAAAGTGTATATAATTAATTTTATAGAAAATAAAAGGATCTACAACTTTTATTTAAAGCATTTTTCTCTACAGAGCCTAGTTTAGTGTGAAAGAGTGATTTTTCGTATTTTTAAGCTAAACTGAGGTTGATTTTCATTTTGCGTCTTTCAGTCATGAATAAAATAAAGTTATATTTTTAGAGGTTAGTGTTTTGTTTATTTCTAATGTTTTATTAATAATGTGAGGTTTATTATTAATTATTTGCATTGGCAAGAGAAAGTTGTGTGAGTGTTTCACACCAGATTTTTACTATTTGGGGTCGCGGAGCAAAAAAGGTTGAGAATCACTACTCAAGAGGTTCAAATCAGCCTTTCGGCTGATCACCTAAACATCAACAAATTTCAATAATTTTTTGAATCATCCTATAATGTAGCTACTACAAAAATAAGAGTATTTGCAGTGTTAACGTCGGTCGATTGGATTTCCGCCAGATTGGTCTTCACACCGAATTCAATGAATCGCTCGCTCTCTTTTTAATTACAGTCACTGCGTTGTTGTGAATTTAATTGTACTGGCATTGCACCATCACACCCCACACTCCTATAAATATTCCTTAACATAAAAAATCTCTTTTAACCGGATTCATTTATTTTTTTGTCACTTCGGTAGGGGTGTTACATCATCATCCAGAAAATCTATTTGGTAAATGACGTAACATTTTCTTCTTGTATTCATATACAGTAGAGCCCCGATTATCCGCGAGCGGATGATCCGCGGTGCGGATTATCTGCGAGTGCCACGAAAAAAAAGTTTAATTACGAACCTTGACGACCTTGAAGAACCGAGCGGGCGAATGTATCGATCCCCTCTGTTACTTTCTCAACATGTTTTTCTCAACAAGTTGGCAGAAAAACTCATGTTAAGGAAAGTACAATCTAGAATAAAGAAAAGGTGTTTCCAAACCAAGAAGCAAAAACGAGTGACTGATTTTTTAAAAAGACGTAACTGAACACTTTTTGTTAACTGTACAGGTATATTGTTTTTTGTTTACTGTTCTTTATTTTAGTGAGATGTCGAGCAAAGGTTTCTGCTGTACTGTAAATATTTTAAAAGTTTTATGTATCATGTTTTTTTGTACAATAAATTATAGTTTTATGCTAAAATATTTTTTTCATGTTTTCACCTCATTTTTAGTCTTTTTCGGGTTATCCGCGATTTTCGATATCCGCGGTGCCCTTGCCACCCAATTCCGCGGATCATCCGCTCGCGGATAATCGGGGCTCTACTGTATATTTAGGAATCTCAATCCTACTAAAACTTTCTGGAACCACCACTTTCCCTTAGATATTGTCACAGTAAGTTCATACAGATAGGCTACTAATATTTATATGTGATTTGCAAATGAATCAGTCATTTTAGAAAGCCCGTAAGTCAAGATTTTATATTATTTCTTTAGTACATTTTAGAACTAACTGAATGTAAACACACCATCCCTACAAAAAAATCACATAAGTCTGGCTTTCTCTAACATATTCAATGCTGAGCAATTATTAGGTACAGATATCAGATGAATTAATGTACCATAGCCGAGAGAATGAGAGGGAGATATGTGGCATAACTACGCATGCGCCCAAAGGTCTTTACCGTTATAATCCAGATCTGAAAACTACAGTCGTTATCTTGCTTGTTAAGTTTACTGCTTGCATAAACACTTGCTCACAACAGTGAGTAAAATTAAAGACAATGTTATTGGAATGGCGCTTATGGCTTGTGTGAGTGAGAGCGTTATGCATTCTCTCACTCCCACGGCTCGGGGACTTTAGTTCATCTGAATACTGTATCTCTCCCGTCGGGCTGATTACTCGTGCAGCGTGTTCTCCGTTTGCTTTATGCAGACCGTACAACTTATGTTACTAAAGTTTTTATAGATTTATTTAATTTGCGACCTATACATGGATTTATATTTGCTAATAACCCAAAAGTAAACAATTGAATGTTTATTTAGGTTTATTTTCGCCTGTTATAATAAATGTATTTCTTGTTTCAATTTTTCCATTTACTGTTACGATTTACGCGTAATTTCTTATATAATTTTAAACTGCAAATAATATATTTTAAATTAAATCTAAAAGTGTAAGCTATTTTGAAATGATACCTGCCACGATTCACGGTCTTAACTGTACCCTGAAATCCCGTTAAAAAAACACTGAAAGAGTATATACTATACAAGGGTAGAAGATCGTGTAACGAAAATTCAAAAACAAACTGCATGGTTACAAAGAAAAGACCTTTTTGAAGGCTATATAATAGCAAAAAATTGATATCCGACAGGCTGTGTCCCTCCAAAATTACTTAAAATGATAACAAAACAGAACGCACTAGGTGAGACGGCAGCGAGGCGGTAACACCTACCCATGATTACCTAGGCGAGTCTCTAGCACTGAATGTGCTAAGTAATATTAATCACTAAGAATAGGCTTATCCTTAAGGATATAAAGTGTTTCCTTGTAATTAAAAAATGAAAGTGGGTGTTCCTTTGAAGCTTCAGCTCTACTTTCTAGTGGAAGAGCCCATACAAAGATTAAATGCAAAAATCTTTTTAAGGGAGATAACTAATGTGTATGACGACGATGAACATGAATAGCCCTGAAAATCAATATATTTCTTTCTTAAAGTTCAGAATTTCAATTTTTATTATTACAGAAAATTATTTTAAGTCGTAATAGAAACTGGTCCTGAAATAAATAAACGAATACTATTGTACAGCACAATTTTCTTCTGGCCTAACTACGTATGTTAACATTTTATTTTGTAGTATGTGTACGTTGCACTCTGTTCAATTGAGAACAATAAGCAACCCCATGACTCAATGAGAATGATGTGTATGACGTGTAAATGAGGTGTAGTCTTGTACAGACCCAGGTCGACCACTCCTGAGAGAGTATGGTTAATTGAACCCCAACCATCAAAGTACATCGGCAATCACTGTCGAGGATTTGAACCAGGAACCTTCGTCTCCGAAAATCAGCTGTTAAACAACTAATTTTGGCGACGACTTTACCTCTAGACCAACCCGGTGGGTTTGTTAGCATTTAACTCCAATTTATTTTAGAAACACTGAACGTCTAAATTTCCTTTCATTTTTTTTTTTAAACAAGTGGTTTGTCTTTAAAAAGACAAAAGTATATTTTACATTAACGTGGACAGCCCTCACTACAATTTATATTTCTTAACATTTTTTTAATAGAAACATAATAAATTACGTACAAGTTTTTTAAATTTTCCAAAAGTTAATTTTTTTGACTTACGGGGCTTTCTGAAATGACTGATTCAAATATATTTTCATTTTGGTTGAATAAAATTATTATTATTAATGAATTAACTGAGATGAAACAAGAGTGGTATTTTTGTGAGGGAGGGAGTGAGGGGAGGAACGGAGTTATGATAATTTGGTCGTGTGCTTCGATAACAACAAGTAGTCTAGTAATTGCTAGGTGGAGTACCCATTCAACAGGAAGTTCCTACATCGTCATGTTGGTACGCCTGTATATCTCCTCCCAAAATTTATATAGCTAATAGGTAGGGCTCTAAATATCATCATCATCATCATCATACTTTCCTCTATCATTTTTTACCGAGGTAAGGAATGACAAAATGGTATGGGTTACTGACTTGCCTCCTTTTGATTCGTGTAACAATCGTGATTATTTTTTCAAAAATCTCATCTTTGAAATCGCACATCTGTTGGTATATTCATAAAATTTAACTAAAATGGTCTATTTAATCATTTGATATGTTCAACCGCAACTTATGCATTTCCAGGGCTACAAAAAATAGTTCTGTTTCTTGTCACATAGTCAGACAATTATATGACCGAAGTATTTAAGAACAGAAGAGGTAGAGGTGTAAAAGACACTAGTCAAAAGTTATCTCCTCTGAGAGTATTGAATTTCATTATATATACAGCCAGACCCTGGGGTGAATGAAGTGAAGGTGTCATTTGCAGGGTGGAAAATGGGTGCTTTTCGGAGGGCCTGGCATGCTGATAAGTATACTCTTTAAACGCAGTGAGGAAGGCAAAAGTAAACCACCTCACTCCTCGTTTTTACTTAGTAAAACCTCTAGAGGTTCAAACTGGCCTTTCGGCTGTTCACCTAAACAACACATTTTCAACTTATGTGTATGCATACTTATAAGTACTCATACTTATGCATACTTATTTAGTTTCAGTTATTTGGGATGTTAAGTATATTTAAATGAAGGACGATGATGGGACGAATAAAATAAATAGATTTAGTCACATTTTCGGAACAGTTAAAGGGGTCGCTGAAGAAAGTGCTTACCCACAAAATTTTCAGCATGATTTTTCTTAAATATTCTGTAAAAATAAAATTTTTAGCAAGTTTCAAACAGGATTCTATATTTACGATTGATGAGAGCCTAGGTTAAAAGAAAAAGCAAATGTTTAACAAAAAATTCAAAAACATGATTTGTTGATTTCAGTAAACTTTTAAAATGACATTGCCTAAAAGTATGTTGATGTGGGTTAGCATTGTCTTCTCCTGACCTCTTCAATTGACAGAACCCTGAAGTATAAAACAAGAAAGGAAACTAAACCAAAGTTCTACCTAACTAAAGCGGTGTCCGATATAACGTATGGCAGCGAGGGTTGGGTGCTTTCAAACAGGAAAAGAAGCCAAGTCAGAGCTGTGGAAATGAAATTTCTTCGGGCAGTAAAGTGACCGGCGGCACTCTTAAGGCCGGGCGTACACTGGAGCGCAGGGCAGGAGCGAAAACTGTGCACCTATTGTTGCTTGTAGCGTACCGTATATTGGGAGGCAGACATGTGTGGCACAGCAACGTGTCTGTGTCGAGCAGCCACAGTTTGTAGTCGAGGCACAGTTTTAGTACAAGCGTTGAGCAGGAAACATGTTGGTCTAAAAAGAAGCTAATAAAATATGTGCTGATTACATGAAAAACTCTTCAGTTGTAAACCTAGTATAATTCTTGAATGTAGTAACGTCAAACTTTGTTAACTTGAACTTACCATGCGTTTTACGTTTTTTTATAAAGTCACTTTGCCATAAAATTTTCTCCCTTCGCTTTGAAATACAATACAATATTAAGTAATTCAATACAATACAAGTAAAATTAATTCTTCTATACCGCAATCGGACGAATCCGATACTAACCTATTACTCTCCGTATTATGATCCAACGCGCTAAATGGCCAAACATGAGCTAAGTTCTGAACCTGACAGAAATATTCGCCTGTCCTGCGTCTCCAGTATACCCTGGGAGAAATATCTGCTCTGCCTGCCCTGCCCTGCTCGTGTCCGTCTCGAACGGCCTGTGCTACCTGCCCTCCAGCATACGCCCGGCCTAAGACATGATAAGAGGTGATGTTATAAGAGAAGAGGTGCAAATATTTAGCCTGGAGGAGATCAATGAGTACGGAATCAACTGAAACGCATGAAGGGAAGACGTTTCCCTAGATTGACAATGAAAAGCGAAGTGGTCAATGGGGTGTTGGTCGTCCGAGAGGAAGGTAGTTTTCGGAACAGGGAGTACTGCTTAAGTGAAGAAGAAAATCTTTTTGTAACCCCTGTGACGCTAGAAAGTTCGCCCGCACGAAGCGCAGGCACAGTTCTTAATATGCCTTCCTAAAATCAAACCTAAAATTTTGGACCTATACTTATGAAAATCTGTTGTGAAACACTCACATAACTTTTTCTTGATGGTCGACCTGAGTCTGTACAAGACTGCATTTCATTTACTCGTCATACATATCATCCTCATCTCATTGGGTCATGGGGTTGCTTATTGTTCTGAATTGAAGAGATTGCAACGTACACATATTAGGAATTAAAAAAAAATAATAATATACAATATAACCTAATATTAGTAATAGAACATTAGAAATAAACAAAAAATTAATCTCAAAAAACATAACCTTATTTTAATCATGAGAGAATGATGCAATATGAAAATCAACCTCAGTTTGGCTTAGTAATACGAAAAATCACTCTTTGACGCTAAACTAGACTGTGTACAGAAAAATTCTTTTAATAAAGGTTATATCTTTTAATTTTCTATAAATTTCATTATGTACACTTTTGTCTTGAAATGCATACTAAGAACGAAATCTTAAATTCATTTTTTTACATATTTACATCGAACAGAATATCACTAATTACCGCTAAACTAAGCGTTACCTATATAAAAAATATTTGAAATAAAAGTTATAGATTTTTTAATTTTCTACAATTTCTAGTGTATACACTTTTGCGCTAAAATGCATATTTAAGGCCGCAATATTTAAAAAACCATTTTTTTCTACGCGAGGACAGCCTCTCCAAGAATTTCAGCAGACATGGCACCAACCTTATCTTGTTGAGCATAAAAAATACAGTAAATGAGGCGATTTTTATAAAAATCGTAGAAGCCGTTTTTGAGAAAATCGCAAAAAAGTGAAAAATTACACTATAAACTACTACTTCCGGTTGACTGATTTGGATGAAAATGTTCGTGTCGGGTCCGGTAGTAGTACCACTTAAATTTCAAGTTTCAAGTTCGTACGACGTTCCGTTCTTGAGATATTTTGTTCACACGCACGCACGCGCGCGCACACACACACACACACACACACACACACAGATCGCTAAAAACCTATTTTTTGGGTTCAGGGGGTCTGATCTGAAAATATGTAGATCCGGTGAAAACTCGATTTAGAAAAATCGACATGAAAACAATACTTTCCTTCCTACCCCAAAAAGGATTTAATTTAAGCTAATTTAAGATTTAAAAATTTAAATTAAGGAAAGAGAATGAAGTATGTATGTAAATGGTTGTGTATACCTAAATGGGAAAAAATAAATAATAGGTAAGTACAGTATATGAAGAAGGGTAACTGTATATGTTCGACGGGTAACGGAACCTGCCACGAACGCTTCTCCGTGTGGACGGACTGGACTACTTTTACTCTGGTTGGCTTGTCAACAGCACACAATCATTCTTGCCTATGCCCATTAATGCTCAATAGGCAACTGCCTACTTACACTGAATGATTATAAACAAACTGTAATCCAAACTCTGGGGAGTGATTGTAAAACTAACTAAATAAACTTCTCCTCCTCCTCATCCTTGTCCTTCTCCTTCTTCTCGTTCTCCTTCGAAACAAGGATTAGGCCGCAACCTGTTCCGAACTCACACTATATCAACTATCTCCATCTTTTTGTAGGACTACCGACATGGATTTTCCCTTTTGGAGCATACCAGTGCGCCTGCTAAAGTATCCTGTGATTCTTTCCATATGCTGTCTCCAACTTTGGCGATAATCTTTTATATTTTCGTTTAGGTTGTAAATACCCAATTCTGACTTTATTTCCTCATTCCTTGTTCTGTCCTAACGTGTACACCCGTTAGTCCTTCGTAGATATCTCATCTCTGCCGTCTGGATTCGCCGCTCTTGGGTTTTTGTAGTTATCCGTGCCTCACTCCCATACAGAACAACTGGAGCTGCCGTAACTGTATAGAACTTAAGTTTTGTGACCCTTCTCACCCTATTTCCCAAAGTTCTGCTTGTAGTCCCGGATATCCTCTGGAATTTACTACAATTTTTATTCTTTACAAGATAGTGTCTCCGGATGGCGACATTAAGTGGCAAACCTTATTTGTTTGGTGGTCCTGAAAAGGGCCGTTTAAACGGTGGTCGTCTTGATGGGAAGCGTCGGTCGTAGTCGTCGTGGCGGTCGAGGAGCTGGGCGACACGGCGTGTCGTCGTCCAGCGGAAACGTCATTTTCTTCCCTCTCAGTAGTGCGTCAATGGCTGCTTCGTCGGATCCGGTGGACGCAAGGCTCGGTCGAGGGACCGCTGTGGGCATTGCTCGCGTCAGCGGGCGATGACGGTCCGGTCGACGGCTTGCGGTGACGGGTCGGCGAGCAGAAGCATCATCTTCTCTCTTGCGGGTTCGTCGATTAGTCTTCGCTGGAGTCCGGCAGCCATGTGCCGTGGTGGACGTCTTGATGTGCAGCGTCTGGTTCGAAGTGAATCCCTCTGTGTCTTGATCGGAATTGAATCGCCCGGCTCAGTGCAGCGCTGTTTTTATAGTCGCCGAGAGCGCTGTGGCAGAGAGCGGCTACTGGCTTGGCCTTGATGACAAAGGCCTCTGTCGGTGGGGAGCCGAAAGGTTTGTCGGTATGCCGTCAAAGGGCCTACCGCGCCGACAAAGGCCGGAAGCAGTATTGAAGCCGGCAACACAGTAAATGATTAATTAGAAGAGGTGGCGGTGACAATAGGATAGGCGCCATGTCTGCTGAAATTCTTGGGAAGGCTGTTCTCTCGTAGAAAAAAATGTTTTTTTTAAGATTGCGGCCTTAATATACATTTTAGCGTATAATAAAAGTTGTAGACAATTTAAAAATGTAGTACAACTTTTATTTATAACATTTTTTTGGTAATTATTGATTTTCTGTTTTTTTTCATGAAAATCTCTAAAAAATCGATTTTTTAAGATTTCCGTAGTATCCATTTTACGACAAAATTGCGTATAATCAAATTTATAGGAAATTAAAAGATCTACAACCTTATATTTAGAGCATTTTTCTCTAGGCTACAAAGCCTAGTTTAGCGTCAAAAAGTGATTTTCCGTATTAAGGGGAGTCAGACTCGAAAAAATTAAAAGATATCGATTTTCAAGTTTTAACTGTGTTAAAGAGTTTGAAATTAGCGCTTTCCAATGGTACCAAAATCACGTTTCTACGACAACTAGAATTTTTTTTGTGTGTTTATAAAAATAATATAAATATAACTCATGTCAAGTGAAATTTTCCTGTTTTCGTACACAAGTCATATTGTGTACATGATTTTTAGTTATTTTGTCACAAATTTTTACAATTTGATTTAGTAGTATTTCTCTTCCAATGTAGTAGGCACTTTTGTTTGTGAGGTTCAGTTTAACCCAATTTTTATGTTGCATAAATTACTAAGTGCAGGAATGCACTACGTAAGTACGTTTTTATACAGAAATGCGTTTATAAATTTCAATCACCATTTCCCAAAAACTGTGTTTTTTCATACAAAAGACCTGTTTTCTCAAGAACCAATAAAGCTTTTTCCTCTAAATTTTTTTTTTTTTAATTCCTAATATGTGTACGTTGCAATCTGTTCAATTCAGAACATTAAGCAACCCCATGACCCAATGAGATGAGGATGATGTGTATGACGTGTAAATGAGGTGTAGTCTTGTACATATTCAGGTCGACCACTCCTGAGAAAGTATGGTTAATTGACCCCAACCATCAAAGTACACCGGCAACCATTGTGTTGTATTCAAATCCGTATAAAAGTAACTACCTTTAATAGGATTTGAACCAGGAACCTTCGTTTTTTTTATAGAAAAAACAAATTTTTTTCTATAAAATTTCAGTTTTTGGAGTAGGCATTCACGGAAAAATTTATAAAAAATGTAATAATCTATTATATTTTAAAATGACTCCGTTTATCTGTCAGGAACATATCATTGAATAACTGGTTAAAATTTGAAGATTTTCTGGCCATAGATAACGGATAAAACGGATCAAACATTTACATGGGCTAAGATAGCAGATCCGACTCCCCTTAAGCCAAGCAAAGGTTGATTTTTATTTTGCATTATTCACTCTTGATTAAAATAAGGTTATGTTTTGTGAAGTTAATATTTTTTTATTTCTAATGTTTTATTACTAATATTAAATTCTAGGCTATTGTTCATTATTTGCATTGGCAAGAGAAAGTCGTGTAAGTGTTTTACACCAGATTTTTATTGTTAATTATATTGTGTAAATTAAATTCTGTATCAGATAGTTAAAGTGAGTCATTTATTGTACTGTACCGTCCTGGGGGGGGGGGGGAGATGATCTGCATGGGAGTTAGGTTATCGTTTTGACCCATTTATGGAGTTATAGTCGTAATGGTGTCGCACAATACATGGTCATGGTGAATTTAATCTCGGTATGAACCAACTGCCATTGTTTCTAATGCGTTGTTGCCTCCACAAGTACATGTGTATAAAAGATTGGGGGCGTTGATATTGCGTTGCTTAAGACGAATTCCGCCTAAAGGAGACCCCGTGTATCTAAACCCTCCCGTAGAGCGAGGGATTGAGTACAGTGGGTGGTAATACAGATAAGGGGTAGTTTTATTGTTCACAAGGGTGTGAGGGAGTTTGGCGCCCTTTTGGCCTATTTTATCTGGGACGTTCGTTGCGCTCGGTTCAGTTGCAGGTCGACTCGGGGTAGTTACCCTACATCCGTTTTCTATGACCGCTCTCTTGTACTGCATATACTCTGTTTTTACCACCCCTTAACTATTCTATTTTTATACGTTACATTTTCAATTTTTTTTAAATGTTCATCCCCTAAAATTTAATTTGTTTATTCTACAAGTTATTTCATACACCCGCTGACAAAAAAAAATATGTAAGACTGACCGCAGTCATAAATCCAGGACGGACTTTCTCCCTTATGTTAATACCTTGAATGTTTTTTGTTTTTTTATCGCTAATGTGTGTACGTTGCAATCCGATCCATTTTACAACAAGTAACCCCTTGATCACATGAGTTGAGGATGATATATATGTTGTTTAGGTGATCAGCCGAAATGCTGGTTTGAACCTCTAGAGCAGCGGTTCCCAACCTTTTTTTTCTCCCGTACCCCTTGCTGAATCTTTAACTAAAATTGTACCCCCACAAATGTAAAATCACTATAACTACAATACTTCACTAAGTTTGGGCTATTTTTAATTAGCTAATCTCTAATCAATTTGCATATTTTCACATGTTTTTTATTTATTTCCAAATATTTTGCATAATGTAAATTTATTTTTTTATAATCATAATGGTATTTTTCTGTAAGTATACGTTGGTTAGTTTTTAAATATTGCAAAATATAACTTACACTTTACGTTTTATTATGATATAAATTCAGTCAAATTAAGATATAAATTTAAACCAAGGAAAGTGAAAGTTAACACAAGCATTTAAAATAGATATTTTATTGAAAACTGAACATTTCTTGTATGGTCTTAATTTTACATCAAAATACTAATGACAGAGTTATAATAATTATAGTATTTCTAATCTAAGACAAGACAGATTAGTTTTTAACTTTGAAAAAAAACTCACATCGAATACAAAATGCTTTTAAAATTTGTAAATATAAAATCTAACATGAAAATTATGATGTATTGAAACTAAATTATTAGTCCAGGAAACGTCTTCAGAGCTTTTTCAGTGTGCCCTTGAGGCTGTTTTATTGCACTTAATTGTTTGAAATCAGGTTCAAATGTAGACAAATAAAGCCTTAGATCTGGGCTTGCATTAAGCTTGTCAGCTCAGAAAAACAACGTCCGCCATTGCCCTTTATTTTCGGCGTACCCCTAACCGGTTCGTCGCGTACCCCCAAGGGGTACGCGACGAACCACCCTGCAAATGACACCTTCACTTCATTCACCACAGGGTCTGGCTGTATAACGAAATTCATTACTCTCACAGGAGATAACTGTGACTAGTGTCTATTACATCAGTACTTTTCCTGTTGTTAAATGCTTCAGTCATATAATTGGCTGACTATGTGATAAAAACAAAACTATTTTTTGTAGCCCTGGGGAACTAGCAGATCGAGTGCAAATAATTTAACACTCCACCTGCCTGGTATGGGCAAGGATGATGTGTATGACGTGTAAATGAGTTGTTGTCTTGTACAGACTCAGAGAGTATGGTTAATTGAACCCCAACCATCAAAGCACACATCTAACCACTGTCTAGTATTCAAATCCGTTTAAAAAAAACTACGCCTTTCTTAAATAGGATTTGAACCTTAAAAATCTGGTGTGAAACACTCACACAACTTTCTCTTGCCAAAGAAAATAATTTTAACGATATAACCTAACATTAGTAATAAAACATTAGAAATAAACAAAAAACTAACCTCAATAAACATAACCTAATTTTAATCATGAGTGGAAGACGCAAAATGAAAATCGACCTCAGTTTGGCTTAAAAATACGGAAAATCACTCTTTCACGCTAAACTAGGCTCTGTAGAGAAAAATGTTCTAAATAAAAGTTGCAGATCTTTTAATTTTCTATAAATTCGATAATATACACTTTGATTATAAAATGCAAACTAAGGCCGAAATCTTTAAAAAATCGATTTTCTCACGTTTTCGTGAGATAAAAACAGAAAATCGCTAATTACTGCTAAACTAAGCGTTATACAAAAAAATGTTTGAAATAAAAGTTGTAGGTTTTTAAATTCTCTACAACTTTTATTACATAAATTTTTGCGCTAAATTGCATATTAAAGCCGTAATCTTAAAAAAATTTTGTTTTTACGTGAAAACAGCCTCATCAAGAATTTCAGCAAACATGACGCCTACCCTATCTTGTAGAGCATAAAAAATTTAGTAAACCAGGCGATTTTTAAAAAAATCGTAGGACAAGTTTTTGCGAAAATCGTAAAAATGTAAAAAATTACACGAATAAACTACTATTTCCGGTAGACCGATTTTGATGAAAATGTTCGAGTCGGGTTCGGTAGTGGTATGTAACTTAAGTTTTAAGTTTCAAGTTCGTACAATGTTCCGTTCTTTAGATATTCTGTTCACACACACACACACGCGCGCACACACAAACACACACACACACACACACACACACACGTACGATGTTCCATTCTTGAGATATTCTGTTCACACACACACACTCAGACACACAGACCAATCGCTAAAAACATGTTTTTGGGTTCAGGGGTCTGAAAACGTGTAGATCCGGTGAAAACTCGATTTCTTAAAATCGACATGAAAACAATACTTTCCTTCCTATATATTCATATAGGCAAGAGAAAGTAAAAATAAAACATTCAAAAATCAACTGTTAAACAGCTGACTTGCGGCGACCACCTTACTGCTGCATCTACCACTAGGTGGGTTGTTTAAAATTCTCTATAGAAAATTAAAAGATCTACAATTTTTATTTAGAGCATTTTTCTCTACAGAGCCTAGTTTAGCGTCAAAGAATGATCTCCCGAATTATTAAGCCAAACTAAGATTGGTTTTCATTTTGCACCATTCACTCATAATTAAATTCAGATTATATTTTTTTTTGAGGTTAGTTTTTTGTTTATTTCTAATGTTTTATTACTAATGTTAGGTTATATGGTTAATTATTTCCCATAACTTGCAGGTCGCGTGTTAAACTAATTGCACTCGATCTGTTGGTTCCAGGGCTATAAAAAATAATTCTATTTCTTATCACATAGTCAGCCAATTATATGACTGAACTATTTAAGAACAGAAAAGGTAGAGGTGTAAAAGACACTAATCACAGTTATCTTCTCTTAGTAATGAATTTCGCTATACAGCCAGACCCTGTGTTGAATGAAGTGAAGGTGTCATTTGCAGGGTGGAAAATAGGTGCTTTTCGGAGGGCCTGGCGTGCTGATAAGCATACTCTTTCAACTCAGTGAGGAAGGCAATAGTAAACCACCTTGCTCTTCGTTTTTACTTAGTAAAACCTTTAGAGGTTTAAACCAGCCTTTCGGCTGTTGACCTAAACAACATGGTTCATTATTCGCATTGGCAAGAGAAAGTTGTGTGAGTGTTTTACATATTTTTTATTTTATTTTAGGGGACCTGAAAACATATATTTCCGGTGAAAAATCGGCATGATAACAATTCTCCAAGGCCAAATTTTATGTAGGGTATAAAGCTAGCTTGTTGTTTAGGTTTAATTTGAGATAGTAATGGACATGTTAACGACGTCTTATTTAATTGTGTGGGTGCTTGAATAGTATTCCAAGTGTGGAAGTTGTCTTTTTAAATTCATTCATTAAAATTAGGTCTCTGGGAAGTTATGGTCGAGCACGTGGGTGCCACGGCCTCTTCCTTGTTATTCTCATTAGCTGCACTTTTACTCTATCATTCAATTACTTAACTCGTTAAATTATTACAATTAAAAAACATATTTTTAAATATAATTTTGTAGAAATGAGTCATTCTTATTTTTTATTTTCGTAAATTATTTTCTTCTTGCTCTGTCCCAAAAGAATCTTTGTAATCATTTACAATAACAACTTTAACCAAATTTTTACTTTTTCTTGCCTATATGAATATGTAGGAAGGAAAGTATTGTTTTCATGTCGATTTTAAGAAATCGAGTTTTCACCGGATCTACACGTTTTCAGACCCCCTGAACCCAAAAAACATGCTTTTAGCGATTGGTCTGTGTGTGTAAGTGTGTGTGTGTGTGTGTGTGCGCGCGCGCGCGCGCGCGCGCGTGCGTGTGTGTGTGTGTGTGTGTGTGTGTGTGTGTGTGGACAGAATATCTCAAGAACAAAACATCGCACAAACTTGAAACTTGAAACTTAAGTTACATACCACTACCGGACACGGTACGAACTTTTCATCAAAATTGGTCAACCGGAAGTAGTAGTTTATTCGTATAATTTTTCACTTTTTTGCAATTTTCTCAAAAACTGGTCCTACGATTTTTTTTAAAAATCGCTGGGTTTACTAATTTTTTTATGCTCTACAAGATAGGGTAGGCGCCATTTTGCTGAAATTCTTGGTGAGGCTGTTTTCACGTAAAAAAATTGTTTTTTTAAGATTGCGACTTTAATATGCATTTTAGCGCAAAATTTTATATAATAAAAGTTGTAGAGAATTTAAAATCCTACAACTTTTATTTCAAACATTTTTTTGTATAAAGCTTAGTTTAGCGGTAATTAGCGATTTTCTGTTTTTTCTCACAAAAACGTGTAAAAAATCGATTTTTTGAAGATTTCGGCCTTAGCATGCATTTTACGACAAAAGTGTAGCTACATAATCAAATTTATAGGAAATTAAAAGATCTACAACTTTTACTGAAAGAATTTTTTCTAGAGAGCCTAGTTTAGCGTGAAAGAGTGATTTTCCGTATTTTTAATCCAAACTAAGGTCGATTTTCATTTTGCGTCTTTTCACTCTTGATTAAAATAAGGTTATGTTTTTTGAGGTTAGTTTTTTGTTTATTTTTTAATGTTTTATTACTAATGTTAGTTTATATTGGTCATTATTTGCATTATCAAGAGAAAGTCGTGTGAGTGTTTCACACCAGATTTTTAATTACGCATTTTTAATTAATTAATTACGCATGCTCACTTGTATTGCTGGTTGCCTACGTCGGAGTAATATTAGCGTAGACATAATTATGATTACTGTGAGTTAAACGAAGGCAGCCTCCGATGCGGTAACCACGGCAACCGAACAAATAACCTGCCGAGATACAACAGGTAGGCTACTTCTGTCTACCTGAGAGCCGCGTTACTGTAGAATTTGAATGAGGACGGGTTTTGTTAGCTCGCTCTATCCTTTATATTGAATTCTACTGTTCAGAGTATCGAATACACGGTCACTGTTTCAAGGACGTCTCTTTTGTTTTTTATTACTTCTTCATGTTTACTTTGTTTACTACTGAGCAGCGATTCATGAAGTGCAGTGTGTGTTACTCCCGTGATTAGGATATAGGGGAGTCGCCAATTCAAAATAATTTTTTTATTATTGTTTATTAATTTTCAGAATTTCTTTATAATTTCATATGCATATTGTAAATTTTTTTACATTTTTTTTTACTTTCTCTTGTCCATATGAATGTATACGAAAGGAAAGTATTGTTTTCATGTAGATTTTTTGAAATCGAGTTTTCACCGGATCTACACGTTCTCAAACCCCCTGAACCCAAAAATCATGTTTTTAGCGATTCGTGTGTGTGTGTGTGTGTGTGTGTGTGTGTGTGTGTGTGTGTGTGTGTGTGTGTGTGTGTGTGTGTGTGTGTGTGTGTGTGTGTGTGTGTGCGTGCGTGCGTGCGTGCGTGAACAGAATATCACAAGAACGGAACATCGTACGAACTTGAAACTTGAAACTTAAGTTAAACACTGCCACTACCGGACCCGACACGAACACTTTCATCAAAATCGGTCAACCAGAAGTAGTAGTTTATTCGTGTAATTTTTCTCTTTTTTGCGATTTTCTCAAAAACGGCTCCTACGATTTTTTGAAAATAGTCTCGTTTACTGAATTTTTTATGCTGTATGAGTAGGCGTCATGTCTGCTGAAATCTTGGGAGAAGCTGTTTTCACGTAAAAAAATTGTTTTTTTTTAAATTGCGGCTTTAATATGCATTTTAACGCAGTGCATTTTAGTGATATCTTGTCATTTTACTACAAAAGTGTAAATAATTAAATGTATAGTAAATTAAAAGATCTACAACTTTTATTTATAGAATTTTTCTATACAGAGCCTAGTTTAGCGTGAAAGAGTTTTTCCGTATTTTAAAGCCAAACTGAGGTTGATTTTCATTTTGCGTCTTTCACTCATGTTTAAATTCAGGTAATGGTTATTGAGGTTAATTTTTTTGTTTATTTCTAATGTTTTATTAGTAATGTTTGGTTCTATTGTTTATTATTTGCTTTGGCAAGAGAAAGTTGCGTGAGCGTTTCACACCAAATTGTTTTATCTTATACTAGCGGGTCCCGCGTGGCTTCGCCCACGCAAACGTAAACAAAGAATCAGCGTTTAAGTATACTCTCTGTATTTCTTATGGGAGGGTATTTTTGCGAATTCTACCACTTAAAATAAAATTTTTGCAAAATCATTTCTTTGTGACAGCTGAGAAAACTTAAGTTGATCTATAAATCAGGACATCTCTTTTTATATAGATAGCGCCCCGTCGTGGCTTCACCCATGCAATTTTAAGGCTATGATTCTGTATTTTAATTTGCGTATAACTTAAGTCACAAAAACTTCATTCAGTCATTTTACATAGAGACAAATACATCCGTAAAAAACAAAATATCGTCAAGAAAAAATATCGTTTTGACGGTTCGGTGACGGCGACAATACTGACGCGCCGGTTTTAGGACGGTGCTGGTGCTCAGTGTAGACAATGTCATTATTTTTTCAAGAAAGAATATTTTTCTGTGGCTGATACTTCTCGGAATGACGGAACTGAGACGTGACGTGACGGATGTGTGTGAATCGACCCTTATGGTGAAAAAAAGAAGGATTATAATACCATACTGCCTGAATTTACATAAATAACTGTTGTTTTATTTTAATTTAAGAAAATATCTTAACCGTATGCATTTTACTAAATTGGTTGAGACACTTTTTTTTAAAATTAGCGGGTCCCGCGTGGCTTCGCCCACGCAAACGTAAACGAAGAATCAGCTGTTTTAGTGTACTCTCTGTATGTCTTATGAGAGGGTATTTTTGCGAATTCTACCATTTAAAATAAAAATTTTGCGAAATCCTTCCTTAGCGACAGCTTAGAAAACGTAAGTTGATCTATAAATCAGGACATCTCTTTTATATAATAGATAGCTCCCCGTTGTGGCTTCGCCCATGCAATTTTAAGGCTATGATTCTGTATTTTAATTTGCTAATAACTTAAGTCACAAATATAATTTTTTTGAATTACGTATAAAGAACGATTCACACGTCACCGTCACGTCACTGTTCCGAAACGGAACCGGTACGGCCACTCGAAGTCAAAAATGATGACAGTAATCACACATGTACGTCAGTTTTCCTTTCGTCAAACTCCATTCAGTCATTTTACATAGAGACAAATACGTCCGTAAAATCAAAATATCGTCAAGAAAAAATATCGTTTTGACGGTTCGGTGACGGCGACAATACTGACGCACCGGTTTTGGGACGGTGCTGGTGCTCAGTGTAGACAATGTCATTCATTTTTCAAGAAAGAAAATTTTTCTGTGACTGATACTTGTCTTCTCGGAATTACGGAACTGAGACGTGACGTGGACGGATGTGTGTAAATCGACCCTTATGGTAAAAAAATAAAAAATAGAAGGATTATAATAGCATAATGCCTGAATTTACATAAATAACTGTTGTTTTATTTTAATTTAAGTTAGATTTAAGAAAATAACTTTACCGTATGCATTTTATTGAATTGGTTGAGACACATTTTTTTAAATTAAATTTTAATTGTTCGGTTGCAAAAATCATTTTTACAATTTCATTCAAATACATGATGACCTAAGCAATGAAATCCGTATCTTGAATAATAAGTAATAATACTATAAAACATTAAAAACATATCACTTATTATACTAATTACAACAATTCTGGAATTAATTCTGGTTAAAATGTAAATCCAGTGTTAGGTTAAACACTACGTACAGTACAACATCCGGAGTGACAAAAGTAAACCATAGATTAAAATCGTTGTTAAAGTCAATTTAACTTCTGGGAAAATGGCTATAGTTTTGTAGTTGATCTGCAATTGTACGATAAGAATGTATAAATACTGGATGCAACGGAATATGCCTATGGAGGGGGTAAATGTGTGTCGGAGAAAAACCAGTACATAAGCTAGCACTTTTATATTTTTGATGTTTCTTTGTATTTTAAAACAATTTTTATTTTCTCTTGTCCTTTACCGTGCCTCCCAACAAATCTGATGTAGGCATATAGAGAAATTAACATTGTGGACAATGTACTGCCAACATTAATCTAATTAAAAGGGTTTACTTTTATTACTTCAGTCGTTTGGAAACAGAATAAAAATGAGTCTACAAAAGATTTTAATAGCTAATAATTTAATTATTAATAAATAAAGCCAAAAATGTTATTCAGTTTCGATATAGCGCGGTACTTACATACGAAAAAATTCCGCTTTTGTCTGAACGTTAGCCGGGTGTGTAAAGTGGTCAGTTTATTTTAATTGTTGATAATAAAAAACGAGACGCCGTCAGTTCAAGTTGTACATTTTTAAAACTTTTTTTTATTTATTATTTTAGGTATTTGTTGTTTGGTCATAGATTTTGATTATTTTTAATTAAATAATGAAAAACATTGAAATAATAATTGTAATTTTTAATGGCTTAGATGGCTGGCACATTTGGAAAGAATGCCTGATGGGCGTATACCTAAGGAAGTGTGGAGGTATAGGCCGGTTGGCCGAAGAGATATTGGAAGACCCAGGAAAAGATGGTAGCTGTCCTTAAAAAATTTTCAAAAAAACCTTTAGAAGAAGAAGAAGAAGGAGAAGGAGGAGGAGGAGAAGGAGAAGAAGAATTACAAAAGTAAACAAAATTTAATAATAATTTAAAAAATGATTCGCAAAAAAAAATATTTTTTTAAATTTTAAATAGTATTAGTAAACCAGTTGAAAGAACTTCAAAAATAATATTTTAAAACATCCTGAAAACAATTCAACGGATAAAGAAAGAAGAATAAGAGTGCTTGTTAGTTTACTGCGTGGATAAACGCTTACTCACAACAAAGAGTAAAATTTATACAATGTTATTGGAATGGTGCGTGTGAGAGGGTTATGCATTCTCTCACTCGTACGGCTAGGGCACTTCAATTCATCTGAATACTGTAGTTACTTTTATACGGATTTGAATACTTGACAGTGGTTACCGGTGTATAACCTGATTTTCGTAAGGAGAGCGCTGGGCAAAACGTGCGTCTACATTAGTATAGTCTTGTAAGTACTGCAATAGTGAAGCTTATGTAATCAACAATGGAACAGCATGCCTACAAAATACCATGGGTGTTGGCAATTTTCAACCACACTCTGACTGTAAATCTTACTGTCGGTCGGAGGGGGAGCACGCCCCAGACCACACAGAGCGTGCCCATAGAACTGCAATTTAGCTACCCAATCCTCACCGCAGCGAGGTAACGGGCGCTGGCTGTAGCACCTCCGCGTGCTATTCGTAGTACATCCATGTGTGGTAGAGCCACGTGCAAAGCATCAGCTGCGTAACGAGCTCGACGGTGACTCGTCCAACGTTTACACGTGTACTGAATGGAGTGACCGCACCCACTCATTTGGGTTGGCCTCTTAAGAGGCTGTGGTTTCCTGGCTAGCTCTCCGGAGCCACTATGCTGCTTAAATTCCTCCGGATTGGGCGTGGCTGGCCGACGGGTGTCCGGCAACGGATAGGTGAATACGCATGTCGGTCGGAGGAGTATGCGGGTCGAAGTCAAGTATGCGCATGCGTAGTCCAGCGCTCACAGCAATTCGCTTGGCCTTTACTTTGATGGTTGGGGTTCAATTAACCATACTCTCTCACTCCACAAAGTTTACTACACAAAGTGTAGTACAAGACTACACTTCTTTAACACGTCATACGTCATCAGGGTTGCTTATTGTTCATAACCCAACTGATTACAGCGTACTCAAGGTTGAAGAAAAGCCACAGGATTGATCTAGAGGTAAGGTCATCGTTGCAAGTCAGCTGTTAAACAGCTGATTTTCGGAGACGAAGGTTCCTGGTTCAAATCCTAGTAAAGGAAGTACTTTTATACGAATCTGAATACTAGACAGTGGTTGCCGGTTACTTTGATGGTTGTGGTTTTATTTAACGATACTTTCTTAGGAATGGTCGACCTGGATCTGTACATAACTACACCTCGTTTAAACGACATACACATCATTCTCATCTCATTGGGTCACAGGTTTGGTTAACGTTCTGAATTAAACAGATTGTAACGTACACACATTAGGGTACATAAAAAAAAATTATTTAGGCTGACAAGAGAAATTGCAATCCTCATTTCGATATCTGTATAATTATACTAACAATACTAACTGTATACTAACTAATTATACTAACTGTATTATACTTCCGAAAAATATCGTTACGTTTGGTTAATTTTCCTTGGCTAATTTGAATTTATAGTTGTTTAGGTCAACAGCCGAAAGGCCAGTTTGAACCTCTAGAGGTTTTACTAAGTAAAAACGAGGAGTGAGGTGGTTTACTCTTGCCTTCCTCACTGCGTTTAAAGAGTATACTTATCAGCATGCCAAGCCCTCCGAAAAGCACTCACTTTTCACCCTTTAAATGACACCTTCACTTCATTTACCACAGGGTCTGGCTGTATAATGAAATTAATTACTCTCAAAGAAGATAACTTTTGACTAGTGTATTTTACACCTCTACCTCTTCTGTTCTTAAATACTTCAGTCATATAATTGGCTGACTATATGATAAGAAATAGAACTATTTTTTGTGGCCCTATAACTAGCAGATCGAGTGCAAATAATTTAACACTCCACCTGCCCGTTATGGGTATATTGAATTTATAGTTAAAAAATCTGGTGTGAAACACTCACACAATTTTCTCTTGCCAATGCAAATAATAACCAATATAACCTAAAATTCGTACTAAAACATTACAAATAAACTAACCTCAAAAAACATAACCTTATTTTAATTATGAGTGAAAGACCCAAAATTAAAATCAACCGCAGTTCAGCTTAAAAATACGAAAAATCACTTCACTTCTCTCAAAATCACTTCTTTCACGCTAAACTTGGCTCAGTAGAGAAAATACTCTAAATAAAAGTTGTAGATCTTTTAATTTCCTATAAATTTGATTATATACACTTTTGTCGTAAAATGCATACTAAGGCCGAAATCTTAAAAATAATTGATTTTTCACACGTTTTGTGAGAAAAAACAGAAAATCGCTAATTATCGCTAAACTAAGCGTTATAAAAAAAATGTTTGAAATAAAAGTTGTAGGATTTTAAATTCTCTATAACTTTTATGATATACATTTTTGTGGTAAAATGCATATTAAAGCCGTAATCTTAAATAAAAAATTTTGTACGTGAAAACAGCCTCACCAAGAATTTCAGTAAACATGACGCCTACTCTATCTTGTAGAACATAAAAAATTTAGTATACCAGGCGATTTTTAAAAAAAATCGTAGGAACAGTTTTTGAGAAAATCGCAATAAAGTGAAAAATTACACGAATAAACTACTACTTCCGGTTGACTGATTTTGATGAAAATGTTCGTGTCGGGTCCGGTAGTGGTATGTAACTGAAGTTTCAAGTTCGTACAATGTTCCGTTCTTGAGATATTTTGTATACACACACACACACACACACACTTACACACACAGACCAATTGCTAAAAACATGTTTTGTGGGTTCAGGGGGTCTGAAAACTTGTAGATCCGGTGAAAACTCGATTTCGAAAAATCGACATGAAAACAATACTTTCCTTCCTATATATTCATATAGACTCATATTCATATATGAGTCTGTTTTCGTGTGTATAATGAAGAAATATGAAGCAAGTAAAAATTTAAAGAAATACTTTAAAAAGTATTATTTCTTTCAAGTAGAAATAAAAATGAGTGAATTGAAGGAACACCTGTTTAGAAAGTTGTAGAAATTGATAAGAACGGAAGTCCGCTAGGCGTGGTCTGTCTCTGTGTGTGTGTGTGTGTGTGTGTGTGTGTGTGTGTGTGTGTTTACGTATCTGTGTGTAAGTAGATGTTGATGTTACTTGTCGGGAAAGTAATAATAGCCGTGTTTTTTTTTCCTTAACTATGTTGTTCTTTTTTTATATATTATATATTTTGACTTTCTCGTTGTCACTTTTTCTTTACTATGCAATAATAAAGTATTATCATCGAGAAAATTCTTATCTTTTTCCACTACGGTTTAGCATACATGCCTATTCCAATCCACACCAATCAGAAAATAAATTCTTATAATCTTCTATCCGTCCACACCATCACTTCATCTGTAAACACACACCCGGAATTCATCTGTAAAATTTTATTGAAACACTCTAACGGGTTACTCTTGCCAATATAAAATTTAAAACATAACCTAATTTGAATCATGAGTGAATGACGCTAAATGAATATATCCTATGTACTAATTGACGCTAAACTAAGCTCTGTAGAAAAAAGCTTGAAATAAAGTTTTAAGTTTATTAATTATATTAGTAACTTGTTTATTATATATATTTTCGTAAAAAGCATACAAAGGCCGCAATCTTAAAAAACCCATTTTTACCGATTTCAATGAGATAATACGGAAAATTACTAATTAACGCTAAACTAAGCGCTGTAGAAAAAAATCTCGAAATAAAAGTTGTATTAGATTTTTATTTTCCTACAACGTCGATTATATACTTTTCCTCTTAAATTCATATTAGGGCCGCAATCTAAAGAAAAAACATTTTTTTACCACGAGAGCGTACTGCACCCCACGAATTTTTGGTAAACATGCCATGTAGGCCTACCCCATTTTGTAGAACGCAAAAATTGTAGAGAATGAGGCGATATTTAACAAAATCGTAGTAACTGTTTTGAAAAAATCTCGTAAAGAAACTTCTACTTCCGGTGAACGTTTTGATGCAAAAGTTCGTGTCGGGTCTCTTGTGGTATCTAACTTAAGTTCCAAGTGTCAACTTTTTTTATCCCTAATGTGCGTACGTTGCAATCTGTTCAATTCAGAACAATAAGTAATCCCATGACCCAATGAGATGAGGATGATGTGAATGACGTGTAAATGAGGTGTAGTCTTATACAGACCCAGGCAGACCATTCTTGGGAGATGTGGTTAATTAAACTCCAACCATCAAAGTACACCGGTAAAAGCTGTCTAGTATTTAAATCCGTATAAAAGTAACTACCTTTACTAGGATTTGAACCAGGAACCTTCGTCTCCGAAAATCAGCTGCTGAACAGCTGACTCGCGTCAACGCTTTACCTTTAGACCAACCCGGTGGGTTCAAGTTTCAACTTCGTGAGATTTTATTTTTCGAGATATTTTGTTCACACGCGCGCGCAGACACACACACACATATAGATAAAAACTTGATTTTTTTTTGTTCTGGGATCTAAAAACTCGATTTTTGGTAAATCGTCATGAAAATATTACCATTGTTTCCTTACCTACTATTTATATAGAGCAAGTGAAAGGAAAATAAATTAAGTTTATTTATAATAATGTCACCGCCACCCCTTCTAATTAATCATTTACTATGTTGCCGGCCTTCAATACTTCTCTCGGCCCTTGTCGGCGCGGTAGGCTCTTTGGCAGCGTACCGACAAACCTTTCGGCTGCGTACGGACAGAGGGCTTTGTAATCAAGGTCATACTAATAACCGCCCTCTACCACAGCGCTCTCGGCAACTAAATAAAGAGCGCTACACTGAGCCGAGAGGTTCAATTCCGATCCAGACACCAGACAAGACGTCCACGACGGCACACGGCTACAGGACTCCAGCGAAGACTAATCGACGATCCCGCAAGAGAAAAGATGATGCTTCCGCTTGCCGACCCGTCTCCGTAAGCTTCGACCGGACCGTCATCGCCCGCTGACGCGAGCGATGCCCACAGCGGTCGAAGCCTTACGCCCACCGGATCCGACGAAGCAGCCATCGACGCACTACTGCGAGGGAAGAAGATGACGTCTCCGCTGGACGTCGACACGCCTTGTCGCCCAGCTCCTCGACCGCCACGATGACTACGACCGACGCTTGCCATCAAGACGACCACCGCTTAAACGACCCTTTTCAGGGCCACCAAAATGTAAAGGTTTTAACTCGCCACTTAATGTCGCCATCCGGTGACAATGAATTAAATAAATAATTATAATATTACTTCTTATACTGTAATACTTCGCCGACCGCATTGGCGAAGTTGGTAACGTGCTCGCCTCTCATCATGCGGTCTTGGGTTCGAATCCCATTCGGGCACGGCATTTTTTCATACGTTACAAAAAATCATTTCATCATTCACCGTCTGCATTGGCAGTAATTGTAGAACAGTCGGACGTTAAACAAAAAAAAAACTTATACTGTATTAAACCAAAGGGCCAATAGGCCCTATACATATGTTTTTATTTTTTAAAGGGTTTTTTAAATTGTTGATTTAATTTGTTTTATTTACACATTATTCTTTAAATGGTAAGTGTGAATGTTGCAATCTGGTCAACCCCCATCACCCAATCAGAAGAGAATTGAATCACACAGATTCCGACGTACGAATACACCATACATTCGGGAGTTAAAAGTTAGATGATTGTATGCGTGCACTACAGTTTAAAAACATTTGTCAAACATCTTAGTTTGTGTTAGTTGTTTTATTTTTCGTTTATTTTGTTTAAAAACCAAACTAATTTTTTAATACTCTAATATAACATTTTTAAATTTATTGTAAATAACATTTACTGTTGTTTACAATTAATTTTTTCTGACCCGTCTAATTTTATTTAAAGCTGTTTTTACTTTTTATTACTCTGGCACAGTTTACAACAATACAAGCTTAATTCTTTTCGTAATAAGTATGCCCTGCTAATATTTCATTTTCTGTATTATTTTTACTTTGTTTTGTGTTAAGACATTTTTACTTTCTCTTACTTATATGAATTTATAGGAAATTGAAGTGGTGTTTTCTTCTCGATTTTTTTTTCAAATCGAGTTTTCACTGAAAAATACACGTATCCAAGGCCCCCTGAAACAAAAAAGAACATGTTTTTAGCGATTGGTCTGTGTGTTGAAAAAATTTCTCAAGAACGGAATACCGTACGAAGTTGAAACTTGGAACCTAAATTAGGCACCAGTAGGGGATCCGACACAAACACACAAACGGACAATGTTTTTAGTGAGACTATAATAGAACGCACGAAAATGGTCCGATGGTAGTTGAAGGATGGTTGCCAGATGGCTGCCCGCACAATCATTCAAGTCGGCGAGAATCTTTAGAGGTCTGCCTAACAAGTCGTCTTAAGCTCTTTTACTGCGGGCTCCTATTGATGCGTATTTTATTACTACATAAATGTTATTATTCTGTTGTTATCTTTAGGTAAGTTGCTCGCGCAAAAAGTTAGGCAACCTAAATTTTGCGACATTTATTTCGTTTGACAAAGTGTCACCGCCACCCCTTTTAATTAATCATTTACTGTGTTGCCGGCCTTCAATACTTCTTCCGGCCTTTGTCGGCGCGGTG
Source organism: Catonia carolina (assembly GCA_035578175.1). Taxonomy (NCBI): domain Eukaryota; kingdom Metazoa; phylum Arthropoda; class Insecta; order Hemiptera; family Achilidae; genus Catonia; species Catonia carolina. The sequence continues at coordinate 1,786,838 of JAQMRL010000004.1, forward strand.
GGCCCTTTAGCGGCGCACCGACAAACCTTTCGGCTGCCTTCCGATAGAGGGCTTTGTTGCCAAGGCCGAGCGACTTACCGCCCCCTACCACAGCGCTTTCAGTAACTATAAAAGCGCAGTGCATTGAGCCGCTTGTCATTACGCTCTACATCTCCGACGAAGATCGACTGAGTACATTCACGAGATAAAGAAGGAAGATGCTCTGGGACTTGCAGCAGCCGCAGCCACACGCTGCCTACGCTGGTCACCTTCGAGACCAGCACAACGGTCCTTCTCAGGACCAATTTAATAAGGTTTTAACCGGCCCTTCTCAGGGCCATCAACCTGAGCCACGGCTCTCGTCGCAGCCACGCGCTGCCTACACCGGTCTCCTTCGAAACCGGCACAACGGTCCTTCTCAGGATCAATTCATTAAGGTTTACACCTTCCCTTTTCAGGGCCATCAAACACCTCTGTCCGCCCCGGCGGACACACACATAAACGGCCCTTTTCAAGGCCACCAAACAGATAAGGTTAGCCACTTAATGTCACCATCCGGTGATAAAAGAATAGTTTTTTTAAAAATCCGACGCATATTTTTTATTATTTCGTTAAAAAATACAGAATTTTAGCTTTAATTTCATATATTATTTGTCATAGGTGTTACGGAGTGGAAAAAATAGTTATTTGACTTTAAAATGTGCCTAAAAAATGTAAGATTGACTCCGCAATTTACCCAATACGATGAGCCATCCATTGGTTCGCACTCTGTCGGTCTAGAATTCTTACTCCAAGAATTTATTTTTATAAATGACACGAAACATTCACACTACAATAAAATGTTGTTTTTGTTTTGAAAATATCACTGGAACAGTGTTTTATTGATTACCCAGAAACACGAATATGACATTAGACGTGACAACGTTGGTTGGGGAGGGGGAAAGGAAGCGCTCCGTCTACGGAGTCGCCATCGGACCATTTTCATGCGGCCTACTCTATAGTTGATTTCACTTTCAGAATGCAGTACGGGAAGTCCATAAGCAATATATTTCAGATGGGAGTTTGAACGATACTACTCTAAGTAAAAATAATATCCACAACACGTTCTCATTAACTAACTCCTACTGAATAACGTTATGCGAAAACATCAGTAATTTTTTCACTTTCGTTTATTATTTCTGTTTCCGTCGAACATATGACTTATTGTACATCAAATCTATACTTCTATACTAATATAATAAAGAAGAAACGTCTGTTTGTTTGTTTGTTTGTATGAGGTAATCTTAGAAACTACTGACCTGATTTTAAAAAATCTTTCATTGTTGCATAGCGTAGAGCTTTCTGATCAATGTAGGCTATTTTGCAACTTTAAGTAACTTTAATTAAGTGAGTTAAGCAACTTAAACTGTGACGATGTCGCATATTTTAGTTTATCGGGTTCATAGCACTTTTATTTTTTCTAAGTCCTCTGGATGGTGTATTTTTTGGGCTAGAAGCACGATTCAACTTTTATGTTTCATAGAAAAACGTTGAGAATAACATTCGATTCCAAAAACATTAAAAATTCGGAAATATTCAAAATTTTCATTTTTGTACTGTTTTTCATATATTTGTTTTCATTCGACAGGTAGTGAATGAGTCATATATTTCCAATTACTCTATGTACCGCACCCACCCATTACTGTCTCTTATCTCAGCCATATAGGCCTATCAACTGTCTCTTTCTTTTCCATCGGTATTCTTCTATGCATTCTATTCAATTCTGTTAAATCTCAGGGACAAACATTTAAAACGGTGGGCATCGATTTGAGATAAGAGTGCTTCCTTCACTCATGGACAACTTTATGTCGGACTTTCTAGAGCTGTAAGTGCAGAAAAACAATTTATTTTGCTGCCACAGGGTTACAAAACCACAAATATTGTATATAGAGAGGTTTTAAAATAATTTAATGAGGCCTACATTAGCTACTGTGAAGCGAAGCGAGCAGGGGTTGCTAGTTACTGATAAAATTCTATATTTTATAACAAAATAATAAAACACGTATGTCGCCATTGAAAGAAAAAACGTTATATGATGTGAAATGCAAAAAAATGTGACAAAATATAAACGTCCAACTTTGTACGGCCGTATCTTATCTAAATATCATAGTACAAATTAATAATGTATGATAATAGTCTAACATTATAGCGTAATAACATACAATTCATTAAAAAGCGAAAGCAATTTTTTTCAAAATTTTTTGCTTGAAAATGAGCTTGTTAGAGTGTGGTAAGCGAAACTCCAATTTTTTTTTGTCCTTGACCTTCGGATGGTGTCGGCGGAGGAGGGCTGATATTTTTCGTACGCCTGATAACACAACGGGTAATCATAAGAGCTGTAGGGCCTACTGCATTCTGAACGTTAAATAGAGTTTACAGATTTTGTAAACAGATTTACAGATTTGTACGTAGGCTCAACCGCGCGGGTGACACCGTTTAACCCCACGGATTGTACAGTACGAGCGCCAGCTCGTGATCCGTGTGAGGAATTTCTATTACGGCATGCAATCAAAGATTATACTATTCATTTAAAAAACATTTACCATGATGTTCCCGTTATTATAAGGTAAACTTTTCTTTTATTTCAATTTATTCTATAATATATTTACTCTTTTACTTTTTAACGGGATGCAGGTATGCTCCTTTACGCAATTCTTTGTCACAGTTTTCTATAACTGATGCAATAATTTGTCACCCTTCTGAATGAATTACCACTTGATTTTTCCAAGAAGACATGTTGCATTAAAACAAAACATATTATAAATACATGTTGAAATTTAGTTAATCCAAATCACACGAAAATTTTGGCACGTTTAACGCACTTTCAATTTCAAAATGAAAATCACTTCAGTTACACATCCGCGACGCATAAGCACGAATATACAACTGTATATTGTATATTGTGACATCCTCGTGAAAAGCAACAATACATAGGCTTATAATAAATAAATACGTAGCGTTAATAAATGTTTACATGATGGATAAATGTTTTTGTATTGCACGATGAGACAAATGTTTTACTCTCACTCTACTACTCCACCTGCCCCTGCCCCACTTCCCCAAGCGACAGAGATCATGAGCTGGCGCGCGTACAGTACCCGTAATAGGTTTAAAATTATGAATTGGGCAATACTTTTGGATCACTCTGTATAATAATTATTGCTACATTATAGTTTGAACATATCACGTAAATATACGTGATAAATATTGACTGATTGTTATTAGACAAAATAGGCGAGTAGGCTTGTGCTCTGTGTTGTGAATGAAAGTCAATGACCTTACGACAGGTATTTCAGTGTCCGGCCGTCTAGTTAGAGACGTTCCATATCCATACGCTATTATCTGCGCATAACAGACAGGTGGAGTGTCAAATTATTTACTCTCAATCTGTTCGTTGCTGGGCTAAAATAAATAGTTCTGTTTCTTATTACATGGTCAGCCAATTAAATGACTGAATCGTTTAAGAACAGAAGAGGTAGAGGTGTAAAAAATACTAATCAGAGTTATCTCCTGTGAAAGTAATGGATTTCATTATACAGCCAGACCCTGTGGTGAGTGAAGTGAAGGTGTCATTTGCAGACTGAAAAATACGTTCTTTTCAGAGGGCCCGGCATGCTGATAAGCGTACTTTTCTATTCAGTGAGGAAGGCAATGGTAAACCACCTCACTCCTCGTTTTACTTAGTAAAACCTCTACAGGTTCAAACCAGCTTTTCGGCTGATCACCTAAACAACAAACAACAACGCTATTATATTAAGCCTGTCGTATTAGAATGCTAGAAAGATAATTTCATCGCTGGTTCGCGCATGCGCAGTTAACACATTCCATTCCCCCGCACCTTCTGTAAAGTACGGTCGGTATAACACACAACAAATCAAAAAATTCGCGGGTCTTTTCCGTTTTCTGTATGCCACTACCAAATCCGAATCCCTGACGGGTTCACACCTCTCCCCCTCCTGCGTCTAGGGCGCCAATCTGACTAGCAATATTCCTGCGTAATGTCAACTCCACTCCCATTTCACAGTTACTTACTATACAGTCTGCTATGAATTTTGTACAGTTAGTTAATAATATTCGGACGGAGGAAGATCCTACAGAGTTCCTTCAGGAAAATTTTTTCGCATAAACCCAAAAATGTGACTACTAAAAAAGTAGGCATGTGTGAAACACTCACACGACTTTCTCTTCCCAATGTAAACAATTCAATTAACTTAATAGTAATGTAGTAATATCAAAATAAGAAATAAAACAACAAAACGTGTAACATAGTACTACGTAGCCTATATACTAGGACTGGGAAGGACGTGTGTCCGCGTGCGTGAGTGTATGTCTCATTATGGCAGGGAGTGGGAGAAATGAACACGTGTGCAACCCTTCAGGGAATTCGGATTTGATAGTGGCATACATTAAACGGAAAAGACCCAAATTCGCATTAAACATTTGAAGGGTGGAAAGTAAATGCTTTTCGGATGGCTTTTATGTATATAGATAGGGTAAATATGTTTTTCATGTTACACTGTTTACTCGTGATTAAACATAGTTTATAATTTTCATTCTGCCCATAACAGACAGGTGGAGTGTCAAATTATTTACACTCAATCTGTTCGTTCCAGGGCTAAAATAAATAGTTCTGTTTCTTATCACATGGTCAGCCAATTGAATGACTGAATCATTTAAAAACAAAATAGGTTGAGGTGTAAAAGACACTAATCAGAGTTATCTCCTCTGAAAGTAATGAATTTCATTATACAGCCAGACCCTGTGGTGAATGAAGTGAAGGTGTCATTTACAGATTGGAAAATATGTGCTTTTCAGAGGGCCCGGCATGCTGATAAGCGTACTTTTCCATTCAGTGAGGAAGGCAAGTGTAAATCACCTCACTCCTGGTTTTACTTAATAAAACCTCTGCAGGTTCAAACCAGGCTTTCGGCTGATCACCTAAACAACAAACAACAAGATAGGGCAAGAGAAAATAAAAGTTAATTTGATTTTCTCACCATTAATTTTGTGTTTTTTTGTTTGTTATAGATCCTCGGTATCCTATGCATGGCATTTGCTTCACCAGCCATGTTGCCTGGCACCCATTGGTTTCTGTTTGTGGTAGTCACCAGTTTCATAGCCACCTTAATCTGGATATCCATATACTTTCTATCGATCAGGGAGGCACTGACTTTGCCTATCAACTGGATACTTACCGTAAGTACAAAATCTTTGTAATCGTTTTTTCATGAGTCTGCATTTATGGTTCGGTGGTTTACTTCTAACAGACACCTAATACCTATAACCTAACACCAACCTAATACCAATTATTCTACTTATTAACCTAATAACGATAACCTAATACCAATTATTCTACTTATTAACCTAATAACGATAACCTAATACCAATTATTCTACTTATTAACCTAATAACGACAACCTAATACCAATTATTCTACTTATTAACCTAATAACGATAACCTAATACCAATTATTCTACTTATTAACCTAATAACGATAACCTAATACCAATTATACTATACTTGCGTTTTTCTAAATTGTATAAATTCATTTTAGTTATACTTTCTCTTGCCTTATATGAATATATAGGGAAGGAAAGTACCTACCTATTGTTTTCATGACGATTTTCGAAATCGGGTTTTCATTGGCTATACACGTTTTCAGGCTCCTGAACTCAAAAATCTGTTTTAGCGATTGGTTTGTGTGTATGTCTGCCTGTGTGTGTGTGTGTGTGCGCGCGCGCGTGCGAAAATAAAATAAATCAAGAACGGAATAATGTACGAATTTGATACTTGGGGGAACCTGATACTTACATTTTCATCAAAATCAGTCAACTGGAAGTTGTAGTTTATTCGTGGAATTTTTCACTAATGTGCAATTTTGTCAGAAACGGTTTTCACGATTTTTTTGAAAATTACCTCATTAACTATATTATTTTTATTCTCTACTACAAGATAAGTCAAACGACATGTCTGCTGAAATTCTTGGGGAGACTGTGCTCTCACAGAAAAAAAAAGTTTTTTTAAGATTGTGGCTTCAATAGCAATAGCATTTTAGAGCAAAAGTGTATAATCAGAGTTGCAGAAGAATTAAAAACCTACAACTTTTTTCAAACATTTCTTTGTGCAACACTTAGTTTAGCGGCAATTTGTGATTTTTCGTTGTTTTTTTTTTATCATCAAATTGGTAAAAAATTTGATTTTTTAAGTTTGCAGCCTTAGTATGCATTTTACAACAAAAGTGTATATAATCAAAGTTATAGGCAATAAAATCCTTCCAATTTTTATTTTAAGCATTTTTCCGTATTTTTAAGTCGAACAGAGGTTGATTTTAATTTTGCGTCATTCACTAATGATTAAATTATGTCATATTTTTCATTTTACATTGTTTACTCGTGATTAAACATAGGTTATATACTGTTTATTATTTACATTGGCAGATGGTGAGACATTTACATTTATTGCTAATGCAGAAGGTGAGAAGGATGACCGATGAAGATGAGTGATGATAAAATGACAGACCTGACCGGAAATCGAACCCGGGACCCCGGCGTAGAAGCCAGTTGCGCTAATCACCCGCCAATTACAATATTATAAAATTATAAAGATAAAATTTTATTCGTTAGACAATTACTGCGGTTTACCGTTCTTTATTTGGATTTTAAAATTACGTTAAATAAGTGAATCAATATGTCGCGTAATAACTGTACATATACGATGACGTCACAAAAAGTAACTGTGGCATTGTTTATTATAGATAGAAAACAAGTGATCGGTGTTACTGTCCACTTGTGTTCAATTATCATAATAACCGTACTGTACTCGTACATTTCTCTCCACACGGACGTGTAATACTTAACACAGTTTTAAAAGGTCATTGACCTTTATACAATTCTCTTAACACAAAATGCTTCTCAACCATTAACAAATAATTTACCGGCCGTCTACTTACTCCGTTTAATGGTTTTTACTTTCTTGCTTGGAATGTACCTATCTGTAGACCAATATGGGATCAAAGAGTTTTGTGATCTCGAGAAAAGTTTGTACCCGGATTTCAAACGATGTTGAATACCTAGACCAACAACGTCTTAAGCAACCTTAATGGTTCTTGCAAGGAGGTTCATTGATGATCTGGTGTGCGTGCATGGGTCTGCATAATTTATCCTAACACAGAAACTGCTACACCGATTACGTTGACAAGTGTCCGTCTGGAAGCTCTGTAATTAGCAATGTAACCTGAAACTTAAGGCCTTTGATGTGTTTTTACTTTCTCTTGCCTATACGAATATAGAGGAAAAAATTATTGTTTTCATGCCGATTTTCACACTATTCAGACCCCCCTGAATCCAAAAAACATATTTTTAGTGATTGGCCTGTGTGTGTGTATGTGTGTGTGTGCGCGCTCGCGTGCGTGTGTGTGTGTGTGTGTGTGTGTGTTTGTGTGTGTATGTGAACAGAATATCTCAAGAACGGAACATCGTACGAACTTAAAACTTCAAACTTAAATTAGATACTACTACCGGACCCGACACGACAATTTTCATCAAAATCAGTCAACTGGAAGTAGTAGTTTAGTCGTGTAATTTTTCACTTTTTTGCGATTTTCTAAAAAACGGCTCTTACGATTATTTTTTAATCGCCTCATTTACTAAATTTTTTATCCTCTACAAGATAGGGTAGGCGCCATGTTTTCTGAAATTTCTGGTAAGGCTGTTTTCACGTTAAATTTTTTTTTTAAGATTCCGGCTTTAATGTGCATTTTAGCGCAAAAATTTATATAATAAAAGTTGTAGACAATTTAAAATCCTACAACTTTTATTTCAATTACTTTTTGTATAACGTTTAGTTTAGCGGTAATTAACGAGTTTTTGTTTTTCATTAACGAAATTGTGTAAAAAAATCGATTTTTTTTAAAGATTTAGCCTTAGTATGCATTTTACATAACAGTAACATAACATTTTACATAACACCTGTCTGCCCATAACAGACAGGTGGAGTGTCAAATTATTTACACTCAATCTGTTCATTGCAGGGCTAAAATAAATAGTTCTGTTTCTTATTACATGGTCAGCCAATTAAATGACTGAATCATTTAAGAACAGAAGAGGTAGAGGTGTAAAAGACACTAATCAGAGTTAGGCCTATCTTTTCTGAAAGTAATGAATTTCATTATACAGCCAGACCCTGTGGTGAATGAAGTGAAGGTGTCATTTGCAGAGTGGAAAATATGTGCTTTTCAGAGGGCCCGGCATGCTGATAAGCTTACTTTTCCATTCAGTGAGGAAGGCAATGGTAAACCACCTCACTCTTCATTTTACTTAGTAAAACTTCTACAGGTTCAAACCAGGCTTTCGGCTGATGACCTAAACATTAACATGCATTTTACGACAAAAAGTGTAATAATCAAATTTATAGGAAATTAAAAGATCTGCAACTTTTATTTAAAGCATTTTCTCTACAGAGCCTAGTTTAGCGCGAAAGAGTGATTTTCCGTATTTTTATGCCAAACTGAGGTTTCTTTTTATTTTGCGTCTTCCATTCATGATTAAAATTAGGTTTTTTTATTGAGGTTAGTTTTTATTTATTACTAATGGTTTATTCAAGTGTTTTATTACTAATGTTAGGTTATATTATTAATTATTTGTGTTGGCAAAAGAAAGTTGTGTGAGTGTTTCACACAAGATTTTTTATTGCATATCTTTATTACAGTATGGGGTCAATACTGCTTAGCCGTTTTCGATATCTAATTGAGCACAAAAATATAAAGGAATAAATTTAGTAAACGAGGCGATCGTTAAAAATATTAAAGGAGTCGTGTATTTCCGGTGAAATTTAGATTTGCAAAAATCGACACAAAACAATACTTTTTTTCCATGTATTTCATATAAACCAGAACTGACTAAAAAGTCGATCTACTGAGGGAATTAGACATTTAGAACAACTTTTTTCTACTTTTTAACGATTTTATATTTTAAAAACTCGACACATTCACTTCACACATGTTAACCAAACACAGCTTACAAAATTTCACTACTTGAGTGTACGAAGAAAATGGAAACTAACCGGTACAATACCAAAAGCTGACTGACGAAACTAAAAATGATTTAAACACGGGCATGTACAAACAGTTGTATTAAACTAGTCACAGACATTAATTTTATGTCTCATTAATATGAAAAGCCCATAAAAGACAGGTGGAGTGTTAAATTATTTACACTCAATCTGTTCGTTGTAGGGCTTAAATAAATAATAGTTCTGTTTCTTATCACGTGGTCAGCCAAAAACATGACTGAATCATTTAACAACAGAAGAGGTAGAGGTGTAAAAAAGTACACTAATCGGAGTTATCTCCCCTGAAAGTAATGAATTTCATTATGCAGGTAGACCCTGTGGTGAATGAAATGAAGGTGTCATTAGCAGAGTGGAAAATATGTGCTTTTCAGAGGGCCCGGCATGCTGATAAGCGTACTTTTCCACTCAGTGAGGAAGGCATGGTAAACCACATCACTCCTGGTTTTACTTAGTAAAACCTCTGCAGGTTCAAACCAGCCTTTTGGCTGATGACCTAAACAACAACAACAATATGAAATGATAAACAACGAATCACTGGAATTGTTTACTCTCCTGTTATAATTCAGAAGCAGTAGTCTGTTGTATTACTTGTGACCAAAAATAAAACCGAGTCTGTAATAAAAACGTAGTACATACTCATAAATAATGTCACGAAGAATAACAATGTAAAAGTAACAATGGTATAAAAATTTTAGTTATTAATAGTAAATTAATTTTCGATTTGTGAAACATTTTCTAACAAATAAATTGAACGTGTTTATTGTTTATTACAAAAAGCGTGGAAGGAATTAGTCATGCTGCATGGAAGTTTATTTTTGGTCATCATGTGCGTATTTTAATAATACGCATGCTCACTTGTTTTACTCTTTTGCGTCCATGAGACTCCAGGAGGAGTATAGGACATATCAGTTGTAACACCTGAAATACATAAGAATATATATATTTGAAATACATATATATTAAGAATCACACAATGTATTACTACTATCAAGAAAGAAATTCTTGTACGCTTTATAAAAAGTTTCACTGATCATGTAATTTTCAATTTTTTTTAAACGAATTCAAATCCTCACAACACTTTAAAAATTAGGGTAATTTATTCATGAATTTTCTCCCTGCATAAGTAGGTTTTTGTTCAAACAATTTTGTGGAGTGATTAGCCACATAATAATCATTCCTGTTTCTCGTGTTATGATTGCAAACATTGAAATTCTGCATAAAATTATTTTCCTAACATACATAATCACCTCAAAAATGTAGAGAGAGGGAACTGTAAGCAATTTAAGCTCCTTAAATAATGGCCTGCATGAGGTTAGCTGGTTAGCTCCCACCATACACTTGATAGCTTTCATTTGAATTTTAAAAACCCTATTCATATTACCCATGCTAGAATTACCCCATACTAAAATACCATAACGGATATGAGACCGAATGAGGCAATGATAAGCTGCCTTTAGTAATATTTTTATCATTTATTCTGGCAATTTGTTTTAGTGCAAATACCGCAGATGATATTTTACTACAAACTTGATTGGTATAGAAATTCCAAGACAAGGATCTATCTAGAGAGACGCCCAGGAACTTCACTGTTTCTACATAGGCTATTATTATGAATAAATACATCCACTTCTCTACTTTCTTTAACGTTATGTTTGTTCTTGAACTGCAAGCACTAACACTTTTTCCAATTAACTGTTAATAACATTTGATTCAAGAACTGTACTACGGACTCTATGTTAACATGTGTATTTACTTCAAGAGCATCTACCAGTAAACTGTTACTGATTACTGAAGTATCATCAGCAAAGAACAAAGCTCTCTGCCATTAGGTATGACTTCTGGTAGCCTATTAATGTACAATAGAAACAGAATTGGACCTAAAACTGACCCTTGTGGAACGCCTGCTTTGCTGGTTGCCTACTGTCGGAGTACTCTTAGCGTAGACAGACTTTAGTGCCACTATCCACAGTTATCCGCTTCTGCTTTGCGGTCAAATATTGTCGTAATTTGTATTAATTATTCTAATTTTGTCTCTTGTTGTATTTTTACATTTATTTTGTAAATTTTGTCCATATGTTGGTACATCTTTGACAGTGTATTTTCATGGATGAATTGGGGGAAAAAGATGCGATGCCAAAAGAGCAATGGAGGAGAGATTGTTCAGCAGTATTTAGAGACAGGGGAGGGAAGCGTGATAAAGAAGATGATCGTAATTTTAATCTGTTCGTGTTGAAAAGTTGATGAATTATTTATGGAGTCACATACAGGTCGGGTTGAGTGGTGGTGTGTATGTGGCAGCTTATTGGTGGTAAAAATAAAAAGTTGATTCCACTCACCTTAGGGTAAGCGCACAGTGAACGCTGGTTGCTGGTCGCTTACAAGCGGGAGCCTGGCAGTAGGAATAGGTCATTATATTTTAATCGGACGTCTCACAGTAAACGCTGGTGGAGAAAGCTGCGCGCTGGTCATCTGCGCATATCAGCTCACTGGTTTGTTTTGAATAAACCTCCTGCTGCTTGCTGGCAGGTTGCTAAATGTACTCGGCGTCGTATAATGCATATTCATAAATAATAACATCTTGTTAATTAATTTTTAACATAGGTTAATAAAAATAAGTCTAAAAGATTAATACTGGCCAAATAATGTTTTATAATATTGAATATCGGTAGTCAAAAAGTTCGAAATACGTTTAAAATGTTCAAAGTAATCACAAATCTTTCTTCCGGTAATATTGGTTGCTTGAACAAGTTGCACCATTGTTTTTGAAAACAAGTTCTACTTAAGACAATACAAAATTAAACGTTTCCAGAGTCATTCTCATCCATTTAAAAAAATCTGTCTCTATCTTTTTTTAATTGCAGAAACAGATGATTATGTCGAACAATTTTCTGTTCTTATTAATGTCACTAACAGTATAGTCTTTAAATGATAATAATTTCGTGGAAACGTTTTCCATTAAAAATAATTCATCGCTGCTGCTATTGGAAATCATGTTGAATTGAAGGTTAAGCGCATAGTTACATGTTCCCACTATGCGCGCTCACCAGCGTTAATCAGCACCAGTGACCAGCGTTCAATGTGCGCTTACCCGCACAAAGAACGCTGGTCGCAGGTTGCTGGTCGCTGGTACTGATTCAGTGGTTCCCACTATGCGCGTTCGCCACCATGAATCAGTACCAGCGACCAGCAACCTGCGACCAGCGTTCTTTGTGCGGGTAAGCGCACATTGAACGCTGGTCGCTGGTCGCAGGTGCTGATTAACGCTGGTGAGCGCACATAGTGGGAACATGTACTATGCGCTTAACCTTCAATTCAACATGATTTCCAATAGCAGCAGCGATGAATTATTTTTAATGGAAAACGTTTCCACGAAATTATTATCATTTAAAGACTATACTGTTAGTGACATTAATAAGAACAGAAAATTGTACGGCGAGTATCATCATCTTTTTTCGCAATTAAAAATGATAGACAGGTATTTTTAATACATGAGAATGACTGTGGAAACGTTTCATTTTATATTGTCAAAAGTAGAACTTCTTTTACATAAACAATGGTGCAACTTGCACAAGCAACCAATATTACCGGAAAAAAGACTTGTGATTACTTTGAAATACGTATTTTGAACATTTTGACTACCGATATTCAATATTATAAAGCATTGTTTGGCCAGTAATAATCTTTTAAAGTTATTTTTAAAAACCTATGTTAAAAATTAATTAACAAGTTGTTATTATTTATGAATACGTATTACATGACGCCAAGTACATTTAGCAACCTGCCAGCAAGCAGCAGGCAGGTTTATGCAAAACAAAGCCTTGAGTTGATATGCGCAGATGACCAGTGCGCAGGTTTTCCCATGAGCGTTTACTGTGAGACGTCCGATTAAAATATAATGGCCTATCCCTACTAGCAGGCTCCCACTTGTAAGCGACCAGCGACTTGCAACCTGCGACCAGCGTTCACTGTGCGCTTACAAGCGCACAGTGAACGTGAACCTTAGACGTCCTCACACTTACCAACTGGTACCAGTCGCTTATCGATGAGGGTTGCTGCCGAAGATCTTCTACAAGTGGACTGTATTTTGCGCGGTCGGTTTCCTGGCGCGTGAATTTAGTTAATCTGTGTAGCGATTTAATTATAAGAGCAATTTTATGAGCTTAGCGGTCGCGTATAATTCCAAATAATAGGGTGAAAGCGGAAAGCGTAAAACAACAAGAGAGCATTCACTCGCGTTTCTCGTTAGCGGGCGACTGTACTAGTTCAGCTCAAACTGGTTAGAAAGTGCGCACGTAGAATGAATCCTCATTGGTTGAAACTGATCAATGATAACTTTAAATTATATACAAACAAACTGATTGATTGATTAATAACTAGACATAAAATTAATATAGTCCCAAACACATACGCATATGCATTTATAATGCTTTTCACGGTTGATGAGCTCTGCTGTTCCTTGCGTTATGACCAATCAGAATGTTTGCCAGCGTTATCACATTGTACGAATGTTCAGGTGATAAACATTAAGCGCGCATGCGTATACGAGCCGCAGTAGTTCACTCGTGTCTTGCATCTCGTTCTGAACACATTTTTTTTCATCCTGGAGACTCCAAAGGGAGTATAGGACATGTCAAGATAAAATTGATAAACTGAAAGTTTATCACCAATGATAAATTTATCACTTACCACCAAAAATTGTTTTTGCTACTGCTTACTTCAGTAGGCTTTTCATGAACCCTATTGAATTAAATATCACACACAATAACTAATAAAAAAGTCAAACACAATGATAAATTCATCACTTACCAATAATTTCCTCCTGCCACTGCTTAACTCAGCAGGCTTGTCGTGAACCCCTTTGTATCAAATTGTACACAATATTTGTTTAATTAAAGTTAAATACAAAAACTATTTAGAAAGGAATTCGTGCACACTGTAAAATGTTTCATCAATCAAATATTGTTTCAGCTTTTTTTTAAAATGACTTAAATATTCACAACTTTTTAAACCTTGAGGCAATTTATTGATGTATTTTCTACCTGCATAAGTTGGTTTTGGTTCAAACAATTTAGTGTTGTGATTAGCAACTTAATAATCGATTCTGTTTCTTGTGTAGTGGTTGTGAAGTTTCTTCACACATCGATTATAGAGCACGTTAACATGCATTACTTAATAATACAGGGTGATTCACGAAGATATGCAAAAACTTTGGGAGCCCATTTTACATGTAAAAATAATGAAAAAAGTACATATAAACATGGGTCCGGAAATGCTTCGTTTTTGAGTTACGGCTAGCGAAAGTTTCGCCTGGATTTCAGCTCACCAGGTAAAATGAGGTCTTCCTGGAATTCTGGTAAGGTAGATTAAGGGGCGAATTCAATCATTTCTTATGGTTTTTGATCTGATAAATTGAATAAAACAGGTCCCAGAACTGTAAGTTAAATAGTTTTTAAGAAAACCAGTGTCAAATGCAAAAAATGGAGTGAAAAACACATTTTTTCATCTTTGGGCAAGAATAACTTTGTTATTTCACCAAGAAACAGTTAAAATTTTTCAATAAAACATGTAGAAATTTTATTCTGAACAAACCGGTATAAATTAAGTACACAGAAAGCGAATAGTTTTTGAGAAAACCAGTGTCAAATGCAAAAAATGGAGTGAAAAAAACACATTTTTTTATCTTAGTTTTTCCGGTTAATTTTACTTTGTACTCTTATGAATAAAAATTCATTTAATCAAATATCTATTCGCTTTCTGTGTACTTAATTTACACCGGTTTGTTCAGAATAAAATTTTCTTCATGTTTTATTCAAAAATTTTAACTGTTTCTTGGTGAAATAACAAAGTTATTCTTGCCCAAAGATGAAACAATGTGTTTTTCACTCCATTTTTTGCATTTGACACAGGTTTTCTTAAAAACTATTTAACTTACAGTTCTGGGACCTGTTTTATTCAATTTATCAGATCAAAAACCATAAGAAATGATTGAATTCGCCCCTTAATCTACCTTAACAGAATTCCAGGAAGACCTCATTTCACCTGGTGAGCTGAAATCCAGGCGAAACTTTCGCTAGCCGTAACTCGGAAACGAAGCATTTCCGGACCCATGTTTATTAAACTTTTTTCATTATTTTTACATGTACAATGAGCTCCTAAAGTTTCTGTATATCTTTGTGAATCACCCTGTATAATCAGCTGGTTGTATGTTCATAGGTTATAAATTGTTATGGAAAGACTAAATATACCGGTTGTCCCACGAATTTTGAATCATAGGGAAATGGCATTGATTTTCATTAGTTTGATAATATTTTCTTCCCACGAATAAATGAAAACTTGTTATTATCAGGAATCATAAGAAAATGTTTAGACCTTTTACAAAATGTTGTTGTTGTTTAGGTCAACAGCCGAAAGGCTGGTTTGAACCTCTAGAGGTTTTACTAAGTAAAACGAGGAGTGAGGTGGTTTACCATTGCCTTCCTCACTGAATGGAAAAGTATGTTTATCAGCATGCCGGGCCCTCTGAAAAGCACATATTTTCCACTCTGTAAATGACACCTTCACTTCATTCACCACAGGGTCTGGCTGTACAATGAAATTCATTACTTTCAGAGGAGATAACTGTGATTAGTGTCTTTTACACCTCTACCTCTTCTGTTCTTAAATGATTCAGTCATTTAATTGGCTGACCATGTGATAAGAAACAGAACTATTTATTTTAGCCCTGCAACGAACAGATTGAGTGTAAATAATTTGACACTCCACCTGTCTGTTATGGGCAGTTTTACAAAATATCAATTTTTATACATTTTAAGCTGTATTTTAGTTAAAATACAAAAATACATAAATTTGTAACCATTTTCCATTTAACTATTGTAAATTTCATTAAGTTTTCGCATTGTTATGTTTGGAGTAATGGTAAATTTCTAGTCCAGAGATGTTAAGATAGGTGGTTCGAATCCGTCAGCGGTAAAATTATTTTATTGTTCAAAAAATATTGGAAATACTTAAAAAATTATTTATTTATTTTTTAATATTGACAATTTGTTTTATCACCAAAAATTATTTACTACATTTTTTTGCTAGCAAATTCAGTATTATTTTAAGTACCTAAATGAAGGTGTTTTAAAATACCTAAAGTATTATGTTAGATACCTAACAATTAGGTATTATTTTAATACCTAAAATACTTTAATTTTCAGAGACAGTTATTTTTTTTTTTAATTCCTAATATGTGTACGTTGCAATCTGTTCAATTCAGAACAATGAGCAACCCCATGACCCAATGAGATGAGGATGACATGTATGACCTGCAAATGAGGTATAGTCTTGTACAGACCCAGGCCGACCATTCCTGAGAGAGTATGGTTAATTGAACTCCAACCATTAAAGTACACCGGTAACCACTGTCTAGCATTCAAATCCGTATAAAAGTAACTACTTTTACTAGGATTTGAACCAGGAACCTTCATCTCCGAAAACCAGCTGTTAAATAGCTGATTTTTGGCGACGACTTTACCTCTAGACCAACCCGGTGGGTCACAGCTGATTGTTGCAATAATTTTAGATGATAAAACAAATTGTCAAAATTAAAAAATAAATAATTTTTTAAATATTTCCAATATACAGTATTTTGAACAATAAAAAATGTTTACCACTGACTGATTTTAACCACCTATCTAAACATCTCCAGACTAGAACTTTACCATTACTCCAAACATAACAATGTGAAAAATTGATAAAATTTACCATACTTAAATGGAAAACAGTTACAAATTTATGTATTTTTGTATTTCAAGCTAAAATACAGCTTAAAATGTATCAAAAAAGATATTTTTCGAAAGGTCTAAACATTTTCTAATGATTCCTGATAATAGCAAGTCTTCAATTATTTGTGGGAAGAAAATATGATCTATTGATCTATTTTACGTTTTGTTTCAGGAATTGTTAAACACATGTGTGATGAGCATTCTCTACTTGACTGCTTTCATAATCCAGCTGTATGCTTGGTCACCAAATTACCACCCCCAGTTAAGGGATCCAAACATCATTGCTGGTGTAAGTATAACTAAAACATCTGGTTTTGGTCCAATGTTCATTATAATATAGTATATTTGGACGGAGTGACCAGGGCAGGAGATGAGTTCCACATTGAATACATAATGAAAAAACTTGTTGATACGTATGAAAGGCATTTTCCTTTCATGAGACAACGTGTCTTATAGCTGGTGGTAATTTTTCTTAAAAAAAAAATCGGTCCGAGAAGTCACACTGCGTGTTCACTTAACTCGGGGTTATTCTTCCTTATAATGGGATTAAGCCCATATAGCTTTTATAAGAAAGCTCAGAAAAAAGCTAAATAAGAAAGCTACTCTAGAGGAATCGAATGACACTATTTTTGTTTCCAAATCCCGAGTTTGATTTTTTGACTTGCGATTGAAACCAGAACTTCAAACCCAATCCAGGCCCACTAACTTTTTGTGTAGATTACGAATCCAAAAACGGTTTGTTGCTATCTTTTGTAGTTTCTGACATATGGATGGACGGATAGACGGACGGACAAAATAAAATGATAGGTGACAATTTTAAAAATTGCCACCCATGGATTGAAGATAAATTTTGGAAAGACAGAATATTTGGTGGTTGGAATAATGCAAGGGAGGGGATCTACAAATAAAAGAAAATTTGGTCAGTAAGTGTAAAGAATGCAGATATCTAGTAAATTTGGTAACTCAGGAGGGAAATTCCTGTAAGGACTTTTTTTATTTTAATATGTAATACGTGAAATATATTTTATTTTAATCACGCATTAACCTCTTACCACAAACGTACTTACTGGAATAAGCAATGAGAAATTAAAACAACAATCAATCCAGTAATGGTGTCATCTGACTTCACCAATACAAAAAAATTCAAACAATCTCCTAAAGTCGGAAATGATAACAACAATTTTCTGAGATGAAAAGGGCATTTTTTTGGCTGATTTTTGGAATGTGAGACAATAGTTACAGATAACATGTATGTATTGTGAAACGCTCACCAAACTGAGATGTGCGATCCAAAAGACTGTTGTTCGGAATAGGTCTTCTTCATGAAAACGCGCACCCTTACAACAAGAAGAACATTCAAGATTTTGGTCAGTACTTTTTTGATCACCCACCCACAGCCCTGACAAACTAGCAATTATTTCCTCTTGTTACGGGTGAAACAGTGGCTCGGTGGACAACGGTTTGAAGCCAATAAAAAACTGGTTTCATTCTGAGGCGGCGAATTACTATGCAGAGGAATTAACAATCAAATGCACCATTATGAAAAGTATAGAAGTGTACGTAGAAGAGTGAAGCAGGTTTGTAAGAAACTAAAACTACTTTATGAATACACATTATAAATAAGTAGGTTTATAAGAAAATAAAACTACTTTACGAATACACGTCATAAATAAGTAGGTTTATAAGAAAATAAAACTACTTTACGAGTACACGTCATAAATAAGTAGGTTTATAAGAAAATAAAACTACTTTACGAATACACGTCATAAATAAGTAGGTTTGCAGGAAACTAAAACTACTTACGAACACAAGTCATAAATAAGTAGGCTTGTAAGAAATTTTTTTTTTATTTAGCTTTTATTTGTTATCGGGAACTATACATTTTTGACAACTACTCAATTTGATCGCTGCTTTTGCAGTATTATTTGACATGAATAAGGCATGAGTTTGAACAGGGACCCCCAGTAGAGTTTGTTCACGGATCGCTGTCAGCTGGTCACCAAACAAAATTGCTTGCCCAACCGGTGTTACTTAACAAATAATAGCAACTTACTACCAGCTGACCGACTGGGCTGGCCCGAAGGCCTTGTAAGAAATTAAAACTACTTTATGAATGTGCCTCCTAAATAATGAACCAACAAATATTAATATTGTTTGTTTGTTTTAGGTAATAGGCATCTTGAATACGATGACATATGCTGCTGGATCATATTTCTTGTATGTTGAATGGAAAGCATCTACAACAACGAATCAGTGAAACCATACAGTGTGCGACGTGTACAAACTGAATCACTTGTGTAATTTAATTTATATTGAAGCACTGTTAATACAAATCTCAGTAATCTGAACTTTTATAGTAGCTAATCCAAATGTAGTAAATAATTTATTTATATATGTGGTGTTCAAAAAAAGACCAAACTTTTATCATAAAATATTTATCAGAGTACTTTCAAGAACCCACCTGGTTGGTCTAGAGGTAAAGTCGTCGCCAAAATCAGCTGTTTAACAGCTGATTTTCGGAGACGAAGGTTCCTGGTTCAAATCCTAGTAAAGGTAGTTACTTTTATACGGGTTTGAATACTAGACAGTGGTTGCCGGTGTACTTTGATGGTTGGGGTTCAAATTACCATACTTTCTCAGGAGTGGTCGACCTGGGTCTGTACAAGACTACATCTCATTTTACACATCATACACATCATCCTCATCTCATTGGGTCATGGGGTTGCTTATTGTTCTGAATTGAACAGATTGCAACGTACACATATTAGGAATTAAAAAAAAAAACTTTCAAGGTTATTAATATCTATCCCATCAAAGTACTCCTCCTTGCTTGCAATGCACCGCTCCCATCATTTCTTCGACTGTTCATATTCTCCCTGAAATTCATTTTTGGTGTGATAGCTCGTAGATGTCCCAGCACCTACTCTTGAATTTCTTCTATACTTAAAAAAACCATGTTCTTCCAAGGTAATTTTATCATGTTCCATAAAATGAACTTTTTTCATGTGGTTTAATGGTTTTCATAATAGTTTTATCACTTTCAGCATAATGCAGCAGGTATTTGCTTCAAGGCACCAGTTCTGCCAAGATGTGATACATACAAAGTTTTTCTGTCAAAATTTCATGATATGACACAATGTTGATCCCAACTACCTTTGCAACCTTCCAGTTGTTAAAAACGATTTTCATAAATCACAGATTGAACAGTATCAATTTTGTACATGGTTTTTTGACATTGTTACGATCTCGGATCTTCATTGATCAATACTCTGGTAGATTTGAAACATTCAGAATACTAGTAACGCTGTATATGGCTCATAATTATTCAATTGAAATATGTATTTCAGTTTTAAATAATACGGCTGTTGATAATCCTACCAAGGATATTTGATAAAATAATTATATAATTATAATTATATATCTCCTTATGTGCCCAAAACGAGCAGGTAGAGTTTTTTTTAATTGCACTCTATCTGTTTGGTCCAGGGCTAAAAAAAATAGTTCTGTTTCTTATCACATAGTCAGCCACTTATATGACTGAACTATTTAAGAACAGAAGAGGTAGAGGTGTAAAAGACACTAGTCAGAGTTATCTCCTCTGAGAGTAATGAATTTCACTATGCAGCCAGACCCTGTGGTGAATGAAGTGAAGTTGTCATTTGCAGGGTGGAAAGTGAGTGCTTTTCGGAGGGCCTGGTATGCTGATAAGCATACTCTTTCAACTCAGTGAGGAAGGCAAAGTAAACCACCTTACTCCTCGTTTTTACTTAGTAAAACCTCTAGAGGTTCAAACCAGCCTTTCGGCTGTTGACCTAAACAACAACAACACATCTCCTTATGAACCTGCTGAAGCTGTGGCCATATTTTAGAAAAAGGAATCCCGATGTTAATTGAGAATTTAACATTACAATGCTGCTCCACAATGTTCTTCATATCCACTGCTTCACTGCTAGTCACGGGATGGTACAATAAAAAAGGTTAGCTAGCATACCTTGCTTACCTATGTGTGCACAGCAGAGTGTTCTGTTCGCTTTAATAATTGGTATGAAGTATGAAAGTGAACTAGTACGTTCAACCACAGCCCATAGTGTTTGCGCATGAGTGAAGTACCTGAACATTCATCTTCCATGTGTCCGCCTTTCTAATTGATTTAATTACATTTTTCCAAATAGATTTGGTTTAGGTTGTTATAGTATGGTACCCATGATTACCAATTTTCATTTTAAAAAATTGTTTAGACTTAAGAATTATTTGCCGCTCCATCAGTACCTTACCAGAATTGTTTGACCATTACACATGTCTTTTGGGTTGTTGTAGTATGAAGTAATAATGACCTCCTCACCACAACCATTCTGTTCACCTTCTATATTGAATCCTTACAGAGAATGAGTTACCTTTGTGTACATTACAAAATACTTGCACCTCTTACCTCTATGCAGAAAGTGTACTGTGTGGGAAGGAACGTTCAGCTTGGAGATCATTCAAAATAAAAGAGCTATGCTAGTAACCACGGAATTGTAAGCCTGGATCTAGTTAGACAGTAATACAACATTGTCGTATTTGACAAAGTGAAAACAAACTTATTATCTTTTATTATGATCGTATTATCATAAACTGTATAAGATTATAAATTTATTTAACATTTATCTAATAGCACATTTCATGTCAAAATGAATACGAGGCATGGAATATAGTGTTAAAACCACAAATATTTTCATTTCAATTATTTGTGAATAATTAAACTAATCTGTTTAAGTTTAGACATGAAGGAAATATAATTACAAAGAGGAAATCGAAAAGTGTTGTAAAACCGTGAATCTCTTTTTAATTTCAGCTACTTAATTTATTTAGACATTCTCGTAAATAAACAGTGTTATCTTATTCTTCAGACAGTAATAAAAACAATAAGTGTGTCTGGACAATTAAAAAAATATAAAATGTTTCAGTAAAGCAAGACAAAAAACACCCATCTTTAATATATCAGCTATGTAGTGGATTTATTTTAAAAGGCAGGGTGGGTGGAGTTGGCAACACTGTAAGACAGGATGGGTGAAGGTACAGTATTCAGATGAACTAAAGTCCACTAGCTGTGGGAGTGAGAGAATGTATAACGCTCTCACTCGCACAAGCAATACGCGCCATTCCAATAATATTGTTTAATTTTACTCATTGTTGTGAGCAAGCGTTTATGCATGCAGTAAACTAACAAGCAAGATAACGACTGTAGTGTGTTTTCAGATCTGGATTATAACGGTAAAGACCTTTGAGCGCATGCGTAGTTATGCCACATATCTCCCTCTCACTCGCTCGGCTATGGGACATTAATTCATCTGATCTCTGAACACTACTTCTTGCTTTTATAGGAAGTTTGTAATTTTGTGGTTAATAATTTAGGAGCACACTGCTCTGTTAAAAGACTCTTTTGTATGACTCACTCATGAGTGTCACATCATTTCTCACAATGTTACACAATGGTGACAGCAGCTATTTATTTAGGTGCCCAGTAACAGATCAAACTACTGCCACGCAACTTGCTGTGTTATGTTTCTGAAGAATCCTGCTAGTTGCAGCATAGTGCCCAAACTCAAACTGTCCAATGTTCATGCACAATTTCAAAAGTTTTGTCTTTCTTTCAACACACCTTGTATATAAAATAATATCCAACAAAATGGGTTATATGTTTTTTAAATGTTTATTTTTGTTGTCAAGATGTATTACAGGTTATACATATAAGTCCTTCTAAGGGTAGTCAGAATATTTGGTATATTTGATGTTCTTTTTAATGTTTTGGTTGCAGATAGGACTTTGCAGTTTTTTTTTATTTGTAAAAGTACACTTTTCTTTACAATTTGATGGAAGGATTTTTTTATAATTTTCATTACTTTTTTGTTAGATATTTTAAAATTTTTTTTTATATTTCCAATCCGTTTTATGGACATTTTTGAGAATAATTCTTAAAGTACAAAAATTTTAAAAATTTTCTATCACTTTGTATCCATACAAGAAGTACATGTCTGCAAAGTTTCATCTCTCAATCTCTCACCAAAGCCTCAAAAATGAAACATTGAATCTGAAAATTACCCATTTTTGAAAAGTTGGTCTCAAAGTACATGGTATTTTTTTTTTTTTTTTTTTTTTTTTAACGTCGCATCAACTGCAATGGTCATTAGCGACGACGTTGGGGTGGAACTTTATGCGATGTAGGATGAAATGATTTTTTGTAACGTATGAAAATATGCCATGCCTGAGTGGGATTCGAACCCAGGACCGCATGATGAAAGGCGAGCACGTTACCAACTGCGCCAATGCGGCCGGCAAGTAATGGTTTTTGTTGAGTGGTTTGTTAACTGTTTTTGTACTCACACTAGGTGATAATTCCATTTTTTTACTAATTGCATTATTCTTTTTTTTTTTAAATTCCTAGCCCTATTACACTTTTTCCTAACCTAAGGGAAACAAATTTTACCTACTGAAACTCATTTTCTTGTACAAAAAAAAGTTACAAAAATATCAGTGTCTGTAAATTTCAGTTAATACGTTTACATGGAAAAAAATGATTACACAATTTCTATCCATCATATTTTTATAAATTATACATCATTTTAAAAAGAAAATTGTGGGAATATAAAATTTAATTATTTCCACAAAAAGTGATTTTTTTCCAAAATGCCATTCCGACTCCCCTTAAATGTTATAATTTTGTTTTCAAGGTTACACAATTTCTTCGTTTACTTAAATTATTACAAAATATATTTTTTTATTTGATGCAGATTTGTTTCGTATAATTATTCAACTGAACAAATCTATAATTTGAACTTCCTCCCATCGTATTTAGTTCAGAATTCTGAGGTCATACTGTAAATATAGAACAAGTACATAATGGAGGTCAAATAACTGATATGGTTTTTAAATTGTAATCATCTATTGTTATGTATATAAGTGGAGAAAATCATTCGTGGAAAACCTCCATTCTTTGGGTTTTTTAATTTTTCGCTTTGATTTTCTACAGTATAGTGAAAAAGCATTGTGTTTAAAGAAAAAAATGTACTTTAATTTCAAATAATCTTCTCTATTCATCAGCTTCTTTACACGCTACTGTTTTTAAGAAAGTATGTAAAATGGGGCCAATTCAAGTATGATGTAAGCAGTAAGGGTGGAGGGTGGAGGGTGGAGTCCAGGGTCTGTTTATTTTTTCTGACAAGTGTTGGAGAGGGGTCACGACAATTCTTATGTAAGGATTAAATAACGACGCAATTTAAGAGCTGAGTGGATAAAGGTGTTTTGTAACATTTTTTCCAAAATTTGTTTTTTGTGATTGCTGAAGGTGTTAACTGCATACTGAGTAGGCACAACTCACAAGATGTAATGAAAAGCAATGAAACAGTGCATGAGATTCCCTACTCGAGAGGGAAGATGTGCACTGTGGCATGTGCTATGAAATACTGCGAAAAAAAGGTATGTGTCATTGAAAGTTGAGCGTACGTGGCTGCATGCAATATGCGAAAGAGAAAAGTTGAACGCAAAATTGAATCATCTAGAACAAACAGCCTTCTGTTTAGTGGTTGGTCGTCAATTCACTTCATCTGTATATAGTCTCCATTGTTTACATCTCTTTCGTCTTCCTATTGGGCTCCACTCCATGACCCTCTAAATCCATCTACCACTGTTCAATCTCCTTTCATGCCCTGACCATTCCATTCTATCGAGACTCTATAAAGATTATATTATGTACAAGGATAAAATTAAAAAAAAATACAAGAACATTCAGCTTTTCACATTTCTGTTAGTAATACAAATTAATATTCACTATGAAATATTTTGTTTTTTAATTATACTAATTAAATTTCAGAAAGCTCATAAATCAAAAATGTGCCATATTTGCTTTAGTGCAAAAAAATGAAAAAAGACTTTATGAAAAAATGCCAGACCTCACTGAGGGAATCGAACCCGGGACCCTGGCGCAAAAGCCATTTGTGGACTACGCCAATAGATTAATTGATTGTAAATAAAAGATCCGCTGCAAAAATCATATAAGTCTGGCTTTCTTCCAGTTGAAATGAGAAAATGGTTCATCTTTTGAAACCTAAGCCCCAAATTTCAGAGGAAGCTGACATACAAAGTTTGTATGCTTTTGCATCTTTTTATGGGAGGCAACAGCTACTCTTGACCATGATGATGAAAAAAGCAGCGGTGGATAATCAGGTGAAGTAGGTGAAGACATCTTCACCTATTTTCTAGATAGTATCGAGATTTATTTCTCACAAAATAAATATAATTTTTGTTATAATTATTTTTTATTTTACAATAAGGCCTTCGAGCCAGCCCAGTCAGTCAGCTGGTAGAAAGTCACTATTATTATTTGTTAAGTAACACCGATTGGGCAAGCATCTTTGTATGGTGACCAGTTGACAGCCATCCATGAACAAACTCTACTGGGGGTCCCTGTTCAAACTCATGTCTAATCCACGTCAAAAAAATACAGCAAAAAGCAGCGATAAAATTGGG
Organism: Catonia carolina; assembly: GCA_035578175.1. Taxonomy (NCBI): domain Eukaryota; kingdom Metazoa; phylum Arthropoda; class Insecta; order Hemiptera; family Achilidae; genus Catonia; species Catonia carolina. The sequence continues at coordinate 1,812,198 of JAQMRL010000004.1, forward strand.
TAGTTGTCAACAATGTACAGTTCCCGATAACAAATAAAAGCTAAAAAAAAACTTTATAATAAAATTAAGAAATGTAATGTAAAAAAAGTACATGAAATTATTGTATCTGCTTAGAGTGCTTTCTAATGTTTACCCGGCGCGTACTGGCGAGCGAGTGTGTGGTCAGCTATTACGACACAAACAACAGCGGCACCCTCAACCCTTCAACTATAAATTCAAATCGTGGCGCAACCATCTGTTGTAATGGCCTTAATTTACGTAATAAATGCCCAAGTGAAGAGTTAGACAGGTGGCCGCTGCTTCTCTTCCAGTGCAAGCGAGTTGTCATGACAACAGATAAAATATGCATGCATAGCTCTCCCCACCCATCTACGAATAGTGAAGAGATTGCAGTGGGTCGAACAGCCTACTGCACCTGCATGTTAGTTGTTTTGTACTTGCGGTGTCATACAGCTGTTTTGTATGTGTGAATTTTAAATACTATTGTCACACAGTATGTAAAATATACACATTCACACTGTCTATATGTATATTTTACTTTTTTTCTTGAGACAGTTTCACAGATGCTACTAGTTTCACTAGTATATTAGTTTTTTCACTTTTTTGCAACTCTTCTCCCATTTTTGAAGGCATGAGCTGCCACCAGAAGAAAGTGAATACAGTCATACCCTGCTATACGAACCACTCGCTATACAAACTTGGTTGTAACATTTTTTTGCCATGCATTGCAAACTTTGTTTCACAATACGAACATTGTTACATATATATTTTGTTTTCTTAGAAAACCAATCCAATTTACAGTTTGCTGTACTTCTTCTTCAGGTGCCATTACGAAGGTTGGCTATCATCATGGTCAGTCGCACCTTGTCCACTGCTGCTCTGAAAAGGTCATTCGACGAGCAGTTAAACGCTTCTCTCAGGTTTCTTAACCAGGATATTCGTCTGCGTCCCACCGAGCGTTTACCAATGAGTTTCCCTTGAATTATGAGATGCAGAATCTCATATTTAGGCCCCCTCATGATGTGTCCAAGGTATGTCAGTTTTCTTATCTTTATGCTCTGCAGGATTTCCAGCTCTTTCCCCATTCTTCTGAGGACCACCATATTTGTGACCCTGTCTGTCCACGGTATTCGAAGCATCCTCCGGTAGGTCTACATTTCAAACGCTTGTAGACAGGTCTCACATTCTTTGGTGAGTGTCCACGCCTCTACCCCATACAAGAGGATGGGAAAGACGTAGCACTTCAAGAGGCGGGTCCTGGTTTCGAGGCTCAGGTCGCGGGCCGATAGAAGAGGTCTCATTTTTAGGAATGCTGCCCTGGCCTTTTCAATTCTGATCTTTATTTCTGGCAGGTGGCTTGCACTGCAATTGACTCGGGTTCCCAGATAATTATAGGCTTCCACTTGTTCAATTCTGTCTTGCCCAGCAAAAAGTTGTTCCTGTGGATTTTCTCGCTTACTAGAATCGCTTTGCTGTACTAGAATGTCATTAATAACGCTCTTAGATCAGAATTCAAAAATAAATCTTTATAATGCATCCTGCAGTTTGAAATTAATTCTATTTTATATAATGAATTTACATAATAAATTTCACTAACCTTCTTTTTAGACTGCGTCAACTTTTATATTTACTTACACGTGTTTCGGTGGACCCACCATCATCAGAGTAAATAACATAATTGAAACTAAAAAATTTTTTCCACTTATTTAAAATCTATAAAACCGTATAGTTTTATACAAATGACTGAAGATGTATCATCTTCTATAGATTTTAAATAAGTGAAAAAAATTTTTTAGTTTCAATTATGTTATTTACTCTGATGATGGTGGATCCACCGAAACACGTGTAAGTAAAAATAAAAGTTGACGCAGTTTAAAAAGAAGTATAGTGAAATTTATTATATAAATTCATTATATAAAATAGAATTAGTTCAGAATGTCATTAATAATGCATGTACATACATGTATAGTTTATCAGTAAAGCCTATTTAACTGTAGACTATGTACGCTACTTTACAAAAATTGTTTCTTTATTTGTACCACTCCGCTTGATTCATCAGGTAAATTCTAACAACCAACCACTCTCCTTACATTATATACTGAATCTTATCTCTTTTATTTCCACTTGGTTCACACTCTTTCTTAGAAATCAATTCACATTCAACCGTCTTGCTTTCAGTTTCAATCCTGTATAACATCCGTGAACAACCATGTTGTCATTGGAGTTTTCAAGACCTGGTTTTTTATGTTTCATTTCAGTTCAGTGTTTCATGTTTGTTTGTTTGTTAGCTATGGCACTTTACAATTTAACATTTTAATTTTTATAATGTCTTCAAAAGGTATGTCTGGGTCAGCAAAGAAAAAGAAACCAATGACAGTTTAGATTAAAAAAAAAAAGAAATTGTTGCTAAATTTGAACGTGGAGAGAGACAGGTGGATTTAGCTTCAACGTACAAATTGAACAAGTCTACTATTGCCACAATCACCAAGAACAAAGAAAGCATTAAGGAAATTGCTCTTACGAAAAGTGTAATCAGGATTGACACAAAGACAGAAATGCAATTCATGATTACTTAGCGGGAGGTCACCCCCTCCCACCACTATACAAACTTTTTGCTATATGAACTCCACTTCAGGACGGATTAAGTTCGTATAGTGAGGTACGACTGTATCTCAAAAAAATTACAAATTTCTTCTTGAAAGTCGAGAATTTTAATATTAATCGTCGTGAAAAGCTGGTTTAAGTCACTAATACTGCCCATTCCCAAGCTTTGTGCAGCTGATAGGTATGCATTACATCACTACTACTGTGAGAGTTGCGTTAATAGTAGTAATAACATTTTACTTGTGTTATGTTTGTAGTAGTCAAGGGTACTATCCAAACCACATATATTCTGTGTCGCCATCTACAGCGAATAGTCAAAATAACACCCGCATATGCCATGGCACTAGGCAGCCTACTGCCCAGCGAAGAGCAATGAGATGATTAGTACAGTGTTATGACGTAACAGCAATCTGGTACTTCGTCTGTCCCCTTCATCCTGCAGCTGCACAAAGCTTAGATTCATACAGTATAAACTAGTGTAATAAACCTATGGATATTATTAGTGGATGTGGTTATTTAACAACGCATTTCATACATAAACAACACAAGTCAGCATTTTAATCTTATTTACCTACTTCAGAAATACCAATTTTTAAAAAATTAAAAATACTTAAGTGTAAACGGGACTGCCCTCTACATAATCATTGTTTTTATCGTCACATAGTACCTAAATGAACTGTTATTTAAGTTATTAAAATTTACTTTTTGACTTATGGACTTTCTGAAATAACCGAGTCAATTTTTATAAAAAAAAATGCAAAAAATTGAACAATTTAAGAAATATAATATAACATGTATTATTATTAAGTAAGTTAGCTTAATTTTTTAATAATGTATAAGTTAGTTATGATGTACTAGTGTATGTAATTAATAAATTTTTTTTTGGTTATTTAAATTTTTATTCTTCACAACTACCTCACAAATCTGAACTAATTGAGATCAGGTCCTTGTAATGTGGGGATTCAGTAAAGTTTATCCGGAAATAATTTCTTTCATGAAGCACGTCTCAAAAAAAAATTCCTTTCATGAGGCACGTCTCATGGTTGGTGGCAATTTTTTCTAAAGAAAATGTTATTGTAAGAGATCCAAGCTATGAAAAAAAAACCTATGGAAAAAAACCATTTTTGACCTATGGAAAAAAAACCATTAGTGATTTCTGTATCTACTCTTTAAGAAGAATCGGATGACACCATTTTTGTTTCCAAAATCTGACTTTGATTTCTATAATTCCTGTTTCGGGCTACTTCCAGTCGTAACCGGAATTTCAAACCGAACGCTTTCTGTAACTACTCTCTAAGAGGAATCGAATGACTCTAATTTTGTTTTTTTGACTTCCGGTTTTGATCGAAATCGAAACTTCAAACCCAAATATTTCTGTATCTACTCTTTAATTGGAATTGATAAAACACTATTTTTGTCCCCGAATTCTGACTTTGATTTCCTGACTTCCAGTTTTGGGCCACTTACGGGTGAAACTGGAACTCAAAACCAAATTCAGGACCACTAACTTTTTGTCTAGATTACAAATCTGAAAACCATTTGTTGCTATTTCTTCTAGTTTCTGACTTCTGGATGTGACAGATGAACATAGGAAAATGGTAGACGACATTTTTAAAAATTGCCACGAATAACAAAAAGATAATCTTAAAATGCATGATATATGTAACATGGACTGGCTTATTTTTCATTTAGAAGCAGCAATAGCATGCTATGAACACAGACATCATTTTTATGAAGTGCTAGTCCAGTCAGTCAGCTGGTAAAAAGTTGCTATTAATGTGTTAAGCAACACTGATTGGGTAAGTGACTTTGCATGGTGATCAGTAGACAGCCATTCCTGAACAAACTCTAAGCAATCACAGACTAATTACCTTTTTAAACTTTACGATGTTCAGCAGTTTTGATATCAGTGGGCATTAGATTTAAAAGTTTAGAAGCTAAATAACTCTACTGCCTTTGGTATAATTTGGTGGAAGTTCTGTGAAGTGAAATGAAGTGCTTATTTCACATATTGGAGCTATGAATTGTCGAAAGGAATGTCGTTTTGTTTTTAAATGTCTGAGTAAAAACTTCTCATGCATAGAGTTGTTAAAAAGTTCATCAGATGAAAAGTGTTGGTGGTTTTTGGTTATTACTTTCAATATTGTTTTCTGAAATCTTAAAAGCGGCATTCTATGAGCTTCATATGCTCCTCCCCAAGCAACAATGCCGTAGGTAAACGCTTATTAAGCAACTGAGTTGTAAACCATTTTGAGTGTTTTAAATCTATTGTTTGAATTGTTTGAAGGCTTTTAAAACTTGTACAGGTATACAAGTTTTCATAGCCGTTGACTTAGTCCATCTATGTGCTCATCCCATCAAAGTGCTCAATCAATTCTTTGATCTGCAAATATTTTAGCAGCTGCAGTTGGTATTCAGCCAACAGGTATGTATAATTGAGATGTTTAGACCTGATGCTCGCCCCTCCATATAGAATTCTTCACGGTAGTCGGTTTGCAAAGATGGGGATGCCCGCTGTGGCATTTCTGCCACTGATGCTGTCCAAGTAACAGCTGCGGCAATTGAAAACTGAAAATATTATGCGCTTTTATAGAATTTCTTTAAACATAATAATTTTTTATACAGTAAAACCTCACTAATTCGGAATTCGCGATATTTCGAACTACTCCAAGAAGAGCAGCTTTTTTAATTTTTTAGAAGTTTTTTAGTTCAAAATTAATAAAGTGCTACTTCAAAAAATAATAGCTTTTAACTGTCTAATAAAAACTGTTTCATCCTGTAATACATTATTGGTTACTCAGTGAAGAAAACGTTCCACAATTTAAGCTAGTGAAGTGAGAAACCACATAGACGAACTTATTGAATTTGCAGACTTCAATCCGGAATTGAATGACTATTATCTTGTCCTAAGAGAGATGCGCCAACAAGTTATAAAAAAACAGTGTAACAAAGAATCAGAAAAAAATAACAAGTTTTTTTTCTAAGCAACCTCAAATGATCCCTGAGGATATTTGTCAACCCTCTACTTCAACAAGTGCCAAATAATCGGTACGTAAGTACAGTGTTTTAATTAAATATCATTTTACACTGGACATTTATTATTTAACAATATTTTTACTGCCGTAAATATTTTTATTTCTATACTTTTAACTTTGTTGTTTTTCAATATACTGTACTGTAAATTCATTAAACATCGATATTTCAGACAGGTAACGTTTATTTTTTAATGTTAATTGCCTAAATTATTCAATTTTTAGATGTAAACAAATATTCACGATAATTCGGACTTTCAATAATTTGGACTTCACTTCCCCCCAATTAGTCTGAATTAATGAGGTTTTACTGTATTATCTTATTAATGAAATTTACAACTGTTATAAAATAAACAACCAGTGAATATGATGGTGGGTAAAAGAATGGATGAAATGACATGGAGAACACCATCCACTGACAGGTATCCTACATGTTATTTAGTTACTTTCTACTAATTCATCGATTAATTAATATATTTATTGATAGCATATAATCATTTCTAAAACAGGAGATCCCTGCTCCACTTTCTCCATCTTTGAACATTGGTTGGTAAATGACAAAATTAGTAAGCAATGGATAATAACAAAGATACAAGTACGGTCCTGTGTTTTTTTTTTTTTAGTAGTGTACGACTTGGTGACATTAAAAGAATGAACAAACCAAGCCAACAGTTTATCGCTTATTCAAGTTGAATATAATCATACACTAAGTAATGATGCTACAATTTTGTTTATCCTTAAATCTTTATCCAGCTATAATAATTTTAGTAGTACAGTGTAACTTCAGAAATCCGAACTAATTGGGGCTGACCCCCGTTCGGATTCCGGAAAATTCGGATTATGCGGGGCACTTGGTAATTTACCTTTACCATTCCAAATAAAGAAGGCTATGAATTGTGGGTGGTCTGTTAAAGCATCTGTATGTGTTAGTGACGCTTTAATTGACATCAAAGCCATTTTTTTGCCTCCAAATGTGACTCCAATCTTGCAACCTATGGATCAAGGAGTCCTGCAAAATATCAAGCTGTACTACCGTAAAATGTTGTTACGAACCTTGATTGAATATGAGGAGGATTCTTCAATCAAAGACAGGTTAAAAAAAGTTACAATCATACAATCAGAGACGTTATTTATTGGGTTGCTAAAGCATGGGAGAAATGTAATAAGACTTTGATCCAAAAATCTTGAAAAAAACTGTGGCCAAGCCTTGCATTTGAAGAAACAAATTTTGTTGTGCAGCATCAAATGGAAAACATACTTCCACTCGTTCAGCAGATTCCTGGATGCGAAGAAGCCGAAGAAAACTGTCTTCAAGAATGGTTTGCAGATGACGACGCCGGTAATCAATATTTAAGCGATGGCGCTATTGTTTCAATGGTCCAGGAACAAGACCAAAATAATACCGCAGTCGAAGAAAGTGAAGAAGAGGACGTCTCGACTGTTGTTATTTCACATGCAGATGCCACTAGTGCACTTGAAGTTGCTCTGCGCTACGTAGAACAGCATGTTGCCGCTACCCCCGACGGACGTGATGTTTATGCGACGCTGGCGCAGCATCGCCGCTTTAAGCAGGATTACTTCCTTGCGTCAAAAGAAGATAACCGATTTTGTTCCAACCAATTAAGGTGACGTATTTATTATAAAATATCGACTAAAATGTTCAAATAAATATTAAATTCATTTCTGATTTGTAATTAGTATAACTTTCCATCACTTTTCAAGAGTAGAATTTTTTTAGCTTATTGCAAAATTGGTGTTTGGATTATCCGAAATTTCGGATTTTAGGGGTTCGGATTTCTGAGGTTCATTTCTGATTTGTAATTAGTATAACTTTCCATCACTTTTCAAGAGTAGAATTTTTTTAGCTTATTGCAAAATTGGTGTTCGGATTATCCGAAATTTCGGATTTTAGGGGTTCGGATTTCTGAGGTTACACTGTAGAAACAGTTGCCTCAGCTCATATAACTATATTTTGTGCAGTTTGTTAAAATTGTGAGTGGTTTGGTTAAGTATTATTTCAGTTCAATCAAAGAAATATAGACTTGTAAATAAAAATGTTTTTAGATTTGCTAGTAGCGTGTTGAATTCGTTGCTGGTTGGAAAGAGATAGCCAGCTTCCCTCACCCGCTAAGTTCCTGCTACTGTGAAGCTTTCCCCTTTGTAAGCTTCAGATCCCTGCAAACCTACTGCACTTCATAATATGACATGTAAAATTTTGATAATTAAGGTTTGGGAAAGTTGTGCTACTGCAATGATTGCAAAAATGAGACTGAACAGGCTTTAACTTGGAGAGTTCAGTTCAAGGGAACTTTGCAATAACCTTGACCAGGATAGCCATAACCTGTCTATTGCAAATTAATTACAACAAAATGTTTGATACAAAAATTAGAAAAAAACATCGTAATTCACATCCATAATAAGGCCTAATTCAATATTTTAAAAAATCTGGTGTGAAACACTTACACAACTTTCTGTTGCCAATATAGGTAATGAACAATATAACCTATGTTTAATCATGAGTGAATGATGCAAAAAGAAAATCAACTTCTGTTCGACTTAAAAAATCATGGAAAATCACTAATAAACTAAGTGCTGTAGAAAAAAATGCTTGAAATAAAAGTTTTACGTTTAAATTTCCTATAACTTTGATCATATACACTTTTGTCATAAAAAGCATACCAACGCTGCATTCTTAAAAATGCCAATTTTGATGAGCGAAATATGAAAAATCACTAATATTGATGTTAAACTAGCATTATCGAAAAAAGTATGTTTGAAATATAATGTTTTTAAAGATTAACTACGATGATTGTATACACTTTTGTTCTAGAATGAATATTAAGGGCGCAATCTTAAAAAAACATTTTTTCTACGAGAGCACAACCTCCCCAAGAATTTCAGCAGACATGGCGCCTTCCCCTTTGTCGCCTTGATACTTTGCCCAAATCTGGCGATGTATTTATTTATAAGTTAGTTCAATACGCTGTTTTATATTCATCAATTAACAATATTCAAATTTAAACAAATATACTTGATATACTGTATTAATTAACTCAATTTACTGATAATTTAATATAATATAAAATAAAACAATAATCTCTGAGTTACTGATGACATGACGTCATTCAATAACAAGCTTCACTTAAAAAAGTAGTTATTATAGAGTACAAAAAAACAGTTTACAATATTATATTACATATGATAAAAATATAATTAGTTCTGAAATTTGTAATTTAGGTTAAAACAAACAAACTTATACATTTTCAAATAATAATTTTTTTAAAACGTTAATATTTTAGCGTGGCATAGTTGTTACACTGTAGTGATTCCATCATATGGAATTTTAGAGAGCGCCACTTGTTTATGCCGAGAAGAAAGAGCACGCATGCAAGTGTCTTGAAAAGTTTTGATTATGCATAATTTTGTAATCAATTTTCTTAGTTTAAGTAATAGTTTATTTTAATTTTTTATTGTTCCATCAACACTTGCTTAAAATGTCTACAATTTTAGAGAAAATTGCTGCTATTGAGGCCGAGGTAATGTATTCATATAAATATTACATGTTGGCAACCCAATAAGGTTAATAGTTAACCTAATAAATTGTGTCTTAGTATAATGTAATGTTTAGTTATCTGTTTATTAGTTCTTAGTATGTTTGTTATTAACGGAATAGTTTTTTTCATTTATTTGTAGATATATTTCATTCAAGTTTTATGTTTTGGGTTAATTCAATAAGTGTTCAAAATTAATCCGGTAACGATATCGTTTAGTTTCTTTGTATTATGTTCTTTTTTTATTAAAACAGTAAGCTGTATTTTTTTAATTTAAATAAAAATGTTCGGTCAAATGTTCTAATAAAAAACGGACTTTGCACGTCTTGTCTGCTGGTAATTCGTAAACTTTTATAACATTCACCAATAAGCGTATTTAGTTTTTACACAAAAATTTCCCAAAACAGTGTTTCAGAGATAGCTTGTCAATATTTGAATATACTTTGTTTAAATTAAGATTATTTATGTTTTTAACAAAACGTGTCATATTTACTGCAGAAACTAATCAAATGTAATTTTTTTGGTGAAAAACGAAACATAAAACAAAGTTGACTTTTATTATGTATTCAGTTGTCAAAGACAACTGGGAAAGATGAAATGTGTTTCCTTAAATCATAAATAAATGAAAACTGTGGGAAATATTACTGAATCTAATAGAAATAGTCAGTTGACATCTAGTAAACTAGTTCTAAACTTTGTCAGCTAAGCTAAGACCCGATCAAAACAGTTTTATTGAAGAATTTTACGTAGGGTGAACCATCAGAAAAAGTTAACGTTCATTATACAGGAAATTTACAATTGTTAATTTTGTAAAAATAAATTTATATTTTTATTACCTTAACATGTTGAGTGCCACCTAGAAATGACTAGACGACTTTCTAAGCCCAACATACTTTTTAGTAATTAGGTTAAATAATGTATAAAAATAATATTTATCCTTAGTAGGGATTTTATTGTGCAATTTTACAGCAAAAAAAATAAAGATGCGTACGTGGCGCCAGTAACCCTGCGATTGAATTATCCGACTGAGGGGTTGCTGGACGTACATGTGGCGCCCGCTTTGTTTTTTGTATTTATACACAACTAGCGCATGCATTTTCAGTTTCGTTGCTGTTTTATTGTTTACATATGTATTAATCAAAAATGTATTGTATTTATTAGTCTTAATATTCGAACAAGCAGTAAGTTGCATAACAAAATATTCTCGGTAAAACCGAGAAAGAGATTTATTACCTTACGACGACATCTTGTGAAACATTTTTCTATAAATACGATTGTTTTGACAGCAGTAAGCAGGAACGACACCGGATATGATTCATAAATTGTAAACATTTTACTGCACAAAATCCACTGGTTCTATTAAAATTGTACCCTAGTACAGTGGTAGAAGGGGTTTGACTAATAAACAAAGAATGTTTTATTTGTTTTATGTTTATTAGAAAAATGAAGAACAATGTTGATTTTAATGAGTTCACTACACACTAAATGAGTACACTGTAAATATTTTCTGTTTACAAAAATAAGGAGTAAGTTAGATAGAAAATAACATTGATGATGTAATAATGATTGGTTATAGTCATCATAACCATTATAAACACTTATTAAAACAAAAACCTGAAACCACGAACCGATACACGTTTACTGTAGTTCAATTAACACGCCACTAAAATCTAAAGAGCACAACTGAAAAACCGATGATGGAAGCAGGCCAGAGAAATGATACTTTGTAGGACGCACACGTGGCGCTTTCGGCGCAGCAGATGAGGTACTACTCGGCGCCACGTATGCGTCCATGGCGCTGAACGTGTTAATTATAATATTATCATAAACGTTTATTTGTAACTAGGCTTGAGGTTGTCAATTGTAAACAAAGTACTGTAATAGGCTACCTTATTGTAATTCTTCTGCACCCGAGAAAACATCATCAAACGACTACTTGAAACATTTTCCAAATTTACAACTAGTTTTTCTACCTGAACTTTGCTCAAAGAATCTAAATCTCGCATGCGTTTCTTCTCCTTTTCCACGTGAGCTACACGGTTTTTCCACTTATCCACCGATACTTCAGAAATCCCGGGTCTTTTCCATTTTCTGTATGCCACTATCAAAACCAAATTCCCTGAAGGATCACAGTTCTCCCACTCCTACGTCTAGCGTGCCAATCTGACTAGCAATATTCCTGCGTAATGTCAACTCCACTCCCATTTCAAAGTTAGTTACTACACAGTCTGCTATGAATTTTGTACAATTACTTAATAATATTCGGATGGAGGAAGATGCTGCAGAGTTACTTCAGGAAGAGGGGTTATCACATAATCCCAGAAGATGTAACAACTAAAAACAGCATTTTTTCATACGTTACAAAAAATTCATTTCATCCTTCACCGTCTGCATTAGCAGCAATTTGCAAAACAGTCGGACGTTAAACCAAAAAAAACAAACTAAAAACAGTCTGTGTGAACACTCACACGACTTTCTCTTCCCAATGTAAATAATTAAAAAATATAACGTAATAGTAATGTAATAATAATTAAACGTAAATAATTAGAATAAGTTTAGTAATAAGTTATAAAGAACTTGTAAATAAAAATATATATAATAATAAAAAAACTCAGAATAAAACAATCAATATTATAAATAAAACAACAGAACTTGTAACGTAGTACTATGTTACACTACTAAGTTCGGTATGAGTATTCAGTAAGTCAGAGAGTGGGAGAAATGAACACATGCGCAACCCTTTTAGGGAATTCGAATTTGATAGTAACATACAGAAAATGGAAAGACCCGAAATCCCAAATTCAAAAAGTTTCCTTACTTCTTGAATCTTAAGTGTCTTATTAATTGTAGCCACGTAATCCTTAACCTGAGCCCACACTCTATAGGATTCAGGTTACAGTGGTATGGCTGCAATCGTAGCACTGTAGCTACAGTTGCTCACCTTTGCCAGTTCATCTACTTTATATAAATTAAATTTAGGTTTGATTAATTTCAATTTGTCTTTAAAGTTAAACTTTCAACATGCTATTGTCGCACTGTACCCTTTTACTTTTTAAGCAGTCAATTTTTTGTAAATTTTTTTTTGAAGATTGATTTAAAATCTTTTCCTTTCTTAAATCCACCCATGTTCATGTTAGGTCGTCGTTGTTTAGGTCAACAGCCGAAAGGCTGGTTTGAACCTGTAGAGGTTTTACTAAGTAAAAACGAGGACTAAGGTGGTTTACCTAAGCCTTCCTCACTGAGTTGAAAGAGTATGCTTAAAAGCATGCCAGGCCCTCCGAAAAGCACTCACTTTCTATCCTGCAAATGACACCTTCACTTCATTCACCACAAGGTCTGGCTGCATTAGTGAAATTCATTACTCTCAGAGGAGATAATTCTGACTAGTGTCTTTTACACCTCTACCTCTTCTGTTCATAAATAGTTCAGTCATATGACTGACTATGTGATAAGAAACAGAACTATTTTTTTTAGCCCTGGACCAAACAGATAGAGTGCAATTAAAATAATACTCCACCTGCCCGTTTTGGGCATCATGTTAGGTCATAAGGTTCATTATTTGGAGTGGCAAGAAAAAGTCGTGTGAGTGTTACTAGATTTTCTTAAGCAGGTATCATTTACCTGCTATGTAGACTTAGTATGGTTTGCATGTTAATATAAGTTTTCTGTTGTTATTTTGTAGATGGCTCGAACTCAGAAGAACAAAGCGACGGCTGGACATTTAGGGTTACTGAAGGCTCGACTTGCTAAACTGAGGCGTGAGTTGATCACGCCTAAAGGAGGTGGCGGTGGGACTGGAGAAGGTTTTGATGTCGCCAAAACTGGTGATGCACGAATCGGTTTCGTTGGTAAGATCATATTTTACTAACCATTCGAAGAATACATCTTTAGGGTAAGCGCACAGGGCGCTGTTTTCAGGTTGGTGGATGGCGCTGGTTGCAGGCACTGATTCACGTTGGCGAGTGCACACAGTGGGAGCATGTAGTACGCACTTACACCTTCATTCAGTTGTCCGTATCTCTAGACAACTTCCAGTAACAGCAGTGATGATGAATTATTTCTTATGGAAAGCATTTAAATTGTTATCTTATAAACACGATACCATTAGTGAAATAATTAAGAACAGAAAATTGTACAGGGAGTTTCATCATCTGTTTCCACAATTAAATAAATATTAAGACAGTTTTTTTAAATACATGAGAATGACTCTGGAAATGTTTCATATTTAGATATTTATTAGTATTTAGATATTAACAATTCTGTATCCACAACATTGTGAATTACCATTTTATAAACAATTCATTATTATTTATGATCGTGTATTATATGATGCCAAGTACATTAGCAACCTGCCAGCAGAGCAGCATGCCGGTTTATACTAAAGGAACCCATGAGCTAATATGTGCAGGTGACCAACACCCAGGTTCTTTCCCCAGCGTTTGCTGTGAGACATTTCATTAAATATAATGACATATTTCTGCTTGTAAGCAACTATCAAAAGAGCAAAATATTTTTTTGATAGTTCTTTTTTTTTTTTTTTTTTTTAACAGTATAGTTTTTCTTTTGCAATCAGTTAATAAATACAATAACTTTAAGAAAATATGTGAAAATCTGAGTAAAGTCCTTAGAATTAAAACACAAACGACACTCAGTAGTGTGTTTGAAAAAGACCAAACTGTGAAGAAACAAAAAATATATCTATACAAAATCAAACTTGATGAACCGTGAATCAGTATCCCGAAACACAAAGTGTTGAAGCTGGAGATGACAATGACGATGGTAGAGATGAAAACGACGGCAATTATGAGATGCTGATGATTAGGAGTTGAAGTAGAAAAGATGAAAAAAATTTAAATGACTAACAAAATCATAGAGGTAAGTCCAATGGTTTAAAGCGTTTCAGTCTGTAAGTATCTTCGCTGTTGTCAAGGAGGCTAATCGCTAATGGATTCTGATGGTCTTCTAGTTTTTGTAAATGTTTTTCGCTACGTTGTTTAATTTCTTCTTTGATAGTTCTTCTAAAATATGGATTTTAATACAAACTCTAAATTGGTAAAATATTTTCGTGAACATAGTTGTAGATTTACTGTGAAATGTGTTGACAAAAAAAGAAGGCTGCAGTTAGATGAATTGCCAAACAGTTTTTGATCTAATACAGTAATTTAAAAAAAATTAAAAAAATATTTGGTGAGACACACACACACACGACTTTCTCTTGCTTATATAATTAATGACCCATATAACCCATGTTTAATCATTAATGATGCAAAATGAAAATCGACTTATGTAGGACTTGAAAATACAGGAAATCAGTAATTCCCTTTAAACTAGACTTTGTAGAAAAAGTGCTTCAAGTAAAAGATGTAGGGTTTTAATTTCCTATAACTTTTAGAGCCTAGTTTAGAGTGATTTTCCGTATTTTTAAGCCAAACTGAGGTTGATTTTCATTTTGCGTCTTTCTTTTCATGATTAAAATTAGGTTATGTTTAGGTTAGTTTTTTGTTTATTTTTAACTGTTTTATTGTTAATGTTAAGTTATATTTAATTATTTTCATTGGCAGGAGGAAGTTGTGTGAGTGTTTCACACCAGATTTTTATATTTTTACATGGTTTTAAAGAGTTTTCTTTCCTGATTTGCCCAAAAGTTGTAAACTTTAAATTCATGCAAATATATTTTCTTCGTTTCATTTCATGAAATTGAGCTTATTCCATAAGCATACAGAATATGAGTCATCTCTCTTCTCATCTCACAACACACTACGTTGGTTGACATTGTGTTGACAATGTTTTATTTAAAGACTAGCTAAAGTACCTGTTCTTCGAACGGTTTCCTTGGTGCCGTGGATAGTCGGTTGGGGTATCGTGTTCGATCCCTGTCAGGTCTGATATTCTTTAACTATGTATTGTTATCTACCTCCTTTCAACGTCAGCAATAGTATTTTTTTATGAAAAATCTGGTGTGAAACACTCAAACAACTTTCTCTTGCCAATGCAAATAATTTAAACCAAAAAAATAACCTAACATTAGTAATAAAACGTTAAAAATAAACAAAAACTAATCTTAAAAAACATAACCGTATTTTAATCATGAGTGAAAGACGGAAAATGAAAATCGACCTCAGTTTGGCTTAAAAATATGGAAAATCACTCTTTTCACGCAAAACTAGGCTCTGTAGAGAAAAATGCTTTGAATAAAAGTTGTACAGTTCAGCCGTCCTTAGTTTGCCTCTACTGTCAACTAACCAAAGCCAGCTACTACAGGGTGCACCCTGGAGTCCACGACTTTATGGATGTCGTACGCCTATTAAGTTAACTATCTTTTAAATTATAAGTACTTAAAACATCAGTCATGATATGATGTAGGCCTAACAATTTCATTTATAAAAATATTTTAAAAAGTATTTTATATTTAAATACTCTTGAAAGTATTTTGTTGTTACTTTTTAATCAGCGTGTACTCATTTTTATATAATGCGCATGCTCAGTGACATCATTATTTGTTTACATTAAGAGCAAACTAAGAAAGGCTGGACTTTAGATCTTTTAATTTCCTATAAATTTGATTATATAAACTTTTGTCGTAAAATGCATACCAAGGCTGAAATCTTAAAAAAATAATTTTTCACTTGTTTTCATGAGAAAAAAAACAGAAAATCGCTAATTACCGCTAAACTAAGCGTTACACAAAAAAATATTTGAAATAAAAGTTGTAGGATTTTAAATTCTACAACTTTAATTATATAAATTTTTGCGCTAAAATGCATATTAAAGCCGTAATCTTAACAAAACAATGTTTTTACGTGAAAACAGCCTCGCCAAGAATTCCAGCAAACATGGCGCCTACCCTGTCTTGTAGAGCATAAAAAATTTAGTAAACTAGGCGATTTTAAAAAAAATTGTAGGACCAGTTTTTGAGAAAATCGCAAGAAAGAGAAAAATTACACGAAGAAACTACTACTTCCGGTTGACCGATTTTGATGAAAATGTTCGTGTCGGGTCCGGTAGTGGTATGTAACTTAAGTTTCAAGTTCGTACGATGTTCCGTTCTTGAAATAGTCTGTTCACACACAGGCCAATCGCTAAAAACATGTTTTTTGGATTCAGGGGGTCTGAAAATGTGTAGATCCGGTGAAAACTCGATTTTGAAAAATCGACACGAAAACAATACTTTCCTTCTTATATATTCATATAGGCAAGAGAAAGTAAAAAACTAGTTGAATTTATAATTAAAGCGAGATCTTGGTGTTTTTAAATTAAGATGTGCAGCGCTGTATTATTTTCATAATAAAATGAAAGGTAAATTACAATAGGAACACCACGATGGTGACCACTATTAAGACGACTGATTCATTTTTGACAATGTGATCAAGAAAAGGTGTATAGGGTATTGTTGGAATGGGTAGGTAGGTAACTGACCGAATGAATACAGGTTTTACCAGTGCGTAGGCCTGTGTTTGTTTTACCGTTATTTTGTATGTTAATATTTTTCTATAAAATTGGTTCATTTATTTTTTTACTTTCTCTTGCCTATATGAATATATAGGAAGGAAAGTATTATTTTCATGTAGATTTTTCGAAATAGACTTTTCTCCGGATCTACACGTTTTCAGACCCCCTAAACCCAAAAAACATGTTTTTAGCGATTGGTCTGTGTGTGTGTGTGTGTGTGTGAACAGAATATCTTAAGAACGGAACATCGTACAAACTTGAAACTTAAGTTACATACCACTACCGGACCCGACACGAACATTTTTATCAAAATCGGTCAACCGGAAAAAGTAGTTTATTCGTGTAATTTTTCACTTTTTTGCGATTTTCTCAAAAACTGGTCCTACAATTTTTTTAAAAATCGCCTGGTTTGCTAAATTGTTTATGCTCTACAAGATAGGTTAGGCGCCATGTTTGCTGAAATTCTTGGTGAGGCTGTTTTCACGTAAAAACATTGTTTTCTTAAGATTACGGCTTTAATATGCACTTTAGCGCAATAATTTATATAATTAAAGTTGTTGAGAATTTAAAATCCTACAACTTTTAAACATTTTCTTGTATAATGCTTAGTTTAGCGGTAATTAGCGATTGTCTGTTTTTTTCTCACGAAAACGTGTGAAAAATCTATTTTTTTAAGATTTCGGCCTTAGTATGCATTTTACGACAAAAGTGTATATAATCAAATTTATAGGAAATAAGGGATCTACAAATTTCATTAATAGCATTTTTCTCTTCAGAGCCTAGTTTAGCGTGAAAGAGGGATTTTCCGTATTTTTAAGCCAAACTGGGATTGATTTTCATTTTGCTTCTTTCACTCATGATTAAAATTAGGTTATGTTTATTATTGAGGTTAGTTTTTTGTTTATTTCTAATGTTTTATTACTAATGTTAGCATTATTGTTAATTACTTGTATTGGCAAGAGAAAATTGTGTGAGTGTTTCACACCAGGTTTTTTAAATTGGTGATAGCTTCATTATTATACATGAAAATGAAAATTTTTACATAATCAAACTTATTCAAGTTTAAACGTTTTGTAATTTCGATTAAATAACATTTTTTGATACATTGACTTTTAACGGAGATATTCGTAGTTTTTTGTTTACCTCTTCCTCTGAACTCCCCCATCCTTTTGAGGTATTAAAAAAAAATTATAGCCTATTTCCATTTCGATTATGTCCAGAACTTAGATACAGAAATTCATTGAATTTGGTTCAGCGGTTCTTGTGTCATGCCGTAACATACAAGCAGACAAAAATTCAGCTGAACTTATTTTTGCTATTTACATGGTACATCGGGCATAGAAACAAAATTTGGGGCATTTTGAAAAATTGTACAGACGAAATCACAATTTTATTTATATAGATTTAGTTTTAAACGGTTCTTTTCAGGAGGAAACTACTGTGCTTTAGTTGTTACTCACGGTTTTTCTAAAAACGGTTAAGTGTGTTGTTGTTACTTTAATCATTTATTTAATGATAGGGGTTTGAAGTACAAAAACACTATGCGAATTGGGTCCACTATGTTTAAGGTGTAAATTTTTTTTTTTTATTCCTAATTTGTGTACGTTGCAATCTGTTCAATTGAGAACAATAAGCAACCCCATGACCCAGTCAGATGAGAATGATGTGTATGACGTGTAAATGAGGTGTAGTCTTGTTCAGACCCAGGCCGACCATTCCTGAATAAGTATGGTTAATGGAACCCCAACTATCAAAGTACACCGGTAAACACTGTCCAGTATTCAAATCCGTATAAAAGTAACTACCTTTACTTGTTTAAAGTGTAATTAAACAAATCTTTTTCTGTTGTGTTTCAGGTTTTCCATCGGTCGGTAAATCTACATTGTTGAGTAATTTGGCCGGCGTTTATTCAGAAGTAGCTGCTTACGAATTCACTACCCTGACAACTGTACCTGGATGTATTAAGTATAAAGGAGCTAAAATTCAGGTAAGCTTTCATTGTTACTTTCTCTTGCCTATATCAATAATGTATAGGAAGGAAAGTATTTGTTTTCCTGTTGATTTTTCAAAATCGAGTTTTCACCGGATCTACACGTTTTTCAAACCCGCTGAACCCAAAAAAAAAATGTTTTTAGCAATTGGTGTGTGTGTGTGTGTGTGTGTGTGAGTGAGTGTGTGTGAACAAAATATCTCAAGAACGGAATATCATACGAAGTATAAACTTGAACTCAAGTTAGGTACCATAAGAGGACCCAAAACAAACATTTTCATCAAAATTGGTCAATTTGATGTAGTAATTTATTCGTGACATTTTTTACTTTTTTGTGATTTTCTCAAAAAAATGGTTCCTAAAATTTTTTTAAAAATTGCTCATTTACCGCATTTTTATGCTTTAAAAGATAGTACTAGTACTGTGTTAGCGTTATGTCTGCTGAAGTTCTTGGTTAGGCTGTGCTCTCTTATTATAACTTTTATTTCAAACAGGTTTTTGTATAACGCTTAGTTTAGCGGTAATTAGCAATTTTCTCTTTTTTTTCTCATGAAAACGTGTGAAAAATCCATTTTTTTAAGATTTCAGCTATTTCGGAAGGCATTTCGGCCTTGGACACAAAATGGCCATTTTACAACAAAAGCGTATATAATAAAATTTATAGGAAATTAAGAGATCTACAACTTTTATTTATAGCATTATAGTACAGTGCCTAGTTTAGCGTGAAAGAGTGATTTTCTGTATTTTTAAGCCAAACTGAGGTTGATTTTCATTTTGCGTTTCTCATATATGATTAAAATTAGATTATGTTTATTGAGGTTAGTTTTTTGTTTTCTAATGTTTTATTACTAATGTTAGGTTATATTGTTAATTATTTTTGTATTGGCAAGAGAAAGTTGTGTGAGTGTTTTACACCGGATTTTATTTGTCTGCAGTTATTGGATTTGCCGGGTATCATAGAAGGTGCTAAGGATGGTAAGGGTCGAGGTCGTCAGGTGATTGCGGTTGCTCGCACGTGCAGTCTCATATTCATCGTCCTCGACGTACTCAAACCGTTGCAGCATAAAAAATTAATCGAGCATGAGTTAGAAGGCTTCGGGCTTAGGCTTAATAAAGCACCACCAAATATCGGATTCAGGAAAAAGGAGAAAGGTGGAATCAATTTACAGACTTTGGTGAGTATAAAATTTGATATATGTAATTGTATGAATATAATTCTGTTCTATTTTAATTCTGTATAAAAACTGTTCTATTATATTAACCCTCTTGCAGCGGACTGTTTCGCGTAAAACAGTAAAACCGGTTTCGTATAACCACGACCTTATTTAAAATGTTTTATCTAGCGTCATTACTAATGTAAAATTATGAAAAAATTACAGCTAATTCATATAAAACGTACGCACATTTTGAATATAATAACATGAAAATCGCTTTATTATTCTTTGCGTTTAGAGCGAGCGAAATGTTCACCCGCGAAAATTTGGTGTTTACTTTATATTTTTTACTATAACGGGCTTAAATTTCAGTTAACAAAAATTTGTATAAAACATGGTTTGTAGGTAAGAGTTTACTGAATAAATTGGTATTTTTCATTTTATTTTCCGTAAATATTTCACGGAGTTACAGAGTTTTCAAATTATTAACTAGATCAAGAATTGAACGTGCAAGCAGTTACATATATTTCACAACTTTTGAAGTGACGTCACACAAACAACATTATCTTTAGGGTGCAGCTATTATCAAAGATATATAGGAAATTGTTTTATCTACAAAAACCTGTTTTCAAAACATTTGTAACGTGCCAGACAAGGAAGAACATACAATTTACTTTTATCTCTGTTTTTACCATTATTTTTTGTTCCTGGAACTGATAAACCCCTCCACAGAATAACATTGACCTCTCTGTCTGTCAGAAAGAGCAAGGTTCTATTCAGAAATCCCCTTCCACAAGCCAGAACAATCAGAATTCATCTACGTTCACTATGTCATGTATACCACATGAATGAGTCGAAAAAGGGAAATTCTATAACCTTGGCTTTTAACATCGCACTGTACAGGGAATAAAAAATTTCCCTTTTATGATATTCTTATTCTGAAACGCCTATTACACCTGTTAAGAAATCTACTACGAAATTCATACCATATTTTTTGTTCTACGATGTATACTGACTGTGATGTCATGCATTTAGTGAATGACCGCGCGATTCAACCGGTTTGCCACTATAGTGGTATTTCGGTGTATAAGGGTTAAAATGTTCATCCATTTCACTAAATTTATGTCAACATAAATTTGGTGAAATGGATAAACATTTTAATATAATAGAACAGTGTAATTTAAAAAATAAAAATAAAATTGAAAAATATGAAGTGTTTCACATTTATAAATATTTATTAAAAGAGCAAAAGCAGGACATTTTGAATGAACAGATCAAATTTAGGAATGATGAGGTGATATTGTCTGCTGCTGCTATCTATAGTAAACATGAGAAGGGAAAAATTAGGGGGAATTAATTTTAAGTCAGTTTTATATAAATGACTGAAGATGTATCATCTTCTATAGATTTTTTATAAATAAAGTTTTTGGTTTCAATTATATGTTATTTACTCTGATGATGGTGGATCCACCGAAACACGTGTAAGTGAAAATAAAAGTTGACACAGTTAAAAAGGAATGTTAGAGAAATTTATTATATAAATTCATTACATAAAATAGAATTAATTTCAAACTGCAGGATGCATTATAAAAAGATTTATTTTTGAATACTCAATAAATGTTTTGTTTTTCAGGTGCCGCAGTCAGAATTAGATCTAGACATGGTTAAGACTATTTTATCAGAATATAGAGTGCACAATGCCGATATCACACTCCGATATGACGCTACCAGCGATGACTTGATCGATGTTATTGAGGGCAATCGCATCTACGTACCTTGCATATATCTTCTTAATAAAATTGGTAAGATGTATCTTTATACTGTTTTACTTTCTCTTGCCCTTGAGTTTTCACCCGGTATACACGTTTTCACGGCCCTTGAACCTAAAAAACATGTTCAAGAATGAAATATCTTATAGTGAAAATATTCTGTAAAGGGTAAAAGTGACGTCACAGTGTGTTGGGCCAGTCTAAGCTGGTGGGAGTAGTCTGCATAGAAAAGTCCATTTAATCAAGGAGAGGTGTGCATGATTCGTGCAATTTGACAATTTTGTAGTTGAGTTCTACAAAATAAGTTAAGCTTAACAAAATAGGGTAAGCGCCATGTCTGCTGAAATTCTTGGCGAGGCTGTGCTCTCTTAGAAATGAGATATAGTGAAAATATTCTGTAAAAGCAGTGAAAAGAAGTCTAAGCCGGTGGGAGTAGTCTGTATGGAAAAGTCCATTTAATAAGGAGAGGGGTGTGCGTGAGTAGTGCTGCTTGACAATTCTTTAGTTGCGTTCTAACCTTAACCCTTTCTTACTCAGTGAGGCATAGAACTCACATTGGAGTGAAATAACAGACATAAAAACTTTAATTGTTAGTGACTACTTTTGATTAAGGAGCGCTGGATGTGAAGTGTAATAATTTTCTGTACCCTAGCCAGGAATTGAACCTGAGACCTCCGCTTTGCAGTGTAAGATGCTGACAACTACGCCACGGACGCAACCATTAGTTTCTTTTTTAAGTTAGTTTTACTTAAATATTCGTGTTCATTTACTAAAATAAAGTAGCATTTCGTCGAGTATGTTGAATGTACATACAAGTATATTTTTTAGGCTGTAAATACTGATTTTGTCCATTTTACCAATATTTTTGAATTGTAACCTTTTTTAAGTCTTAAATAATGCTTTGCTACAAATCTAAGCAAGAGAATTTTGTTTAGGAAGCCTGCACATGATTTTTACTTATTCATGTTTGTATAAAGTTAAAAAATTTGGGATTGAAAGGGTTAATGTATTGAAGTGATTAATTAATTATAATTAATTAGTTAGTAATAAGTTAGTTATTGAAGTCAAGTGTTATTCTGCACAAATTTATAATCTATCTTTGTTGTTATAACTCATGTATTTATTTTTATCGTTTACTATATTGCTATTTATTGGATTTTAATTTCTAATGTAGTGTGTCTTATATTACTCAAAGCTGTTTACTTTTTTCGTTGATTCGGTTCAGTTGTGAATCATAAAAAATGAGTGAAAATAGGGGAAAAAATAAAATTGGCAAAAGAGGTCAAGTTTTGCGTAGTCAAAGTCGCGAAATTATTAATAGTGTGATAACGTTTTTTGAGTGGGAATTGGAAGATGGACCGTATCATTGGTTGTCATTTCTTATAATAGTAGCTAATAATATGAGGCAGAGTAGTAGCATTCAAGCTGCTGTTGTTATGCGGTTCGGCTAGTATTACACGTGATTTGGAGTGGAAGGGCAATTCCTTTCTCACTTTCTCACGACTATACCAAGTTGAAACTTGGAACTTAAGTTAGGTACCATAAGGGGACCCAACTTGAACATTTTCATCGAAATTGGTTGACCAGACGTAGTTGTTTATTCGTGTAAATTTCACTTTTTTTTAAATTTTTTTGAAAATTGCCTCACTTAGTACATTTTGTGTGCTTACGGTAAGCAGGTAACAGGGTAAGCCCCATGTCTGCTGAAATTCTAGGGGAGGTTGTGCTCTTGTAGAATGTTTTTAAGATTCCGGCCTGTAGTAGTACAACATGTGTTGCACATACGTAAAGGTTAAGTAGTTTTTAATTTTTAATCAATAATATTTTAAACAAACTACATCACAGTAATTGAATCGTGTATTTCAGAAAGAGACCCAGTCACCTTTTTGCATTTTTTAGGTTAAGAAAAAATTACAGTATTTGAAGGTGTTCGTATGTTGTAGAGTAACATCGGACCTGGTGTACTCTAATTTAAAAAAAATTATTGCAAAATAACCCACCAGTTGGTCTAGAGGTGAAGTTGTCGCCTTGAGTCAGCTGTTGAACAGCTAATTTTTGAGACGAAGGTTCATGGTTCAAATCCTTGTAAAGGTAGTTACTTTTATATGGATTTGAATACTAGACAGTGGTTACCAGTGTACTGTAACGGTTGGGGTTCAATTAACCATACTCTCTCAGGAGTGGTCGGCCTGGGTCTGTACAAGACTACACCTCATTTACAAGTCATACACATCGTCTTCATTTCATTGGTTCGTGTGATCGCTTATCGTTCTGAATTGAACAGATTGCAAGTACACACATTACGGGTTACAAAAAAACTGCAAAATAATCTATAATGAGCTCTCTTGAACAATGAATAGGTAAATTGTTTACAAACATTTGTAACAGTGACCAAGGTACCTTTATGAAATATACTATTCAATTGTAGTAGAATTAAGAGTAAAACAAACCTGGAGCAGTGATCGGAGGGGGGCTCGGGGGCTCTCAGCCTCCAGTGTTGCCACTAAATCCAATGTTACCAGCGCTGACGCTCATTTGCTTACCTCCACTCCCTCTCTTCGCTTTTCTTTCTCTCGTTATGAGATGCATTTTACAGTGAAAATGGTTTTAAAAAATCTGGTGTGAATCACTCGCACTACTATCTTGCCAGTGCAAATAATTAACAATACAACTAACATTAGAATAACCAAAAAACATAGCCTTATTTTAATCATTTGTGAAAGACGCAAAATGAAAATCAACCTTGGTTTGGCTTTAAATACGGAAAATCACTCTTTCACGCTAAATTGGGCTTTGTAGAGAAAAATGCTCTAAATTAAAGTTGTAGATCTTTTAATTTCATATAAATTTGATTGTATACACTTTTATCTTAAAATGCATACTAAGGCTGAAATATTTAAAAAATTGACTTTTTACTTGTTTTCATGAGAAAAAAACAGAAAATCGCTAATTACCGTTATACAAAAACAATGTTTGAAATAAAAGTTGTAGGATTTTAAATTCTCTACAACTTTTGTTATATACATTTTTGCGCTATAATGCATATTAAAGTTACAATCTTAAAAAAACAACGTTTTTACAAGAAAACAATCTCTCCAAGAATTTCAGCAGACATGGCGCCTACCCTATCTTGTAAAGCATAAAAAATTTAGTAAATGAGGCGAATTTAAAAATAAAAATAGGAGGCGTTTTTGAGAAAATCGCAAAAAGTGAAAAATGACACGAATTAACTACTATTTCCGGTTGACCGATTTTGATGAAAATGTTCACGTTGGGTCCGGTAGTGGTATCTAACTTAAGTTTCAAGTTTGTACAATATTTCATTCTTAAGATATTCTGTTCACACACACACACACACACACAGACCAATCGCTAAAAACATATTTTTTGGGTTCAGGGGGTCTAAAAACATGTAGATCCGGTGAAAACTCTATATCGAAAAATCGATATGAAAACAATATATTCATAACGGCCAGAGAAAGTAAAAATACCCAACAAACTTGTTTGCAATTTAAGAAAGGACAGTACACTTTACTGCTAGAACGGAGCGCAACTGAAATATGACAACGGGTTCACGAAAGGTTGCCATGAAAACTGCTCAACCAACATTGGTTGGCTGAGAGCGAGACCGGTGGCTCCTGCTCCCTTTGCCCTCGCTTACTCCAGGTTTGTTGTACTTTAATTCAACTATAACTGACAAAAATAAAGAGAACTGCCCTGATCTGTCAATGTGTAGAGCGCAGAGTGAATGCTCATAAGTCCTTTGTCAGTAATTGTAGTTATATCGACATGCAAATCAATTTGTTCACAATAAAACGATCTATAATCTTACTAGGTTATAGTTTGACGCTTCAAACTAAATTGCATTGGTCTATTTCCTTTTTATATTTTTTGGTTTAGTCGCAGTGGAAAGAGAGAGTAGAAAAAACAAGGAAAGAAACATAAATGTTCTCAATATTTTGTGTACAGTATTCAGATGAACTAACGTCCCCTAGCTGTGGGAGTGAGACGATGCATAACGCTCTCACCCGCACAAGCCATACACGCTGTTCCAATAACATTGTCGTATAATTTTACTCATTGTTGTGAGCAAGTGTTTATGCATCCAGTAAACTAACAACCAAGATAACGACTGTAGTATGTTTTCAGATTTGGATTATAACTGTAAAGACCTTTGCGCGCATGCATAGTTATGCCATGTACAGGGTGATTCACGAAGATATGCAGAAACTTTGAGAGCTCATTGTACATGTAAAAATAATGAAAAAAGTTTATGAAAACATGGGTCCGGAAATGCTTCGCTACCGAGTTACGGCTATCGAAAGATTTCGCCCGGATTTCAGCTCATCAGGTGAAATGAGGTCTTCCTGAAATTCTGGTAAGGTAGATTAAGGGGCGAATTCAATCGTTTCTTATGGTTTTTGACCTGATAAATTGAATAAAATAGGTCCCAGAACTGTAAGTTAAATAGTTTTTGAGAAAACCAGTGTCAAATGCAAAAAATGAAGTGAAAAAAACACATTTTTTCATCTTTGTTTTTCCGGTGAATTTTACTTTGTACTTTTATGAATAAAAATTCATTTAATCAAACATCTATTCGCTTTCTGTGTACTTTATTTACAACGGTTTGTTCAGAAAAAAATTTTCTACATGTTTTATTCAGAAATTTTAACTGTTTCTTGGTGAAATAACAAAGTTATTCTTGCCCAAAGATGAAAAAATGTGTTTTTCGCTCCATTTTTTGCATTTGACCCTGCTTTTCTTAAAAACTATTTAACTTACAGTTCTGGGAACTGTTTTATTCAATTTATCAGATCAAAAACTATAAAAAATGATTGAATTCGCCCCTTAATCTACCTTACCAGAATTTCAGGAAGACTTCATTTCATGTGGTGTGCTGAAATCCAGGCGAAAATTTTGCTAGCCGTAACTCGGAAACGAAGCATTTCCGGACCCATGTTTACATGAACTTTTTTCATTATTTTTACATGTACAATGAGCTCCTAAAGTTTTTGCATATCTTCGTGAATCACCCTGTATCTCCCTCTCACTCGCTCGGCTATGGGACATTAGTTTGTCTGATACCTCTACATACTTGTTTTTTTGAACAAATTAAAACTTGATATCGCATGTTTACTCTTTGTAAACGTTTATCTTGAAAATAAAGTGATTTATTATGGTTTTGTTGACAGCTGTCAGAGATGAATTTTTATATTTACTTTTCTTGCCTATATGAATAAATAGGAAAGAAAGTATTCTTACTATTATTTTTACTTTCTCTTGCCTATATGAATATATAGGAAGGAAAGTATTATTTTCATGTAGATTTTTCGAAATCGAGTTTTCACCGGATCTATACGTTTTTAGACCCCCTGAACCCAAAAAACATGTTTTTAGCGATTGGTCTGTGTGTGTGTGTGTGTGTGTGTGTGTGTGTGTGTGTGTGTGTGTGTGTGTGTACAAAATATCTCAAGAACGGAACATCGTACGAACTTGAAACTTGAAACTTAAGTTACATACCACTACCGGACCCGACATGAACATTTTCATCAAAATCGGTCAACCGGAAGTAGTAGTTTATTCGTATAATTTTTCACTTTTTTCTCAAGAACTGGTCCTATGATTTTTTCAAAAATCGCCTCATTTACTCAATTTTTTATTCTCTACAAGATAGGGTAGGCACCATGTTTGCTGAAATTCTTGATGAGGGTGTTTTTACGTAAAAAAAGTGTTTTTTTAAGATTACGGCTTTAATATGTATTATAGCGCAAAAATTTATATAATAGAAAATGTAGAGAATTGAAAATTCTACAACTTTTATTTCAAACATTTTTTTGTATAACGCTTCATTTATCGGTAATTAGCGATTTTCTGTTTTTTCTCACGAAACGTGTGAAAAATCGATTTTTTAAGATTTTGACTTTAGTATGCATTTTACAACAAAAGTTTATATAATCAAATTTATAGAAAATTAAAAGATGTACAACTTTTATTTAGAGCATTTTTCTCTACATAGCCTGGTTTAGCGTGAAAGAGTGATTATCCGTATTTTTAAGCCACACTGAGGTAAATTTTCATTTTGCGTCTTTCACTCATGATTAAAATTAGCTTATGTTTTTTGAGGTTAGTTTTTTTGTTTATTTCTTATGTTTGTTGATTTATAATGCTTTATTACTAATGTTAGGTTTATTGTTAATTATTTGCACTAGCAAGAGAAAGTGGTGTTAGTATTTCACACCAGATTTTTACTTTTAACCCAACACAGATGTATACCAATGTAGTTTAGCATTGAACTGGAGAGCACAACATTGCTTCATTGAAGCATTGCCATTCATATGTCGCATCATTCTGTGTTTAGCATCATCCTTATCCCTTATTTTATAAATTTCTTGACTTTTTTAGTACAAAATTATTCACTGAAATATGCTGTTCAATAATATATAAGCACATTGCCATAAAAAAATTATAAATAAGTCGGTAAAATCGCGTTATCGTACAAGGATTCCAAATTTTTTGACTATTTTCGAATATCTAATTTTGAACCATTATTACTAAAGTAAAAATAAAGCAATTTTTGCGAATTTTTTTAAAAATAAAGCTCGGTATTCTTGTTAACCCTTATGAATTTTTTTGGATTTTTTTTGTTAAAAAAAAATGGCTGAGGGATAAGAGTAAAAGTGAAAAGACAGTTTTGCAGCCAGCATTTGGCTGCCGTTTACCGCATATCTTGGGTTAAGAATACGTTCATTAATTTTTTTTTAATGTTTACATTATTAATAAGTATTTGATTTCATATTAATTTACTTTTAAACGTTCATTGTGTGAAATGTGGATTTCTAAAGAAGAATAACTTTTTTAATCTGACTTGAACTGGAGAGCTCTAAGAGCTAATTGTAGAGGGTATTATCTAAGAGCTTATTATATCTAAGAGCTAATTGAGTATTGTAAAGGGCATTGATCTAAGAGCTAATTGAGTATTGTAAAGGGCATTGATTGTATTGTATTGCCAAAGGCTTATAATTTAATTTGTTATATTTAATTATATAATTACTGACAGTTTAATATTATAACCCACCGGGTTGGTCTAGAGGTAAAGTTGTCGCCAAAATCAGCTGTTTAACAGCTGATTTTCGAAGACGAAGGTTCCTGGTTCAAATCCTAGTAAAGGTAGTTACTTTTATACGGACTTGAATGCTCATGGGTACCGGTGTACTTTGATGGTTGGGGTTCAATTAACCATACTCTCTCAGGAATGGTTGATCTGAGTCTGCACAAGACTACACCTCATTTACACGTCATACACATCATCCTCATCTCATTGGATCATAGAGTTGCTTATTGTTCTGAAGTGAACAGATTGCAACGTACACAAACTAGAGATTACAAATAAAAATTTTAATATTACGATCTGTATACGAGGCATGTCCAGAAAGTAAGTGTACTGAGGCTGTCATGGATGGAGGGATTTTATTTTCGACATTTTGGTTACACTTCCATGTAGCCTGACTTCTCCCCTTCTTAACGAGATCGGTTCGAGGTCAGTATGTTGAGAACTGTTGACGCGACAACACATTTCGGGAAAAATGTTAATCCAATCTCCCGCCAAGTGCGAAATACGCGGCGTCATCCGTTGTCTCATTTTGAAGGGAAAACCTCTGGTTGAGGTTTATAATGAGGTGAAAACTGCATATGGTGATAAAGCTATGAATTGTACGAGTGTGTACAAGTGGTGTAATGGGGGTGTTGTCACCACTCCTGTGGTCACTGGTCATTGATGAGCTGCTCATTAAGCTGACAGAGGAGGGATTCGAGGTGGTCAGTTATGCTGATGACCTGGTGATCCTGGTCAGAGGAAAGTATACGACAACTATCCGGGAGCGTATGCAGGGAGCCCTTAATCTAGTTCACACCTGGTGTGGACAGGAGGGGCTGCGTATTAACCCGGAAAAAGTGGTTGTTGTTCCTTTTACTAGGAAAAGGAAGATTGCTCTGGATGCTTTGACTCTGGAAGGAGTGGATTTAAACTACTCCCCTGAGGTAAAGTATCTGGGGGTTGTCCTGGATAGGGGCCTAACGTGGAAAGGCCACATGTCCAGGACTGTTGAGAAGGCTACAAAGGCCTTATGGATATGTAAGAGTCTGTTTGGGAAGACTTGGGGGCTTAGGCCTCGTATGGTAAAATGGGCTTATGTGAGCATCATTCTGCCAATGGTCACGTACGCAGCTTTTGTATGGTGGCCAAGAATAAATCTGAGGACGGCGCAGGGTCGGCTGAGGAAGCTGCAGAGACTGGCCTGCCTAGGGATATGTGGTGCAATGTGCACTTGTCCAACGGCTGCTATGGAGGCGATGTTTGATTTGCCTCCTCTTCATATTCAAGTGAAGAAGGAGGCGATAAGAACTGCCTTGAGGCTGGAGGGCAAGATCGGGGTCCCATCAGGGGAGATGGGCCACACCGAGATCTTCAAAGTGATTGAGGGGATGGGTGTGGTAGGTGGTCCTTGGGACAGTATGAACAAAGCATACGACTTCTCCGACACACTGAGGGTGGAAATTTTTGATCGTCAGGAGTGGGCGGAGGGACAGCCAGTGATACCGGAAGGAGCTACCGTTTGGTATACTGACGGCTCAGTGATGGGCGGAAGAGCGGGAGTGGGGGCCTGGGGGGCCGGGGGAAAGATTTCCCTGGCCCTTGGGTGTAACATAACCATCTTCCAAGCTGAAATATTGGCCATTAAGGTCTGTGCGGAGAGGTGTATTGAAAGGGGCCTCAGTGGGTCGCACATTTATATTTTGTCCTATAGTCAGGCGGCCATCAAGGCTTTGAGTTCCTGTACTTTTGAGTTGCGATTGGCCTATGATTGTCGGGAAGTTTTGAATGCCGTGGCCAAGCGTAACGTTGTGACGCTGCGTTGGGTGCCGGGGCACCAGGGAGTGCCTGGAAATGAGAGAGCGGATGCCTTAGCAAAGAAAGGTGCAGCCTCTCACTTCATAGGCCCAGAGCCATTCTGTGGAATTGGTGAGGGCTATTATAGAGGTATAGTTAGAGCCTGGGAAGAGGAGGCTAAAACCTCCTATTGGAATAAGGTGACAGGCTGTGAACAGGCAAAGAAATTCATTGCCTATTCCAGCAGGAAGGCTGGGATATACAATAGACTAGGAAGACAGGACCTGAGGAGGGTAGTGGGCCTGATGACTGGTCATTGTAATCTTGGGTATCATTTATCCAAGATAGGAGTTGCTGAAGAGAGCCTGTGTAGATTCTGTCATGAGGCAGAAGAGAAGGCTGAGCACATTTTATGCAGTTGCAAAGTGGTTGGCTGCAAAAGAAGAGCGCTGATGGGTAAGGATGTGTTAACACCTTCTCAGGTAAGTGCACTAGATCCTAGGCAGATCCTGCGCTTTATTGAAAGTGTGGGTCTTGCATAAATAAGGAATAGGGGCAATCACAAAAGATCTTTTAGGTCGCGGTGAGGAGGGGCTGCAGAGGCCTGAACGCCCATATAGTAAAGTAAAGTAAAAGTGGTGTAATGAGTTTAAAAACGTCGTTTGTCTATTCATGATGATTAGAGGAGCGGAAGACCTTCAATTGTGACTGGCAAAATTGTGGAAAAAATCGAAAATGTGCTCCGTGACGATCACAGATTGACTGTGAATGAACTTTCTGTGATGTTTCCGCGAATCTCCAGATCTCTACTACACGAAACCATCACAGAAACCCTCGGATAATGGAAACTGTCCACGAGTTGGGTCCCAAAACAGCTGACAGACCAACACAAGTTGAATCGAATGGAGGCCGTGCAAGAGTTTTTGAGCAGCTGCAAACTCCATGGAGATGAATTTCTTCGCTCCATCGTTGCTGGAGATGAAACTTGGGTTGCACACTACACTGCTAAAACCGAAAGACAGTCTCAACAGTGGCGTCACATTTCTTCACCCTCCACCAAAAAGTTCAAAACCACAATTTCAGCCAAGAAAATCATGACATCCGTGTTTTTTTACTGTCAAGGCATAATTTTAATTGAATATATGCCTCAAGGGGAGACCATCAACTCTGCAAGATACTATGAGACTCTAAAAAAGTTGCGGAAGGGGATTCAGAACAAGAGGAGAGGCATGCTGCATGACAATGCTAGACCACACACGGCCAACGCCACGAAGGAACTGCTTGCCTCGTTTAAATGGGATGTCCTGAACCATCCCGCGCATTCTCCTGACCTAGCGCCTTCAGATTACTATCTCTTTACCTCCCTGAAGCTGCACATGGGTGGAAAAAGGTTTTCAACCGATAAGGAGGTGGAGAAGTGGACGTAGGAGTTGGCGGGAAACTACTTCGAGGAAGCCATCAAAAAATTGATACCCCGCTTCACCACGTGCATTGAGAGGAATGGCGACTATGTCGAAAAATATCTTACATATGTACTAAAGTAACCATGTAATTTTTTTGTTTAAATAAAAATTTTTGAAACCT
This sequence comes from Catonia carolina, assembly GCA_035578175.1. Lineage (NCBI taxonomy): Eukaryota > Metazoa > Arthropoda > Insecta > Hemiptera > Achilidae > Catonia > Catonia carolina. The sequence continues at coordinate 1,844,218 of JAQMRL010000004.1, forward strand.
AGTACACTTACTTTCTGGATGTGCCTCGTATTCTCCTTATCTGGATTGCAATAAAACCTAAGTAACTTTGATCTGACTTTTTTAGTAATTAAAAAAAGTTTTTTATAAGTTTCAGAACAAAAACTATAATTCGTACGTGATATAAATAACCACCCTAGGTGGAACATCACAGGCCTTAATATGCATTCTATGGAAAAGTGTAGAATAATCAAAGTAGTACAACATTTAAAAACCTGCAACTTTTATTTTAAACAGGTTTTTTGTACAATGCTTAGTTCAGCGGCAATTACCAATTTTCTAGGTTTTTTTTACATTAAAATCTGTAAAAATATTGGAATTTTATTGTGGCCATGGTAGGCATTTTAAGACAAAAGTGTAATTAATCAGAGTTATAGGAAATGATATAAAACCAACAACTTTTATTTTATGCATTTTTCTCTACAGAGTCTAGTTTAGAGGCAATTACTGATTTTCTGTATTTTTTCTACCAAAATCGGTAAATAATGAGATGGGATTTTTTAAGATTGAGGCCTTGGTATGCATTTTACAGTCAAAGTTATAGAAAATTAAAAAACCTACAATTTTTATATCAAGCCTTTTCTTCTACAGAGCTTAGTTTACCGTTCATTGGTGATGTTACATTTTTTTTTTAAGTTTTACGGAGGTTAATTTTGCATCGTACACTCATGATTCAACATGGGTTTTGTTTTATTTACATTGGCAAGAGAAAGTCATGTGAGTGTTTCACACCAATTTTTAATATTGCATTTGAAGTGGTTTTTTTTATAATATTTAATTTGTTATACTGTGTACAATGCAGACGGTTATAATATTTTTGTTAATCTTGTTGATTGTGTTTCCTTTTTGTTGTGTGTCTGTAGATCAGATTAGTATCGAAGAGTTGGATATAATATACAAAATACCGCATTGCGTACCAATATCGGCTCACCATAAATGGAATTTTGATGATTTATTGGAAAAAATGTGGGAATACTTGAAATTGGTCAGAATGTGAGTACAAATAATTTATTCGTCCTTGTTTGTTTGTTTTTTTTGCGTCTAGGAGACTCCAGGAGGAGTATATGACATGTCAGTTATAACACCTGAAATACAATAAGAATCGCACAATGTATCACTACTATCAAGAAAGAAATTCTCGTACGCTATAAAAAGTTTCGCCGATCAAGTAATTTTTCGGATTTTTTTTAAAGGAATGCAAATTATCACAACATTTTAAAAATTGGGGTAATTTATTCGTGCATTTTCTTCCTGCATAAGTAGGTTTTTGTTCAAACATTTTTGTGGAGTGATTAGCCACTTAATAATCATTTCTGTTTCTCGTGTTATGGTTGTGAACGTTGAAATTCTTAAAATTATTTTGCCTAACATACATAATCACCTGAAAAATGTAGAGAGAGGGAACTGTAAGCAATTTAAGCTCCTTAAATAGTGGCCTGCATGAGGTTAGCTGGTTAGTTCCCACCTTGTACAGTCGTACCCCACTCTATACGAACCATTGCTATACAAATTTTTCATTATACAAACTTGATTGTAAACATTTAGTCACCTCGCATTACAAACTTTGCTTCACAATAGGAACATTGTTATATATCTTCATTCAAAAATAAATCTTTATAATGCATCCTGCAGTTTGAAATTATTTCTATTTTATATAATAATTTCACTAACCTTCTTTTTAAACTGCGTCAATTTTACACAGTTTTATACAAATGACTGAATATATATCATCTTCTATAGATTTTAAATAAGTGAGATAAAAATTTTTTAGTTTCAATTATTTTATTTACTCTGATGATGGTGGATCCACCGAAACACGTGTAAGTAAAAATAAAAATAAAAGTGACGCAGTTAAAAAAGAAGGTTAGTGAAATTATTATATAAATTCATTATATAAAATAGAAATTGTTATATATGTATTTTGTTTTCCTAGAAAAGCGATCCAATTTACAATTTGCTGTACTAGAATGTCATAAATAATGCATGTACATTCATATTATGCTTATCACAGTTTTTATGTATAATTTATCAGTAAAGCCTAATTAACTGTAGACTACGTACGCTACTTAACAAAAATTGTTTCTCTATCTCTAGCACTCCGCTTGATTCATCTGGTAAATTCTAACATCCTGCCTCTGTCCTTACATTATCTACTGAATCTTATCTCTTTTATTTCCACTTGGTTCACACTCTTTCTTAGAAATCAATTCACATTCAACCGTCTTGCTTTCAGTTTCAATCCTGTATAACATCCGTGAACAACCATGTTGTCATCGGCGTGTCAAAGGCCTGTTTTTTCTTACATGTTTAATTTTAGTTAAGTGTTTCGTGGTTGTTTGTTTGCTACTGTACTTTGCAATTCAGAATTTTTATTTTGAGAATTGTAAGGTAAAATGAGGACACAACACGGTGTCTTCACCAATTTATGTAAAAGAAACAAACGTCTCCGGACATAAAAATCAAAAAAAAACTAACAAAAAAAAAAGGCTGTACCAGTCAAGACGTATCCCACCAACCAGTTGAGATGAAATACCTCAAAACTGATACATTCGAGGGCTGTAGCACAAGGTGCAAACAAAAACTCCACCACCGTGGTCAGAAGAACCAGGTATGGAAGCGGCCAGGAGAAACCATACCCCAAAAGCTAGAATTAACGGTAGAGCAACACAACACTAAAATGCGGAGGCGAGATGATAAAATCTATGCCGGGTCAGATAAATGATTCATTACACAACACAAGAATATGAGTGACTTAAAGGTATTTATTAATAAAAACAAATAATAACGAAAAAATTATTAGCCCAAAACTGAGCTGGCCTAAAACGTAAAAATCAATAATAGCCTAGTGAATAAAATAAACTTATAAACTAACAATAGGTAATGATCAAATAAAATATTTAAACGTACATAAAACTTTTAATTACGAAACAGAAACAAGTTCTTAGAAATGTTAAATTATCAATAAAGAAAAACAGAATGTAAATACGAATTAATATTTTTTGGAATGAATTTTTTTTTTTTTTCGGAAAATTATATTACTTTTACAGGTAGGGAAACTAAAAAATCTTTACTTAAACAAATATTAATAATAAAAAAACTTTTACGTAATGAACATTAGATATTACTTTACTTTATAAAAAAATTTATTTAATGGTTTAAAAAAAAATGAAAAAAAATGTATGGTTATTCATGTTCATTGGCAAATCATCCGAAAAATCGAATCAAACAAAACACACCAGTCCTAACAAAAGAATTAGGAAGAGGACCACAGAGTTACCGAATTAACAAAAAAAAATGTTCTAAAGTAAATAAAACTGAATTTAAAAAAAAATGGAAACAAAATTTTAAAGAAAAAAATAAAACGGAATGAAAGAGATCCAAGATTTAGAATCGAAATTACGTAAAACAAAAATTCGGGTGATTTACCAAAGAACATAGAATAAACTAAATCTTAGTTTGATTCCATTTTTAAAATAATCAAATTAAACATATTACATTAATTAAATTTATTAATTAATTAAATTTTTTTTTTTTTATTTAAAGTCCAAAAAAAAAGAAAGACTGAAGCTGAGAAAAAGGATACACGAATATCCTAAACAATGACTTAAGTGTTGGATGTAGATTTCAGTTGCAGTTAAACCGTACATCCCCGAAAATAATAGGAAATAAAAATTTAATCAAATTATTTAAATTAAAGAGAAAAATTAGGAAATAAAAATTTACATTAAATTATTTAAATTAATGAGGAAAATTAGGAATTAAAAATTTACATTAAATTATTTAAATTAATGAGGAAAATTAGGAAATAAAAATTTACATTAAATTATTTAAATTAATGAGAAAATTTAGAAAATATAAATTTACATCAAATTATTTAAATTAATGAGAAAATTTAGGAAATATAAATTTACATCAAACACCGTATTAATTATTAACCGAAAATATCAAGAAAACAGACAAGCCAAAATATAAGAAAAACCAAAATTCCGAACCAAAATTTAAATTAAAAATTTCGGTATTTAAATCTAAGAAATTCAATAATAAAGTTCATAATGGAAAAATTACCTGAAAAAAAATTCTAGGTGAAACAGTCGTCAAAGATTCCCAAGTCGAAAGTGAAAAAAATTCACACGCATAAGAAAAACATAAAAAAATGAGCATACTCCCCTCTCCTACTGCAGGAGGCCAATACACCAAGTCAGCGGACTCAGCGAAAAAAAGGGAATAGAACGTAAATCGCACGTGTCAAATAGAACTAATGTGATTTATTGAGATTGAAAATAATTAAATTAAATACAAGGAAAATATTTCAATAAAATACGCAGTTGAATTAAAAATGAACTTTGAGACCGGAAATGCATAAATAATAAGAATCATACGATGAAATTCTTTTAAAGAAAAATTAATTTTTAAATAATGATTTTTATAATAATGTTAAAGAAAAGAAATTTATAAAATCACTATAGTATGTCCCAAAAGTAAGGTGAACATATGACTTGAAAATAATAGCAAATTTTTCATTTAAAAGAAATGCAAAAATTTATTTAAATCAAAATTCTAAGGGGTTTCAAAGATTTTGAAACTCCTTACAGAATGTCTTCGAGAGGTATATCCTGGTCAGCAAAGAAAAGAAAACCAATGATAATTGAGATTAAAAATGAAATTGTTTCTAAATTGGAACTGGAGTGTTGGAGGTGGATTTGGCTTCAATGTATGGATTGAAAAAGTCTACTACTGCCTTAATCATCGAGAACAAAGAAAGTATTGAGGCAACTGCTGTTGCAAAAGGTGAACCAGGATTGACAGACGCAGAAATGTAATTCATGATTACGTAGCGGGGGGCGCAGCCCGTTTATGAATTCCACTTCAGAATGGATTAAGCTCGTATAGTGAGGTACGACTGTATTGTTAACCCTTCTAAGCCAGATAGCCCTTATACGGTTGTTAGATGATGATTTTGTAAGTACTCAACAGTTTGTGTAAAAGTGAAGGTCAACGTACGTGCACACCGGTAAACATTACAGTTAACCCTTTAACGTGTTCATATTTTTATCATTCATACTCCCCATCTGCGTGGGTTTTTTTTCACAAAACAGGCAAAATGTGCACATGCAACTTTATTTACATGAAAACAGATAGCTATTATATACAAATTACTATAATTGTCACTTACCTTATAAAATAAACTATTTACAAGTATTTTTGAGTTCTTTTTTAATTACGTACATTTTAAAAATTTGTAATCTTTGAAGAACTTTTCCAAAAATAAACCAGCTTCACAATTCGGACACCAGTATATACTATCTCGTCTTTTTCCATTTTTGTAGCATACAATACACAAAACGCAATAAACTTGTGTATGACACAATAAACACCATAATCACAAAACATACATCGACACCAGCTGATCAGAAAAGCAAGCGGTCTACATCAACTTTTCATTGATCGATACAATCGAATTACCGTACGATATCAATAATACGAAACTTGCAATACGTAAAACTAACCCTTGAATGTATAAGGAAGAAAGTATATATACGAGGGCAAATCAAATATAAACGGTAATTTTGCTGTTGACTGTACCAAACATGTTCGGACCAGATGTGGCGGTGAGCAGTTGTTGTTTTGTTTAATAGGAGTGGGGGGAACAGCTTACTTCGCAGCATTGTTGCGTTCTGCCGTCAGTACAGCCATGACCGAGCGAGAGGTACATCCATCTGTTGCCCAACGAATCGTCATAAAAGTTTTAGCAAATGAACATGTTAAGCCTTCGGAAATTTTTACTCGTTTGCGGGCACAGTTTGGGGACACTACTCTGTCTAAGAATCGAGTGTATACGTGGGCCAGAGAATTTAGGGGTGGGCGAGAACGTGTTGAAAACTAAAGTCACCGTCGACGCCCAAGGTCAAGTCTCACAGATGACAACATTAGTGCCGTTCGAGAGCTTATTGAAGGTGATCGCCGGTTAACTGTTCAAGAAATCTCGTCAGAAATTGGTATCAGCTACGGGAGTGTTCAGTCTGCAATCACAGACCACCTTGGCTTCAGAAAGATTAGTGCTCGATGGGTTCCGAGGTTGCTGTCCGGAAATCAAAAACAGGTCAGGTCGGAGATCGCTGGGAGACTTCTGCATCGATTTCAAGAAGAAGGTGAAGATTTTTTGAGACACATCATCACATGTGATGAGATGTGGGTCCACCATTACACTCCCGAATCAAAAATGGCAAGTAAGGAGTGGCGAAGGAAGGATGAAGGCTGCCCAGTGAAAGCCAAAACTCATCTCTCAGCCGGAAAAGTTCTTGCAACAATTTTTTTTGACTCAAGGGGAGTTCTACTCATTGATTTTCTTCACGATCAACGAACAGTGAATGCGGCTTACTACTGCCAGGTGCTACAGTCGGCAAAAACCAGTTACCGAAACAAAAGACGAGGTGTGCCCATTAGAGATGTCATCCTTCTCCATGACAACGCAAGGCCTCACTCCGCATTGTTGACAAGGGATAAATTGGAAGAAATGGGCTGGGAAACTCTCAAACACCCTCCTTACAGTACAGACTTGTCCCCTTGTGACTACTTTTTGTTTGCGCCTCTGAAAGAATCATTTGGAGGAAAACGATTTGAAAGCAATGAAGATGTCGAGAAGCACGTGCGCGATTGGTTGACAACTCTCCCTCAATCTTTTTATGAACAGGCAATATTCAAGCTTCCAAATCGGTGGCAGAAGTTTGTAGATAATGCAGTAGACTATATTGAAAAATGTTGAAGGCATAGTTTTTGTATAATATTATTCAATAAATATAATTTTAAAAATTACTGTTTATATTTGATTCGCCCTCGTACATATATATATATATATATATATATATATTTTTTTTTAGCTTTTATTTGTTATCGGGAACTGTACATTGTTGACAACTACCCAATTTGATCGCTGCTTTTTGTTGTATTTTTTTGACGTAGATTAGACATGAGTTTGAATGTCCCTGTTCAAACTCTACTGGACTGGGGGGTACTGGGGGTCCCTTCCCAGTAGAGTTTGTTCATGTATGGCTGTCAACTGGTCACCATACAAAATTGCTTGCCCAACTGGTGTTACTTAACAAATAATAGCGACTTTGTATCAGCTGACTCACTGGGCTGGCCTGAAGGCCAAGGAAGAAAGTAAGCTATTTAGAAAAACAATCTGATTAGTGGGAAATTTTGTATTGATTTGTGAATGTTGTGGTACCACTGAATTCTGTTTTTTTTTTTAAGAATACCATGTATAGCTATAGGCGTCTCATCTGGCTTGCAGAGAGTTCAGCCTATAATACTATAAGGTGTATCAAAAATGCCCCCTTCAAAACAAAATGCATGACACAGTTTTCTATAAGCGTACATTTATACAATAATATTCGTATAGATTTATACATAGTATAGACCCATTTATAATTTATAAAGCTATTTCTAAGAATATTTATACTTAAACAAAAATTTGGTAACAGTTTTGAAACAGCACTACTTTAATTTTGTAATTGATTATTGTTAGTAAGCATTTTCCACCTTCGTCTGTGTAAAATGTTTTTTTTTTTTGACGGATAACACTTGTCAAAATCATCCAAACCTGAAACAGGTTTGGCCCGTACCGAATGTTTTTTGGGTGTCGTAAAAGACAGTGACGATCCTTCTAATATTACTTTCGATTCTTGTTTTATTCGCCTAATTGAATGTTTTGATACACCAGTTGCTCCACTAACGCATTTGATAATTTTTTTAACATCTATAGTAAAAACACCGTGCTTTGCTTCCTCGGTCATAAACGTAACCAAATTAGCAATTTTCTCCCGAGATTGGCTATGCAGAACTTTACTCCCTCCGATTTTAGACATTGTAAGCTTAATGTAAACTAGTAAATGACAAAATAATAAACACTACACTAGGTAAATTTGTACGAGGGCCATCCGGAAAGTAGTACCCGTTTCCGCCGCATGAGGCGCTGACGAGGCGAGCAGCCGCCGGTCAAGGTCAGATCGCTTCAGTGGCTTGTCTGCCTTCTCTGTTGCAAGTTCCGCGATGCTAGCATTGCCTGTCTTGTTTCTGTGACCGTTCATAATGTTTAAAAAAATTGAGAACGCCGCCAGTTGTGAAGTGAGGGCTGTAATAAAATTTCTCAATGCAAGAAACGTTCGACCTTGTGATATTCATCGCCAATTAAAGGAAGTGTATGGAGACGATGTGATGGATGAGTCATCTGTTCGGCGCTGGTGTCGTAATTTTAACTTGGGGAGGGGGAACACACACGACGATGAGCGTTCAGGGAGACCATCTGTCATTACAGATCAACTGCTGAGGTCAGTAGACGAATTCGTGAGGCACGATCGGCGCGTTACAATTGATGACATCTGTGAACATTTCCCTAATGTTTCTCGCACAATTCTTCATGGAATTGTCAAAGACCATCTGCATTATTCAAAAATTTGCGCAAGGTGGGTTCCTCGCATGCTTACAGATGAGCACAAAACCAAGCGTATGGCTGCTGCATTAACATTTTTGGAACGTTATTCTGATGAAGCAGACGCGTTCTTGAATCGTATAGTTACTGGTGATGAAACGTGGGTTTGTTATGCTTCACCTGAGAGTAAACGACAGTCAATGGAGTGGCATCATCCTCATTCACCAAAGAAACCAAAAAAATTCAAGACTGTTCTGTCCACCAGGAAACTTATGGCAACCATTTTCTGGGATCGACGTGGTATACTGCTTATTGATTTTATGGCCCGTGGAGACACTATTAACGCTAATGCGTATTGTGAAACATTAAAGAAATTACGGCGGGCAATACAAAATCGACGGAGAGGTCTATTGTCTGATGGCGTCATTCTCCTCCATGACAATGCCAGGCCTCATGCAGCGGGGATAACACAACAACTTCTGCAGCAATTCAATTGGGAAATTTTCGACCATCCACCGTATAGCCCGGACTTGGCCCCTTCAGATTTTCATCTCTTTACAAAACTTAGAGTTTTTGGCGGGAAAAAGATTTGACAGCGATGAAGAACTTAAAGAAGGTGTGACTACGTATTTCGATCGGCTGGCGGCGGAGGAATATGATGCTGGAATACAAAAACTCGTCACACGTTATGACAAATGCTTAAATTTGCTTGGAGATTATGTGGAGAAGTAGTTTAAGGTATGCTCTTTTCAATAAAAATGTTTACATTTGTTAATATTTACTTCTGTGTCTTTATTTCACAAACGGTTACTACTTTCCGGATGGCCCTCGTACTTTAACCATAAAAATTAACAAATCAAAATAGGTAGAACTATAATCTAACACACACTATTCGATCTGCACACATAAAAAACCCCTCGACACTGTATAACCGTAATGATTGTACTGAACGACAATTGATTAAACACTGAATGACAATATTCACTGTGCGTTTAATTTGTTAGTTAGGCGTATGTAGTTGATGAGTCACCTGCTGTCAAAACCAGTTTAATTTGTAAATAAACTATGCATTCATATAAGCAAAGCCTATAACTGTATAATAACAATAACTGATGATTAATTATAAATACATTACATCACTCCCCATTCGCTTTGTACTGTATTTGCAATAAAAGAATGTCACTATAAAATGTAGAAAAATGTATACATTAGTTTTATGAACAGTCTATAACAATGGTTGAGGGACGGGTGGATGTAGTATATGCAAGCTGATTCATTCGAAGCCTCCACGTGCCAGATGAAAAGCCTATATCTATAAAGGTCGTATCTCATCTAAAAATAAAGTTATGACCGCGTTTGAAAGCTTAAATGGTATGGGTAGGTATTGTTCAATAAAATTCCATGTAGCAAAACCGGTTAAATTGAATACGACCTGAAAAGGGAATAAACCCACCCTCTCAGATTCATAGATTAGCCAATTTTATACACTTCTTCACTATGCAACTATGGTGTACTACTTTATCTTTTCTATTATTTTTTTTTTTTTTTTTGTATATGTACATGTTTACAAAATTCCGTGCTTTTATGTAATAACATAATATGTCATATAAATAACTGTAGGAATGCAGAAATATCAGCTCAAAGAGAGCAGTTTTCCCCTTTCCTTTTACCACAGACGTCCATATTCACGTGACTGTCACTTACGCTTGAATAGCCATATAGAATAGGGCGTTTGATACATTAAATTTTTCGCTAGACATTTTTCTATACCAGGGTAAAAAGAATAAAAATAAAAATTATTTATTGCCAGATTTTGACAAAAACGTGTGACTTTGCATAAATTACAACAGATTTTTTTGTAAATTCGCTGTAACTGGCGTAAAAGTAAAGTTACGGAGTTTCATGTTTGTATTTTTAAAACATCGCTGAAATTTTTCTTAACATAAAAATTAAAAAAAAATTTCGGATAAAAGATGGATAAAAGCGGATAAAAAGTCTTAGTTGAAAGTGGAGACGAATTGTCGTTACACAATGTCGCCAGCAGCTTATATTGATGTACTTTGCCAAGTTGAGAGCTAGACCTTACCATTTCTTGCATGACATCATTCTGAACAACCCCTGTCATGATTTGCATGTGATGAACGCCCAACAGCCTTCACCATTCGGTGTAAGAGCGTTGCAGATCTCCAACAACCTTGTTATTGCTATTCCTTGTGTCTACCCATGTTATCATTGTCTATTTCCACCCTGGACCATCGCTCAGTTACACTTTAACTTTGAGGTGTGTAACTACTCAAAGGCAGGCACAAGCTCTGTAGTATTTAATAGCATTTTGTAGCAACACTACGGATTGGTTATATTGGAAATGAATAAATAAACACAAATTGTTCGTTAAGATGTTTAATTTAAATAATATAAAAATAAATAAATATACTGAATAATTTATAATAAAACAGAAATGATGACTCTAAATTTTATTAACCTCAGGGCTTTAATTTTAATAATTGTTTATTGTTTAATAAAATAATTTATAATGAAAAACAATTGACAATCTAAAATTAACAATTGACAATCGGTACTTAACTATTAGAATTGTATTGCTGGCCTTTTGAATTTTAAATATTAAATTAAATAATTTTGAATATATTAAATAAAAAAATAAATTTAGAAAGTATATCTCAGTGTATTAAAATAACAATTTATTGATGATTACCGGTCTGTTTTCCCTGTTAATGATCGAAGCTAAGCGTTGGTGTTCATATGGCGTCTGGCGATGAAACTAATATTTAAATTTAAAAAAAATAATGTTAATTTATCGAATGTCCGAATTCCGGGTTAGATTTTTATATCTAAATATAGTTCAAAACTTGTTCTTTTCACTAGTATATAGCACAGAATCTATTTATTACTTTTTAATATTATAATTTAAATTTTCATTGGAGCGTCCACATTTGATCTTTACTGTACGGATAGCGTCGTCACACAGCTCACCGAGTCCATTTTCCAAGTGACTATATCATATTTAAAATTTGATTCAATAATTTAAAAATGTTCAAAAAATTCGGATCACTATTTAGAAAGATACATCGTTTATTAATTTGGTTATTAATATTTTTAGTTAAACAGTTTATTTTAATTTTGATTTTTAATCTTTCTTTTATTAATTATGATTTAGTTGTCCAGTTCAATAACGTAGTCCACGCTTACACTGATGGATCAAAATTGGATGCTGGAGTTGGCTGCTCGTTGTTGCTAATGGGAGAATGTATTTTTACTTTCTCTTGCCTATATGAATGTATAGGAAGGAAAGTATTGTTTTCATGTCGATCACAACAAATACACTCTTCACCCGAATATACATGTAAACAGACCCCCTCAACCCAACAAAACATGTTTTTAGCGATTGGTCTGTGTGTGTGTGTGTGTGTGTGTGCGTGCGTGTGTGTTTATTCGTGTAATTTTTCACTTTTTTTCGATTTACTCGAAAACTAGTCCTACGATTTTTTTTAAAATCGCCTTATTTACTAAATTTTTTTATGCTCTACAAGATAGGGTAGGCGCCATGTCTGCTGAAATTCTTGGTGAGGCTGTTTTCACGTAAAAAAATTGTTTTTTTTAAGATTATGGCTTTAATATGCATTTTAGCGCAAAATTTTATATAATAAAAAGTGTAGAGAATTTAAAATCCTACAACTTTTATTTCAAACATTTTTTTGTATAACGTTTAGTTTAGCGGTAATTAGTGATTTCTGTTTTTTCTCACGAAAACGTGTGAAAAATCAATTTTTTTAAGAATTCAGCATTACTATACATTTTACGACAAAAATGTATATAATAAAATTTATAGGAAATTAAAAGACCTACGCCTTTATTTAGAGCATTTTTCTCTACAGAGCCTAGTTTAGCGTGAAAGAGCGATTTTCGTTATTTTAAAGCCAAACAGGTTGATATTCATTTTGAGTGTTTCACTCATGATTAAAATAAGGTTATGTTTTTGATGTTAGGTTTTTGTTTATTTCTAATGTTGTATTACTAATGTTAGGTTATATTGGTCATTATTTGCATTGGCAAGAGAAAGTTGTGTGAGTGTTCACACCAGATTTTTTTGGATTACCTGCGGGAACCAGTGTTTACAAGGCAGAACTATATGCAGTTAGCAAAGCTCTGTCTGTAGTCTGTGTGCGCATGGGCATCAGATGTTGGTGTGCACTGACTTGCTCAGTGCTCTCCAGTCGATCAGTGATATGTAATCACGCCACCCACTAGAGTCTGTCTACACTAAGAGTACTCCGACATAGGCAACCAGCAATACAAGTGAGCATGCGCATTAATTAAAAATACGTACAGCATGATCAAAAACGAAATTTCATACAACTCTGATTCGCTCTAAGCTTAATATAATAAAATTACATTCAATTCATTCGTTAGAAAATGTTTTATAAATCGAACATTAGTTTACCATTAATAACTGAAATTTTACTATTGTTTTCTTATATTATTATTTTTCGTTACGTTATTTACTATTATTACATTATTATTTATGATTAGTAGGTTTTTATTATAGACTCAGTTTTATTTAATTTTAGGTCACAAGCAACATTAGACTAATGCTCTTGAATTGTATGTAACAGGAGAGTAAACAATTTCAAAGATTCGTTGTTTATCATTTCAGCTTGTTTATTTCATATCATTAAAATAATTAATGTCTGTGACTAGTTTAATACAACTGTTTGCACTTGCCGTGTTTACCTAATTTTTAGTTTCATCAGTTAGCTTTTGGAATTGTATCGGTTCGTTTCAATTTTTTGCGTAGACTGAAGTTGAAAAGTTTTGTAAGCTGTGTTTTGTTAACATGCGTGATAGTGAATGTGTTGAGTTTTTGAAACATAAAAGCCGTAAACATTAAAAAGTAGAAAAAAATTGTTTTGTAAATGTATTGTTTAAAATAATTAATTAAGGAGTCTTTATGAAACTACAATAATTACAAGTAATAAGAACGGTATAATTGAAAACGTTTAAAGGATAATGTTTATTTTAACTGGATCTAGATGTTTTTATGATGGAACATAGTGCAAGATAACTGTCAGGGAGAGAGGTAGATACATGCCAACTAGTGTAAAACTTTTGTTTACAACCTATAGGCGCTTGTCTCATGCGGAGTACTGTTACACTAGATGGACTGTAGTTGTGGACGTCCACGGCACCATGAAGCAGCTGAATGATAGAGGAGTAAGCGTTGTTTTCTGCTGGGTTCCGGGTCATGCTGGAATCTCGGGAAATGAGGCTGCTGATCTAGCTGCTAAGGAGGCAGCACGCTAACCGGCCTTCACGCAATATCTGACTGTGTCAGATTTCGTGGGTCTGGTGAAACGTGTCATCACTATTCCTGGCAGGTGGAATGGAGTGACTTTCATAGCAACAAGCTACGGGAGATAAAATATGAAGTTAAACCTTGGCCTACATCGCTGAGGAAGAACAGAAGGGAAGAAAGTTGTCATCGTGCGACTTAGAATTGGGCGCACCAGACTAACCCATAGGTATCTCATAACATTTGGTGATGCTCCAATGTGTGGCAGGTGCGGTTGTCCTTTGACAATCAAACACGTTTTGGTAGATTGTGTCTGCTACGCAGCTCTGCGTTGGCGATTTAAATTACCCTTCAAGTTATGGGATGTACTCTGCAACAGAAGCGCCGTTTTAGATGTAACTTTACGATTTCTAAGATCCTTCAGTATATTTATAACAGTGTCTGACAGTCTTGGGTTGAGTAGCGTGTTTATTTAATCAAATAGTAATAGAAACATTAGTTTTAACTTTATATTTGTATTTTTCTATATTTTTTTATTTTTTCGTGGCCACTTTAAAGCCGTTTGTTTAACCTTTAGGCCTTTGATATTACCATTTCATTTAAATAAATTGTAGTACGTATTATTTATTCTGACTATGATATTAGATTTAAGTTTGTTTGTGTGTTAATCCTATAAGTCTTTTATATAACTTTTTAATGTAAATTTTATTTATTTATAAATAAAATTCCACACTTGAGCCCTTTACACCCTTGTGTGGAATAACAAGCGAAGATAACCCCTTTGGTTTTTCGTTTTAAAAAAAAATCAAATAATAAAAATGGGTTCATACATTGGAGCCTACCAATCAGTCCAGCTTGTCTACCGCAGATGACTGTATTAAAATGCTAAGGACAAGTGGTTTGAAGGAGATTTTTCTTAGTGAAATTGATAAAATATGGGTTCTTTTTTAAGATTGCAGCCATATGGATTTTATGATAAAAGTATACCGGGTGTCGCATTGGGAAATAGCATTGATTTTCATTAGTTTGTTAATGTTTTCCTCCCACAAATAAATGAAGACTTATAACTGAAAGTATAGTAAATTAGAAAATTAACAATTTTAATTTAAAATTTTTTTTCTACAGTGCTTAGTTTAGTGCCAATCTTCTGTATTTGACTTCTGTTTTCATTACTGTATTGTTTAACCCTTACAGTGCCAGGAGATATTGTGAGGTTTTACCGAAAAATGCCAGCCTACTTTTGTGCAATTGGTAGCGTTTTTTTATACATTTCCATAACATGGCTATTTTCAAGGTATCTTAATGTGTTTTTTGTTTTGTTCATAATGAATTGATCTTGTATGACATTCAACTTCGAACACATTTCTTACGATTTAACAATAAAATGATACGTAGTTTTTTTTTGTGGAAATTTCCTTTTCCATTTAAAAAAAATCACCCTACAAAATTATGTTACTCAATTTTATTTACATCACTTTAAAGACAATTTAATTATGTAAAAATTACAAAAGATTATTTATGTATTGTAAAAAATAAAATTATTGCGATAAAAGTTTTTAAAATTCAATTTTTAATTTTTTTAATCAATTACATTCATAAATAACTCTACATGTATTTTTTCAATCTACATTTCGTACTGATTATTTTCATGCGTTGTTTTTAAAAATTGAGTAAAAATAAAAATTCTATGAATTTTTTAGTCAATGTACTAATAATAGAATAAGGACGCTGGCACTATAAGCGTTAAGTTACCGTTAATTTTCCATATTTTAAAGTCCAACAGCGGTCGATTTTCATTTAGCATCATCCATTCATGATTAAACATAGATTAAGTTTTTTGTTATTTACACTGGCAAGAGAAAGTGTGTGTTTCATACAAGATTTTTTCCTTTTCAGATACACTAAACCGAAAGGTCAGCTTCCAGACTACGCATCACCTGTCGTTCTTAATTCAGAAAGGAGATCAGTGGAAGATTTCTGTAATAAATTGCACAGATCTATCGCTAAAGAATTCAAATAGTAAGTACCATTCTGTCCGTTCATTGTTGATTTATCTAATGTCACTGAAAAAAATTGTGATACAGTGTGATGAAAAAGTTGTGCACATCATACGAAGGGGAATCAGATATAAATCGGAATTCTGTTCATACCGACAATGGGGTAAGCAAGAGGGGGCATGGGTGGAGATGCTTAGAAGACATTTCATCGTTAGAGAACGTCATATTATCACCTCTTTAGTAACTATCATGATGTCTGAACAAGAAGTACTTTCATCCGTTGTACAAAGAATTATAATTAAATTTCTTACAAAAGAGTGTATAAAACTGTCAGAAATTTTGAAGAGATTTGAGGCACAGTTCGGGGATAATACCCGTAAAAAGACACAATTGTATTCATGCAGAAACAATTATAGAAGGGCCAGAAGTGGTACAAAATGAAGGACACCGGCGTCACAGAGGGTGAGTACTCATGCTGTTAGGCGACTTGTCAGGGACAGCCAAAGATAAACTGTAGCTGAATTTGCTTCTGAGGTGGTTTTTGAGATAGAGCGTAAAGAGTGCGCAGCGCACAGTTACATATGGCCTAATGCAAGGTTAAGCCTGAGTTACGGTTAATCGTATGTTGTATAAAGTTAATTTTTTACTAAAAAATATTATTATATTATTAAACAATGGCTATTATTTTTATACTAATTATTAATTATTATTTATATTTAATTAAAATAAGTAACTTAATATATGTAACTATTTATATTTAATTCCTTAAATATAACTATTTATATTATATTATTAATTTGGGATTATATATCTTAATTATATTTTAAGTTAAAAGGACAGTATAATGTTTTATATATATCTTAATTTATCATTAAATATGGCATATTATATCCACTATTCATTACAATGTAGAAGAATTTTTAAAATTCGTTCTAAAAAAACACATCTCATTTTTACACGCATTTGGTGGCTGTGACACAACTACTGCGCTGTTTAAAAGGGAAAAAAACTGTTACTAGAACATTGGAGAAATTTACCGATTTGGATAAACTGGTGGAAGTAGTTCAACAAGAAAACTGCCCCGTACAAACATTATTCGAGAATGGAGTGCGCATCTTGTTGGCATTATATAATGCTCCAACATCTGAGTACAATATTGATCATTTCTGTTACACGCAATTCGTCAAATTAACGAAACTAAATAAACGTGTACAATTATCAACACTTCCGCCAACAAGTGTAGCGGCTCATCAACATATCAATCGTGTCTTTTACCGGATTCAAACGTGGTTAGGGAACGATATAGAACCTCAAGAATAAGGCTGGATGCTGCAAAATGAACTCCTGGAACCGATAAAAACATTACTACCCCCAGCACCAGCTGAATTACTCAGCGCAATATTTTGCAACTGCAAAAATATTTGTGGTTCGGGTTGCGGATGCAGGAAATCGGGATTACAATGTTCTTTAGCTTGTAGCCATTGTGCAATGGACAAGCTTGCCTTAACACTTCATCATATCTAAATAATCTCGATGAAGAAAATGTATATTATGATCCCGAAATTCTGGAAGGTTTGGAGACGAATATCACCGACAACTAGGAGATGATTGTTTAGGTTAGCACCTTGTAAAATGGTTGAATGGTTTTGTAAAGTATGAAAAGGAATTTGCCTCTAAAGTAAAACTACTGGAGAACCAGTATACATTTTTAGGGGTCAGTATACTCGACCAATCAACAATTTGCAATGTAATAGACAAAGTACAGGAAAAGAACACAAAGGAAAATTGACCTCATGAACGACAAATTACTATCATGAATAAATTGCACTTATTTGATTTGAAATTACTACGAAGAAATATGCTGGTTGCAGTAAGCAGTAACGCCGCACTGAAGAACTTTAAAACACACTTTAAGTACATAAATAATGAAGTCATAAACACAACGAAATTGACAATTTAATAAACACATACGCAAATAATAACATAAACATTAAACGAAAAAAACCGCTGAACCGCCAAAGCATGGTGCTAAACGCAAGTTAAGCCTCAAGCACGGAGAAGGCATCCATCCATGACTAGTTTCATCGCACAAGTGGCCAATACAAAAAAGAAGAACAAAGAAGGAAGAGGAAGAAAAAGCAGAGGATTACAAGATAGTGCAAACCCCGGTACAAAATGCCTTAACAATGATAATGACTTAAACATTCTCAAGCGATCGCAAGAAGAAGAAGACGATGAAGAAGAAGAAGAAGAAGAAGATAACCAACTGCCATTTGCCAATTATAAATAAAATTAACAAAAATTCTTCTACATTGTAATGAATGTATAATATACCTTATTTAATGATAAATTAAGATAGGAAATATATAAAACATTATACTGTCTTTTTAACTTAAAATATAATTAAGATAAATAATCCTGAATTAATAATATAATATAAATAGTTACAGTTGAGTCGTTCTTAGTTTGCTCCTACTGTCAACAAACAAAAGCCACCTACTACAGGGTGCACGCTAGAGTCTGCGACTTTACGGATGTCGTATTCCTATTAAGTTAACTATGTTTTAAATTATAAGTACTTAAAGTACTAAAAACATCAGTCATGATATGATGTAGGCTTAAAAATTTCATTTAGAAAAATACTTTTATAAGTATTTTGTATTTAAATACTTTTTAAAGTATTTTGTTGTTACTTTTTAATCAGCGTGTATACATTTTGATACAATGCGCATGCTCAGTGACGTCATTGTTTGTTTACATTAGGAGCTAACTAAGAGAGGCTGGACTATATATAGGCTATAAGAAATTAAATATAAATAATTAATAATAAGTACATAAATAATAGCCACTGTTTATTAATAATAATATTTTTTAGTAAAAAATTAACTTTTTACAACATATGATTAACTGTAACTCAGGCTTAACCTTGCATTAGGCCATATATGACTGTGCGCTGCGCACTCTTTACGCTCTATCTCAAAAATGGTTAATCGTATGAAAAAAACGTTGAAACAAAAGTTGTAGAGAATTTTATACTCTACAACTTTTATTATAGGTGCAAAACTCATTTAAGGTACAGGAAGCGAGATATTCGCGAAAAACCGATTTTCGCGACCTTTGACCTTGAATATCTTAAGACGCGGACTCTATATTATGTGAGACTTTTGAGACAGCATATAGAACGCCAAAACAAAGGTTTATACCAATTTACAGCGTATTATCTCTCATTCAGAGGTGAAACCCTAATATGACTGTGCTTAAATAGGTCAACATAACAAAATGAGCTAAATTTTGATGTAAAGTATGTTAAAATCTGACTGATAGTTTTGGAGATGCGAGGGTTCAAACTATGGTGTCTATGATTATGAAACCGATAGTAGGTTGGTTTTCAATAGTACGTTTGGTTCTATCTTGCGGTAGCTGATACAACCAACTGAATTAGACTGATATTTTAAGACATGCTTTTTTACTTTCTCATGCCTATATGAATATATATATATATATAGGAAAAAAAGTATTGTTTAAAAGTTGATTTTTCAAATCGAGATTTCACCGGAATTACAGGTTGTTCAGGAGGAATCTACCGTATTGCACAAGCTTGTCCTCTCATCAAAATAATGAAAAAAGTTCATATAAACATGGGTCCGGAAATGCTTCGTTGGTGAGTTATACAGGGTCAAAGATTTCACCTGAAATTCAGCTCCCTCAGTGAAACTAACTCACACTGAAATTTTTAGGGTGTTAATTGAGTTTGTTAATTAGATAAGTTTTATGTAAAATGAGCTGACAAATCGTATAAAACCTGTCCCAGAACTCTTATCTCAAACAGTTTAGGAGAAAATCGGGGTAAAGCAAAAAAGGTTAGGGTCGAAAACACACTTTTTGCGTTTGGACTACAATAACTTTGTTAAATTGCCTATAAACAAAGAAAAATGTTCAATACAATTTGTAGAGAATTTTATTCTAAAAAAAATTATGTAAGTAAAGTTAATAAAAACGGAATAGTTTTCTTTTAAATTCAATTTTATTGAGGAACACGCAAAACTGCAAATTATGAAAATCACGCATTGAAAAATGTTGGTCAATGTCTCTCAAAATAATTTTATTACAAATTCAAAATTTATTTAAATAATCCCTATATCATCCTGTATACATTTCCAGACCCCCCCAAACCCAAAAAAACATATTTTTAGCGATTAGTCTATGTGTGTGAGTTTGTGAACAAAATATCTTAAGATTGTGGCCTTAACATGCATTTTAGGGCAAATGTGTATGTAATCAAAGTTGTAGAAAATTTAAAAACCTCCAAATTTTATTTCAAACATTTCTTTGTATAACGCTTAGTTTAGCAGTAATTAGTGATTTTCTGGGTTTTTTTTCATGAAAATCTGTAAAAAAATGGGATTTTTAAAGATTTCAGCTGTAGTATGTATTTTACAATAAAAGTGTATGTAATAAAATTTGTAGGAAATTAAAAGATCTACAACTTTTGTGTAGAACATTTTTCTCTACAGAGTCTAGTTTAGCGTGAAGAAGGGATTTTCCTTATTATTAAGCCAAACTGAGGTTGGTTTTAATTTTGCATCATTCACTTATGATAAAAATTAGTTTAGGTTTTTTGAGGTTAGTTTGTTTGTTTATATCTAATTGTTTATTACTAATGTTACTGTAGATTATTTTGTTCTTTATTTGCATTGGCAAGAGAAAGTTGTGTGAGTTTTTCACACCAGATTTTTGTGATGGCTTATAAGAGGAGAACATCAATTGGACTAAATGTGTAGAACTGAAAGGGGGGTGTTGAGAAATAAATCAAAAGATTTTTTAAAGAAATCCCTAACACGAGTACTTAAAGTACCACCATCTTAGATTAAAAATTGATAGAAAAATCTTTTATGAAACATGCACATGACTTTCTCTTGCCAATGTAAATAATTAACAACATAACATTGGTAAACAACATAAAATGAAAAAATGGCTGCCTCCGTGATGTAGTGGATAGGTCTCTAGCTTTTTAAGCGGAGCTATCGCGTTCGGTTCCTGGCTAAGATCAGGAAATTATTAGTGCCTATACCCATCGTTACAGTTTCTTAACCCACCGTAGTCACCAATGATCAAGCTATTGATGCGACTTGAAATAAACGAAAAAACTAACCTCGGCATTAATAATACTTGGCTTAACCCCTTAACGGTTCCTTTTTGTAGCCAAAAATGTTCATATTCTGCTCAATTTTTTTTCTTCTTAATTTCGTATAATATGACTGAATATAGACATATAGATCAATTTCCATGCACAAAAACATTATTTTAAAAAAAAACACAAGAATAAATAATAAACAATCCTACTACAATAAACGGAATTGAAATACCGGACTAAATACTATGTATGAAATGAAACCTACTACTAAAAAACTATAAACAATATCGAATAGCTTACAATTTCTTTTCGTAAACACTTATAACGAACTTATAACTTTACAACGAAACGCACCGAACTAACCAAAAAATAACCTTTTACGCAACATTGGAGAGTATGATGTAAACAAATAACATAGAGTCATCTAACCTTTAGAAAGGAACCTTTACTAGCACTAAAGTTACGGATATAAGATAAACTACTTTTAATGTTATGGCGAGATATTTCGACAGAAAACAGAATAAATCGAGACAAATTCAGTTGCGAGTTATCTCGTCAGGGGCACTTTTCTACAACATTTACGTTGCGAGATATCTTTTCATAAACTGTTAAGGGGTTAATAATACGGAAAATCACTCTTTCACGCTAAACTAGGCTCTGAAGAGAAATATGGTTAAAATAAAAGTTGTAGGTTTTTTAATTTCCTATAAATTTGATTTTATACACTTTTGTTGTAAAATGCATACTAAGGTTGAAATCTTAAAAAAATTGATTATTTTACAGATTTTAATAAAAAAAAACCCAGAAAATCATTAATTACTGCTAAACTAAGGGTTATAACAAAAAATAATAGAAATAAAAGTCATAGGTTTTTAAATTTTCTACAACTTTGATTATGTCAATTTTAGCCTAAAATGCATATTAAGGCCACAATCTTCATAAATCCATTTTTTTTCTGTAAGAACAGCCTCCCCAAGAATTTCAGCAGACATGGCACTTACCCTATCTTGTAGAGCATAATAAATGCAGTAAGTGAGGTGATTTTTTTTAAAATAATCGTTGGAGCCGTTTTTGAGAAAATTGCAAAAAAGTGAAAAATTACTCGAATAACCTACTACTTCCGGTTGACCGACTTTGATGAAAATATTTGTGTTAGGTCCTCTAATGGTACCTAATTTAAGTTCCTAGTTTCAACGTTGTACAGTATTCGATTCTTGATATATTTTGTTCACACACACAGACCAATCGCTTAAAATGCGTGCTTTAGGTTCAGGGGGTCTCGAAATATATATCCGGTGAAAAATCAACATGAAAACAAACTTTCCTACTTGTATGTTCATAGCAAGAGAAAGTAAAAATTGAAAGTAATTCTTTTGTTTTAGCGCTCTAGTCTGGGGTTCATCAGTGAAACATCAGCCTCAGAAAGTCGGGAAAGATCATGTTCTCAATGATGAAGACGTCGTACAAATTGTTAAAAAAGTTTGAATCATGTTTTTTCATCGAAGGAATAAAGATTGAATTTCTTATGACATTTTAAAATTATATGAGTCCAACGACATGAAACGAACACAACAGAAGTATTGTGACAGGTTTGTTTTATTTATTCATTGTTAATAAAGAATTATTTTATCGATGATTAATTCGTGTTTTTATTGTTACTGTAAGCAATTTGAATTACCTGCGGGAACCAATGTTTACACTGCACAACTCTTTGCTATTAGCAAAATTCTGTTGTGTTAAGTTGAACAGCCGAAAGGCTAGTTTGAACCTCTAGAGCGTGATCTTCAACCCGCTGACCACTGCGTAAATTTTAGTGGCCCGCAGAACGATTTCAGTTTTTGAACAAAGAGCTTAGAACATCGCATCATTTTGTTGATTTTTAAACTAGTGAAAGAGAAAGAATGTCAAGTTTCCCATTGAACTGAAAAATCACCATTTTGATGTTTTTAGTTTGGTTTTGAGTTTTGTAACATGTTTAAGTATAAGTATATGTTTCAATATTGATTGATATTTACTGTCATTTTCAACTAATATAAGCTTTAAAAAAAAAATTATGTTATTTCTTTTAACCTGACACAAAATGCTCATACATGTTTATACTATATATATTCATATACAAATATACATACATACGTAGATCAATGTGGCCCTCAAGCCCACCCGTAATAAAAATTTGGCCCTTTATTAAGATAAGGTTGAAGAACACTGCTCTAGAGGCTTTACTTATTTATCTTTGAGCGCCACTCTGCATTTGGTGCTACTGTTAAACTGTAAATGTCAAAACGCGCTCCCGAATAAATCCATTTAGCTAAATTCATTACTGATAAAAAATTACAGCTGTTTCTTACGGACCGGTTTTGTGAATATAAAAACATGAAATTCGGTCACGCTTTACAGTCGCTAGAGCTCATGAATTATTCACGCGCCTGAAAATTGGTAGGTTACTATTTCTTATTTGTGGCTGTAACATGCTTAAATTTCAGTTAGCTTAAAATTGTACATAACATGTTTTAAAGAAGAGAGTTTCGTGAATAAAACCGTGTTTTTAATTTGTATTTTGGGTAACCTTTTTTTTTTTGTTTAACGTCTGATTGTTTTGCAATTACTGCTAATGCAGACGGTGAAGGATGAAATGATTATTTTGTAACGTATGAAAATATGCCGTGCCTGAGTGGGATTCGAACCCAAAACTGCATGATGAGAGGCGAGCACATTACCAACTACGCCAATGCGGCTGGCATTTTGGGTATTTTTTTTGGTTTAACGTCCGACTGTTTTGCAAATTGCTGCTAATGCAGACGGTAAAGGATGAAATGAATTTTTTGTAACGTATGAAAAAATGCCATGCCCGAGTGGGATTCGAACCTAAGACCGCATGATGAGAGGCGAGCACGTTACCAACATCGCCAACGCGGCCAGCGCATTTTGGGTAACACTTGGCTGAGTAATAGCAATTTGAAATTTGTGATAATTTTTATAAAAAATCAAATAATGTGAAAAATTTGTAAAGGCCAGTAAAAAGGAATTTGTTAGGTTGGCAACTCCCCCGCCCCATATCGCTCTGTTATTGAATAAAGGCATGACTTTGCTTCGGGAAATAATTTACTATACAAATACACCAGTAACAGGATGTAGTGTGGAAAGGAGGGGGAGAATAGGTTCCATGTGTCTCAGCAAAGACAGAAAAAATTTACGCTCTCATAAACGTCTGCATATCTCAGCCCAGCAACTGCGTAAATGTTCTCTTCAGTCAGTAATACACATCACTACTACAGGCCTACAGAAGTACCTATCAAAGTTACACTATCTGAAAGATTGGTAAAGCAAAAGCTTAGGTTCACAAACTTCACCCGCCTAATAGCAGGCACTATCAATAGTAAATATAATGATGTTTTATATCAAATTTTACTGCGTTTCAGCGCGTTATTTTGAGATATCATACACCCTGATAGCTTTATAAATACGACCGCTCGAAGCATGCAACTAAACGAACCTCAAACATGCAGTTCCCAGCGCACAAGGGTTAAAACAAGGGCTCAGGTGGTTTACCATGCCTTCTTCACTGAGTGGAAAAGTTTGCTTATCAGCATGCCTAGCCCTCTGAAAAGCATCTACACTTCACTCTGCAAATGACACCTTCACTTCATTCACCACAGGGTCTGTCAGTAATTCATTACTCTCAGAAAAGATAACTGTGACTAGTTTGTTATACACCTGATCTGTTCTTAAATGCTTCAGTCATATAATTGACCGACCATGTGATAAGAAACAGAACTATTTTTTTGTAGCACTGGAACTAGCAGATCGAGTGCAAATAATTTAACACTCCATTTGCCTGTTATGGGCAAAACAAACAATTTAAACAATAGAAAAACTTTATTAAATATTGCATAAGATAACACAAAACAAACCAAAATTTACAGTTAACAAAGTATTTTGATCATAATTTGATTGACCTCTTCCCCAATCGCCATTGCCTCCTTCTCCCCCTGTATATAGAATGTCAGGAACTCTCGCTTCTTCTGTCGATCTGTGATGTTTTGTGATGGTACCGGTTGGCCTATGTTGTTTGGTAGTTTTTGAAGTGTCATTACTTGGAATTGTTGTGTTCCAAGTACTTAGAGTTGTTGTGGTGCGAGTACTTGAAATTGTTGTGGTGCGAGTACTTGAAATTGTTGTGGTTTTAGTCGTTGTTGATTTATCACTTGTTACATCTCTAAATTCCAAGTCAATACTTTCAGTGGTAGAATCAGCTGTTTGAGTTGTAATAGATTCTGTTTCTGTATCTGGGTCTGCCTCGGTAGTTAATTGTGTGGTTTCAGCTAAACTTTTATGTTTTCTCTTAGTTTTATTTGTAGAGGCGTGGCTCTTAATAATAACCGGTTTAGTTTTTGATTTTTTAATTTTTTTGGTAGAATCTTTTGGTTTATCCATTATTATTGATTCCGAATTTGTTATATCCATTATCCACTGATGATGTTGTACTGTGAATCCATAAAACGCACCTATTTTTGGGTCTACGCAATAATTTTTCGGTGCACCCCCGACAGGAACAATAAATGCACAGTCATCAGTATTGAAGAAATACATAAAAAACCCGTACGTTGTTTTTTTACGATGATTTTGATAACATATAACGAGGCTGCCATAATCACCGGTGCATGGACCTAAATTTTCCAACTGCGTAACACACATTCCGGAACGGAATATCCTAAAAACAACAGAAAAAAATCTGGTGTGAAACACTCACACACAACTTTCTCTTGCCAATGCCAATAATTAAAAATATAACCTAACATTAGTAATAAAACTTTAGAAAAAAATAAAACAACTAACCCCAATAAATATAACCTAATTTTAATCATGAGTGAAAGACGCAAAATGAAAATTAACTTCAGTTTGGCTAAAAATACAGAAAATCACTTTTACGCTGAACTAGGCTCTGTAGAAAAAATTCTCTAAATAAAAATTGTTGATCTTTTAATTTCCTATAAATTTGATTGTATACACTTTTGTCGTAAAATGCATACTAAGGTCAAAAACTTAAAATAATCAATTTTTTACACGTTTTCATGAGAAAAAAACAGAAAATTGCTAATTACCGCTAAACTAAGCATTGTACAAAAGAATGTTTGAAATAAAAGTTGTAGGATTTTCAATTCTCTACAACTTTTATTATACATTTTTGCGCTAAACTGCATATTAAAGCTGCAATCGTAAAAAAATAATTTTTTTACGAGAAAATAGCCTTTCTAAGAATTTCAGCAGACATGGCGCCTTCTCTATCTTGTAGAGCATGAAAAATTGTAGGACCAGTTTTTGAGAAAAACGCAAATAAGTGAAAAATTACACGAATAAACTGCTACTTCCGGTTGACCGATTTTGATGAAAATGTTCGTGTCGGGTCCAGTAGTGGTATAACTTAAGTTTCAAGTTTGTACAATGTTCAGTTTTTGAGATATTCTGTTCACACACCCGCAAAGACCAATCGCTAAAAACATGTTTTTTGGGTTCAGGGGGTCTGAAAACATGTAGATCCGGTGAAAACTTATTTCAAAAAGTCGACATAAAACAATATTTTCCTTCCTATGTATTTATACAGGGTGTTTCAGAAGGAATCTACTATACTGCACAAGCTTATTCCTCTCATCAAAATAATGAAAAAAGTTCATACAATCATGCTAAGGTCCGGAAATGCTTCATTGGGGAGTTCTACAGGGTCAAAGATTTCACCTGAAATTCAGCTCCCTCAGTGAAATTAAGTCACACTGAAATTTTTAGAGAGTTAATTGAGTTTGTTAATTAGATAAGTTTTATGTAAAATTAGCTGACAAATCATATAAAACCTGTCCCAGAACTCATCTCAAACAGTTTAGGAGTAAATCGGGGTAAAGCAAAAAAGGTTAGGGTCGAAAACACACTTTTTGCGTTTGGACTACAACAACTCTGTTACATTGCTTATAAACAAAGAAAAATGTTCAATACAATTTGTAGAGAATTTTATTCTAAAAAGAAATTAAAATAAAAATTTAAATAAAGTCAATAAAAACGGAATAGTTTTCTTTTAAATTCAATTTTATTAAGGAACATGCAAAACTACAAATTATGATCATCACGCATTGCAAAATGTAGGCCAATGTCTCTCAAAATAATTTTATTACAAATCCAAAATTTATTTAAATAATCTACAGTATTAATCTTAAAATTACTTAATGAACTTATTTTGATAACAGTATTACAAGAGCTGCTCAAAATGTCCACCTCCATTGTTAATTCCCATACAGCCCGACAATTTAAAGAGGCCATTGCATTCTGTAACATTATTGGACTGTTTTTTTATTTCTCGGGCAGCAATCATGATTCTGTGTAAAAGTAACAGTGCGAGAAACATGCAGTAACATGGAAGTTAGAAAACAGTAAAAGAAATAAAATTAAAAACTATATTTAAAACGATTAAATTGCCCTTATTTTACTGTATGTGTATTATAGTTATTGATAGGCCTATAGGTTAGGTCTATCCAACCTTACGTATTAAATCTGGTGTGAAACACTCACACAACTTTCTCTTGCCAATGCAAATAATTAACAATAAACCTAATATTAGTAATAAAACATTAGAAATAATCAAAAAACTATCCTCAAAAAATATAACTTTATTTTAATCATGAGTGAAAGACGCAAAATGAAAATCAACCTCAGTTCGGCTTCAAAATACAGAAAATCACTCTTTCACACTAAACTAGGCTCTGTAGAGAAAAATGCTTTAAATAAAAGTTGTAGATCTTTTTATTTCCTATAAAATTAATTATATACACTTTTGTTGTGTTGTAAATTGCATTCTAAGGCCGAAATCTTAATCGATTTTTCACATGTTTTCATGAGATAAAAACAGAAAATCTCTAATTACTGCTAAACTAAGCATTATACAAAAAAATGTTTAAAATTAAAGTTGTAGAATTTTAAATTCTCTACAACTTTTATTGTATAAATTTTTGCGCTAATTGCGTATTAAAGCTGTAATCTTAAAAAAAACTGTTTTTACGTAAAAACAGCCTCACCACGAATTTCAGCAAACATGACGCCTACCCTATCTTGTAGAGAATAAAAAATTGAGTAAACCAGGTGATTTTAAAAAAAATCGTAGGACCAGTTTTTGAGAAAATCACAAAAAAGTGAAAAATTATAAGAATAAACTACTACTTCCGGTTGACCGATTCTGATGAAAATGTTCGTGTCGAGTCCGGTAGTGGTATGTAACTTAAGTTTCAAGTTTCCAGTTTGTACGATGTTCCGTTTTTGAGATATTCTGTTCACACAGACCAATCACTAAAAACATTTTTTTGGGTTCAGGGGCTTTGAAAATGTGTAGATCCGGTGAAAACTCGATTTCGAAAAATCGCCATGAAAACAATACTTTCCTTCCTACATATTTATATACGCAAGAGAAAGTAAAAAAAGTAATTGTGTGTAAAAGAAATTAAAAGTACAAGAATTAATTATTTTCAAGAGAAAAAGTTACAATGCACAATGTAAATAAAATAAATAGGTTAAATTTGGTGTACAATAAAAATACCAGTTATGTAACTGCGATGATAAGTTCAAAGGAACTACCATCGGTTTGTTTAATCTAGTAGATGAGAAGCGTAACAAGGGGGAGAGAAAGAGAGTAACAAGAGCGCACAGAAACTAAAGTAAAAGAGAATAAACGCACTGGTTATCAGAAGAGACGCTAACCCTTATGGCCCAGTGAACAGACCAACCATGTCATAACAGGTGTGTTTTTTTTAGAGGTATAGAACTTTAAGTTGGCTGTACTGATTTCCATGGCGGCCATTTTGAAAACTGTTTTGTAATTTATGTTCAGTTTGGTTTGCCATTTTATAATGAATAGACTGACGCCTGAACAATGCTTGCAAATTGTGCAGATTTATTTTGAAAATCATGGTCGGTTCGTGAAACTTATCGCGCACTACTCCGTTTTATGATCAACATAATCGTCCATCAGAGCAAATAATTCGCTCAACAATGAAACGTTTTCGGTCAAAATTTACTCTGAATGACAACACACATCCTTTGAGACATCATTCAGTGCGTACTGAAGAAGCTATTGCTGCTGTAGAGCATAGCAGTGAGGAAGACCCGAATGAGTCCATCCGCCATTGTGCACAACTTTTGGAGCTGTCTCCATCAACTTTATGGAAGATTTTGCGAACTGATCTTAATTTGCGTGCTTACAAAATCCAACTCGTTCAGGAATTAAAGTCGAACGACCACCTGGCACGGCATGTATTTGTAGAATGGGCCCAGAACATGATTGCTGTTGATCCCGATTTTCACATGAAAATTTTTGTTCAGTGATGGAAGCTCATTTGTGGTTGAATGGCTACGTGAATAAACAAAACTGCCACATTTGGAGTGAAGGTAATCCTCGATATATTGCTGAGAAGCCTTTACATCCAGAAAAAGTGACTGTTTGGTGTACTTTATGGGCTGGTGGAGTCATTGGTCCTTACTTCTTCAAATATGATGCCAGGCAGAATGTTACAGTCAATGGTGACTGCTACAGAGCCATGATCAATGACTTTTGTTCCTGAATTGAATCGCCTTAATGTTGGAGAGCTGTGGTTTCAACAAGATGGTGCAACATGTCACACAGCGCGTGCCACAATTGATTTACTGAAGGAAATGTTTGGTGAATGCATAATTTCACGTTCTGGACCTGTAAATTGGCCTCCAAGGTCGTGCGATCTAACACTGCTGGACTATTTTCTGTGGGGGTATGTGAAGTCGCTAGTCTATGCCAATAAGCCACAGACAATTGACGACTTGGAAGGCAACATTCGCCGCGTTATTACCAATATACGGCCCCAAATGCTGCAAAAAGTGGTCACAAATTGGACGTCTTGATTGGACCACGTCTGAGCCAGCCGCGGCGGCCACATGGCAGAAATTATTTTAAAATAAAAATGGCAAATAATTATCTTTAAAATAAAACCAATTCCACGTCAATTGTTCAATTATTCTGTGTTTTATTTCATTTTGAAGTTCTATACCTCTAAAAAAATCACCCTTTACATAGCTGTTATAGTGGTAAAAGAGTAAGCATACGAGTATTGTAAGACAGAAATATCGATTCAAAATACCTTTTCTCTGTTAATTGTGAACAGTGAACGAAAGAGTGAATTGTTTCACTAGTTTCTGAAGTAAAGCGATTGTTCTGTTTTAATATTGAATGAGAATGAGTTCCCGATTTTTACTTTCTCTTGCCTGTATGAATATATAGGAAGGAAAAGTATTGTTTTCTTGTAGATTTTTCGAAATTGCATTTTCACCGGATCTACATGTTTACTAACCCCCTGATCCAAAAAACATATTTTTAGAGATTGATCTGTGTGTGTGCGTGTGTGTGTGTGTGTTAACAAAATATCTCAAGAACGAAACATCATACGAAGTTAAAACTTTAAACTTAAGTTAGGTACCACTAGAGGACCCGACATGAAAATTTTCATCAAAATCGGTCAACTAGAAGTAGTAGTTTATTTGTGTCATTTTTCACTTTTTTGTGATTTTCTCAAAAACGGCTCATATGATTTTTTTATGCTCTACAAGATAGAGTAGGTGCCATGTCTGCTGAAATTCTTAGAAAGGCTGTTTTCTCGTAAAAAATTATTATTTTAAGATTGCGGCTTTAATATGCATTTTAGCATAAAAATGTATATGACAGAAGTTGTTGAGAATTTAAAATCCTCGAACTTTTATTTCAAATATTTTTTTGTGTAACGCTTAGTTTACCAGTAATTAGTTATTTTCTGTTTTTTTTCTGACGAAAACCTGTAAAAAAATTGATTTTTTTAAACATTTCAGCCTCAGCATGCATTTTACGACAAAAGTGTATATAATCAAAATTATAAAAAATTAAATGTAGAGATCTACAACTTTTATTTAGAGCGTTTTTCTCTACAGAGCTTAGTTTAGCATGAAAAAGTGATTTCGTATTTTGTATTTTTAGTTTTCCGTATTTTTAAGGCAAACTGAGGTCGATTTTCATTTCGCAGTCTTTCACTCATGATTAAAATTAGGTTATGTTTATTGAGGTTAGTTTTTTGTTTATTTGTAATGTTTTATTGTTAATTATTTGCATTGGCAAGAGAAAGTTGCGGGAGTGTTTCACACCAGATTTTTGAAATAGTGATTGGGGAACAAAAGAACTGTAAGGGTGTTCTCCCAGCAGTGATACCCGACTGTGCCATGACCTCGACTCCATGTCCCATATGAGTCGTTGCCTTTATATTTATATATTTGCTCTCCCACCAGTACGACTTCGACATAACCTCAATCAAACTGATTGCATCTGACTCACGAGTCGCATATAATCATTAGCAATTGCTCCTCAGGAGACAAACTACTCATGTAGTTTTGTCCTTTTTACTTTCTCTTGTCTATATTAATATATAGGAAGGAAAGTATTGTTTTCATGTCGATTTTTTAAATTGAGTTTTCATCGGATATACATATTACCTGACCCCCTGAACCCTAACAACATGTTTTTAGCAATTGGTCTGTGTGTGTGTCAACAGAAAATCTCAGGAACGCAACATCGTACAAACTTAAAACTTAAGTTAATACTACTACTGGACCTGACACGAATAATTTCATCAAAATTTGTCAACCGGAAGTAGTAGTTTATTTGTGTCATTTTTCACTTATTTGTGATTTTTCCCAAAAATGGCTCCTACAATTTATTTCTAAAACGCCTCATTTTCTAAATTTTTTATGCACTTTTTTTTTTTTTATGAAAATCTGTTAAAATATTGATTTTTTTTAAGATTTCAGCCTTAGTATGCATTTTTCGACAAAAGTGTGTATAATCAAATTTATAGAAAATTAAAAGATCTACAACTTTTATTTCGAGCATTTTTCTCTATAGAGCCTAGTTTAGCGTGAAAGAGTGATTTTTTGTATTTTTAAGCCAAACAGGTTGATTTTCATTTTGCATCATTCACTCATGATTAAAATAAGGTTATGTTTGTTGTTTATTTCTAATGTTTTATTACTAGAGTTAAATTATATTGTTAATTATTTTCATTGGCAAGAGAAAGTTGTGTGAGTGTTTCACACCAGATTTTTTTATAATTCTAGGACTAACAAGCTCAAGTAATAGTTGGAAACTTTTTTTTAACATCCGATTAAAAGACTTAAATTTGTATCCATCACAGGAGAGTTCCTGGGCACACACATACGCTCCTCTGTTACAATTAATTATTACTTATGATATCCAACTGCTGCGTTGTTTTTCTGTTTTCTTCTTAGATAGTAATAAGCAACAACAACTAAGTCTTCTTCATCACGTGACATTTCGCAAACTGCAGGTGGATTCGAAGAAAAGCTTGAACAGTTGTGTTGAGGTCGAGTCTCCTCGATGTGCAAACATGCACAACGCAACTTGTTTTTCGGTCAGAGTCGAAGTCTCGTCATTTTAATCGCGTCTAGGTCGTGTTTTACCAGTGTGAGAGCAGCCTTACTCGTCTATCTAAAGAACTATGGTAACCGTGACTGGTTCACAGTGAAAACGGTTCTTTTGTCTCCTCACTAATTTGAACAACCGAACCTTTGTCTCCGTATATCAGCTGACTCGTGATGACGGCATTATCACTCCCACGACGCTAGTTTACTATACCATATGTATAGATATCAGACGAACTAATGTCCCATAGCCGAGCAAATGAGAGGGAGATACGAGGGTGAATCAAATATAAACGGTAATTTTGCTGTTGACTGTACTAAACACGTTCGGACCAGATGTGGCGGTGAGCAGTTGTTGTTTTGTTTAATAGGAGTGGGGGGAACAGCTTACTTTGCAGCATTGTTGCGTTCTGCCGTCAGTACAGCCATGACCGAGCGAGAGGTACATCCATCTGTTGCGCAACGAATCGTTATAAAATTTTTAGCAAATGAACGTGTTAAGCCTTCGGAAATTTTTACTCGTTTGCGGGCACAGTTTGGGGACACTACTCTGTCTAAGAATCGAGTGTATACGTGGGCCAGAGAATTTAGGGGTGAGCGAGAACGTGTTGAAAACTAAAGTCACCGTCGACGCCCAAGGTCAAGTCTCACAGATGACAACATTAGAGCCGTTCGAGAGCTTATTGAAGGTGATCGCCGGTTAACTGTTTAAGAAATCTCGTCAGAAATTGGTATCAGCTACGGGAGTGTTCAGTCTACAATCACAGACCACCTTGGCTTCAGAAAGATTAGTGCTCAATGGGTTCCGAGGTTGCTGTCTGGAAATCAAAAACAGGTCAGGTCGGAGATCGCCGGGAGACTTCTGCATCGATTTCAAGAAGAAGGTGAAGATTTTTTGAGGCACATCGTCACATGTGATGAGACGTGGGTCCACCATTACACTCCCGAATCGAAAATGGCAAGTAAGGAGTGGCGAAGGAAGGATGAAGGCTGCCCAGTGAAAGCCAAAACTCGTCTCTCAGCCGGAAAAGTTCTTGCAACAATTTTTTTTGACTCAAGGGGAGTTCTACTCATTGATTTTCTTCATGATCAACGAACAGTGAATGCGGCTTACTACTGCCAGGTGCTACAGTCGGCAAAAACCAGTTACCGAAACAAAAGACGAGGTGTGCCCATTAGAGATGTCATCCTTCTCCATAACAACGCAAGGCCTCCCACCGCTTTGTTGACAAGGGATAAATTGGAAGAAATGGGCTGGGAAACTCTCGAACACCCTCCTTACAGTCCAGACTTGTCCCCTGTGACTACTTTTTGTTTGCGTCTCTGAAAGAATCACTTTGAGGAAAACGATTTGAAAGCAATGAAGATGTCGAGAAGCACGTGCGCGATTGGTTGACAACTCTCCCTCAATCTTTTTATGAACAGGCAATATTCAAGCTTCCAAATCGGTGGCAGAAGTGTGTAGATAATGCAGGAGACTATATTGAAAAATGTTGAAGGCATAGTTTTTGTATAATATTATTCAATAAATATAATTTTAAAAATTACCGTTTATATTTGATTCACCCTCGTATGTGGCATAACTGCACATGCGCTCAAAGGTCTTTACCGTTATAATCCAAATCTGAAAACATACTACAGTCGTTATCTTGCTTGTTAGTTTACTGCATGCATAAACGTTTGCTCACAACAATGAGTGAAATTATTGTGAAATTTATAATTATAGTGAAATTTATTGGAACGGCGCGTATGGGTTGTGCGAGTGAGAGCGTTATGCATTCTCTCACTCCCACGGCTAGGGGACATTAGTTCATCTGAATAGAAGCTTCTGTAATAGGTGTTTGCACTCGCACACTGGTAAAGTGATTGCAGCAGTTTGTATAGTGTACTACTACAACCGTACACTTCATTATAATCAAATAAGTAGTCAGTTGAGTCACTAGTTTGCCCTTGTTTGCAACAAGAGGTAAAGGGGGAAAACATGAGTGCGCACGCCCGACTGCTTTAATTTAAGTACGACAAACATAACAACTTATACTATACCCAGAGCATATACAGTATATCGCGGAACATTTTGTACGTTAACTGTTTGTTACAGAAATGTCCGTTTCTCGAAAACGTGGCCGAACTATTCACAGTGTTGAACGATATCTAATATGTAATGTAATAATATGTTATGAAATTGAAGCTAAACAAAAATGCCTATCCGTGCCTCTTAATAAAAGCCGTGAGCGAGCGGCTGACTACTGTGATGTTTCTCTTTCCACAATTCGAAAAATAAAGAAGGAAATTAAGGACGTGAAGAATCTATTCTTTAACAGTTTTGTTGACACCTGGTAAAAAAACGAAAATAGTTAGGTAGATACTAGAGAGACTGTTAATGAAAACGCCGGTGACAGCAATAGTAAAGAAGGCAATTCATTCGTAATTACAGTAAATCAAACATTTCTAGTCATTTAATTAAGCTATAGGCAATATTACAGGTCATATTTATTACCTATAAGGTTTATAAAGAAAACATTTTCTTGGAATAAACCACAGCTTACAAAATGTATGTAGAAACTTCACGGTAGTGAAATGTACGAGTACTGTCTCACTGTTGAGGTTGGGAGCACTACAAATGTATCATTTCCCTTCCTCACAGCCCATACATAAGCAAAAGGCAATCTCGTGACTTCAGTATCTATAATAGGCATTATATAAATAACTATCTACATTTACTTTTATTGATATATTATTTTAATCTCAAAATAATACTTTTATATGAGAATAGTCCAATTGCTTTTAGTTAATTAGTTTGTATTATACTCTGCAGTGTTGTTTTTATAATTGTTAACATAAGAAGTAAGGCTGTTTATACCATAGTATGAAGAAATTCTCCAGTTAATTTTGGGTTTCCGTTCAGTGCACAACAGATTAAAGCGTACTGCAGTAGAGCGGTTGCCAAATAAGCTTGCCAGTGTAGCTGCGCAAACAGTTCGGATTTAGTCGGTAGATTTGTGTCGTAGTGTCAAAGTGCCTATTAAATTGCAGGCGCTGAATGATGTAAATAATCATCTGTTAGCGACATTAAAAACATTCAATTGTAAACATTGAAAAGTATTTAACTTCTAATTAAACAAATATTGTGTACTATTTGATACAAAGGGGTTCATGACAAGCCTACTGAAATAAGCAGTAGCAGGGAAATAATTATTTTTAAGTGATGAATTTATCATTGTGTTTGACTTTTTTATTTTTTATTTTGTGTGATATTTGATTCAATGGGGTTCATGACAAGCCTACTGAAGTAAGCAGTAGCAAAAACAATTTTTTGGTGGTAAGTGATGAATTTATCATTGGTGATAAACTTTCAGTTTATCAGTTTTATCTTGACATATCCTATACTTCCTTTGGAGTCTCCTGGATGCAGAAAAAAAAATTGTATTTCACAATTAACACCTACCACAAATAACACATTATAGACTAATGTTTTCAGGTCAGCTGATATATAACGTTGTCAGAGCGACGTGACTCTGATCACAGCTGGTACAGCACTGACTCCTACCACTCGCTGAAGTAACCGAGCACACAATGACCAAAATAAACTTTCTGCGCACTTCAGAAAATGGCAAGCTTATTTGCCATCTGCTCAACCGGTCGATGATGAACATGGTAATTTAAGCATATTCTATTGGTACGTGGTATAAATAAACTGATATAGGATTATACAATTAACCACAATAACTTTACAAGAAATAAATTCATAAAAAAATATTAATCACTGGTAGAATCACAGGTAGTAGTTAAGAGGCACACTTTGATAACAACCAGTATTATTGTTGACTACTCGGAACAAGGAGGAGGAGGGAAGTAGAGGGAACGTGTACAGTGCAAGCTTCTATTGAAATTACTTATAGTACATACCAACCTGGTGGGTCAATGAAAAATCTAACCTGTGTTTAATCATGAGTAAATAATCACTTATTTATATATACTATGTACAGTAATCCCTTTGTATCCGTGGGCCTAAAACCTTAAAGTACGTCATTTTCTCACCTTGTGTACACCGTACTTGGTTGGGAAGTCATACAATTCTGAAACATTTGTTTGAATAAATGTTTTGGCATCCGTATCATGTTGAGTCACACACTAGTATGGCAACAGCCGCCATGAGCCAAGCTAAATTTCCATGTAATGTATGTAGTGAGCCAGTCACCGGGTACCGGGCCCCGCCAGTAACACCCCGCCCTCATCGCCACACGTACGCCCAGGCACCACACTGTAATTTATCCGTACATTTTCCTCCATGTGCCTGTCTAACTTTTTCGTATGTACTTTGTGTGTTGGACGATCCTGAAACCATATCCTGTTGGTACCTGATGATAGATACCATACGAAGAAGTCCACAAGGAGTTTGAAATGAAGAAGAAGCAAACAGCCATAAGTAACTATTTTAAAGCAACTTAAATATTTTATGCGTACATTACTGTATTTATTAAATATTCATAGATTCTAATAATGGTAAAATGTTCCTAAAACTATAAAACACTTAAAACGACTACAGGACTTTACCTTTAGAACGTAACCCCCATCTTTTCGCTCATATAAGGTATCATTATCCACGGTTTTACTAACCGCGGTAACCCCAGCAGATAACGAGGGATTACTGTATTGCATAGTGTGAGCAAAATCGACTTACTCTGTATTGCAAGGACAGTCTTGTTCTCTACTGATTTCACTTTTAATCAAAGCAATTGGGTAATCTGTATTAACAATACTCCCATTGGTCAAAACTTTACCAAATCCAACCACAGTGCACTCTTCAAAAAATAAATCTATATTTTCATCTGAATTAAAAGTCGCTGGAGATATTGCTGGATTCCATTTAAGAGGAATTTTTAACTAGAACAATAAAAAAATCAATAAGTTACGCGAAAGATCCACATTGAGGAACTATGGTAAATTTTATAAAAACAGATAGATCTATATTTCGTTGTACTATAACAATCTATAATAGTTCCAAACCACTAGTAAGTAATACGGTAAAGGTAAACTCTTAACAGTGTTTATGGCGCTTTGGTGTACTTCATACACATCTTCAGTAATTCATTTTATAGTTAAAATTTAAAACTACCACTCCTACCATGGCAGATAAGGAATAGTCGATTCTTATATCTAAAACAGTCTTGCCAACTTAATTAGATCGTTGTTGTAGATTCAACTTGTTAATGAATTAGATAAAAATCATTAAATAAATGAACAGTCAAAGCATTGATGGCTGAAGTGAGACTCGGTGGGGAAGCTATTCTCCCCACCATGTGCGTGTGTACACCAGTGCCATTTTGCCATTTGAAGGTGCGTATAGACACACGAGTCGAGCCAGTTCTTCATTAAATTTGGGTGGTGTTCACAGTCAGTTTTTCTGATAAACACGAACGTGTTGTGGCTTCCCATGAGCCTCTGTCAAGTATCCAATACAATAGCTTTTTATTGTTCAACTCTATATTTTATTATTATTATTAGCGAATTCTCCCAATAGCGGAAGACGTTAAGCAAATAGCTAAATTAACTTTTCTTTGGGTTCTTCCTGTTCTTCCAATAGACTTTCATTCTTTCTGAGAAAGTTTGTTTACGTTCTTCTGAACATTTTGGCCTGACTTGGTTTTGCTGTGGTTGCTCAGGTGAAACTTCCCACTTATTTACTTTGTCTCGAAACGTGTCCCTTTCTACGATATCAGCTGAACTTATGTTTGCGCGTTCAAGGTCCTTACGAATTTCCTGAAGCCATGCTGTTAGAGGTTTTAAGTGCGGTTACATAGTCTACAATCTTCTTAGTCAATCGATCTTGTGATAATCTACTAAGATGACCAAAGAATTTCAGTCTTTGTTTCCTAAAGTCAATTTCGATGTTTGAATACTTCTCCGTTGTTTTGATTGATTGTAGCCTGTAACCGTCTTCAGTAAGCCTAGCCCCCAATATTTTCCTTACGATTTTTCTCTATATTTTTATTATTATTGAATATTTATTTTTTGATTTAATATTTTGTTCCGACATTTATAATTTAATTATTAAGTGGCCAGAGGAAAATATTTCAAAACTTATTGGCCTATACAAGACAGACTCATTATTATGGGATCCGAAACACAAATACAATCTTCTGGAGCTGATTCTAAAAATAAGTAGTAAATGTTGGCGTGATTTTTATATTGGCCGCGTATTTCTTGAGACTTCAAGACCAAGAAAGTTCCGGACAGTAGCTGGCGCCTAACGTTGCACATGTGAGATTGCTCCCTGTACCTTACTTCGCCCACAGTGGTGTCATGCCTTCCCAATAACATACTAGCTCACGCTCTGCAAGTTTAATACACACGTTGTACGTGTACAAATATTTGTTTGTAAGATGTTTGTTATTGATGATTATTTTGATTAATGTAGGCCTCTACAGATAAATACAGTAAACTCCCGATTATCCGCGGAATTGACTGGTGCGAATACCACGGATAAGCCGCAAAATTCCCGATAGCGATTAAAAAGGCTGAAGGTACTAAAAAAAACAACACACAAGTGCTTTAAATCAGTTTATTGTATATTAAAAGAACGTACCTGAAAAAGCTGTAATAACTTGGCTCAGAGAAATTCAAAACGACATGAAAGAACTCGATCTAACCATGGAGGACCTAACGCTACGTACAAATTCGTATAAACACCAAATGGGAAGTCACAAAGTTTGATTTACCACCAAAAAAGTCAAACGCACAATTGGGGTTTGTTCAGATGAACTAAAGGAAGTATTAAAAAGTTTTGGAACAGCAAGAAGAAGAAATTGAAGAAGAACCATACAAAACGACTAAAGTGATCCTATGTGGTCATAAAAGAAAAAAAGAACGTATGTGATAAAAAACTAAATCTACATTTTGTACATTATTGTTTAAGAGGAAGTTATGTTTACTTTTTTACAAAAAAAATCGGTCAATTGCTTTTGTTTTTTCGTGTTAATGCTCTTTTTCTTTATCTGTGATTGAAATTTCGTTGAAAGTCGTTTTGTCACAAAGTGATGCATCGTCTTGTTCTTCAAGGTATTGAAGAAGTCCGTTAATGTGCCCTAGTGGTGAATCGTCATGGATAAACCACCTGCGGATAATTGAGAGTTTACTGTTATATTAAATTACAAGTAATGAATAAACAACAACAGGCGATTAGAACAGTCTACTATTAATTTATAGTAAAATAAACATGTAAACTTCTTTAAATTAAACAATTAACTAAATTGAATAAGAATCATGAATAAGAAAACAAATCAGGGGTGGATTCTAACAGTCTCCTGTATACTTACACCATTGCTGTTACTCATTGGTTGCAATTGCATAGTGTTAACAAACAAACGCGTTACCAATTCTTTCGTTTGATATTTTTATATCAATTTAAACGGTGATAAATTATTTGTGTTATATTGTGATTACAATTCTATAGTTAATTTCATGTTCAGAATGCAGTACGATAAGTCCATAAGCAGTGTATTTCAGATGGGAGAAAGAGCGCTACTGCACTAACTAAAAATATCGACTCCGCGGCACAACGCGTTCTCGTTTACAAACTCCTATTGAATAACATAATACAAAAACGTGCTTAATATTTTATCGTTTTAAAGATCAGGTACCGACAATTTTTTTTTTTTTTTTTTCGAACAGGCCTTCAATGGACCACGCTAATATCAGTCTAGTTTGGCGGCTCCCTCCTTCTCCTCCAATACTGCTTCATGTTCTCGCTGTGTTGTGCTCTTCGTTCCTCCGTCCAGCGCATGTTTTCTCTAATCTTCCTGACACTCACAAGTGACTCTATTGATTGAATCCTCCCTCTAAACCTTATTCTATCCTTGCAGTCTTCTATCTTTATGTTTATTCTATTGAGGTCTTCTTTTACTTGTTTTATGTATGGCGGTGGATTCTTATAATTCCAGAATTTATCAAAAAGTTGTTTATTCAATCTACTGGGATCCATCCGCATCATGTGTCCTATGAATTTTAATCTTTTCTTCCGAATTGCCGTCTCAAGATTTTCAAAAGTTTTAAAACCGCCACCGTTCTTTATATTGTATATATCTTCATTTGACTTCAATCTATATCCATTGTCTGTTTATTAAAAATCTATAGAAGATGATACATCTTCAGTCAATTGTATAAAACTGTTTTATACAAATGACTGAAGATGTATCATCTTCTATAGATTTTTAATAAATTAAGTTTTTAGTTTCAATTATATGTAATTTACTCTGATGATGGTGGTGGATCCACCAAAACACCTGTAAGTGAAAGAAAAAAAAAGTTGACGCAGTTAAAAAGTAAGGTTAGTGAAATTTATTATAAAAATTCATTATATAAAATAGAATTATTATTGTAATGGAATAATTGTTTTTCAATTTAATTGTCTTTTTTATTATTTTGAAGTAAAGAATAGTTATTGTTTAAATCTTGGTAGAAAGTTATGAAAAAAGCAATTATTTCTTGTTTGAACACTCCTCTTTTTCCATCGGGGGTTAAAAATAGACTGTATGTTTGGTATTAGTTCGCAGGTGTGAAAATGATTCAGAGATGCTGGAGTACGAAACACGACCTATCTTTGACCTGCTTTCTAATCAATGATATTTTCAAACTCGTTTATTATACCTGTTTCTGTCCAACAAATGACTTATCATATATAAAATTATAGATAAAATTCTATATTTTATTCCAAAATAATAAAACATATGTCATCATTGAAAGAAAAAAGTTATATGATGTGAAACACAAAGAATGTGACAAGGTTTAAATGTCCAACTTTGTACGAGCGTATCTTATACAGGGTGATTCACGAAGATTTGCAGAAACTTTGGGAGCCCATTGTACATGTAAAACTAATGAAAAAAGTTTAAATAAATATGGGTCCGGAAATGCTTCGTTACCAAGTTACGGCTAGCAAAAGACTTCCCCCGGATTTCAGCTCACCAGGTGAAATCGTTGCTTATAGTCTTTTGGTCAATCGTTGCTTATGGTTTTTGACCTGATAAATTGAATAAAACAGGTCGTAGAACTGTAAGTTAAATATTTTTTGAGAAAACCAGTGTCATATGCAAAAAATGGTGTGAAAAAAACACAATTTTTCATCTTAGTTTTTCCGGTTAATTTTACTTTGTACTTTTATGAATAAAAATTCATTTAATCAAACATCTATTCGCTTTCTGTGTACTTTATTTACACCGGTTTGTTCAGAATAAAATTTTCAACATGTTTTATTCAAAAAATTTAATTGCTTCTTGGTGAAATAACAAAGTTATTCTTGCCCAAAGATGAAAAAATGTGTTTTTCACTCCA
Source organism: Catonia carolina (assembly GCA_035578175.1). Lineage (NCBI taxonomy): Eukaryota > Metazoa > Arthropoda > Insecta > Hemiptera > Achilidae > Catonia > Catonia carolina. Next base: position 1,885,899 of record JAQMRL010000004.1, read on the forward strand.
TTTTTGGATTTGACACTGGTTTTCTTAAAAAAATATTTAACTTACAGTTCTGGGACCTGTTTTATTCAATTTGTCAGATCAAAAACCATAAGAAATGATTGAATTCGCCCCTTAATCTACCTTACCAGAATTTCAGGAAAATCTCATTTCACCTGGTGAGCTGAAACCCGGGCGAAACTTTCGCTAGCCGTAACTCGGAAACGAACCATTTCCGGACCCATGTTTATATAAACTTTTTTCATTATTTTTACATTTACAATGAGCTCCCAAAGTTTCTGCATATCTTCGTGAATCACCCTGTATAAATATTAGAGTATATTAATAACATTTGTAGGGTAATAAAATACAATTCATTAGGAAGCGAAAATAATTTTGTCAGAATTTTTTGATTAAAAATGAGCTGGCTAGAGAGTGGTTAGCGCAACTCTAAATAATTTAGCCCATGACCTTTGGATGTTGTTAATGGAGGAGGGTTATTGTATTGGCTGTGCCTGATAACACAAACGGGTTCTCATAAGAGTTGTACTGCATTCTGAACGTGCAATAGAGTATAGTGTGTTTCATGGACAGCAGAAGCTTACGGTGTTAAATGTAGAGAAACTACTGGATTGTTAGAATTATTAGTTGATGTTTTCAGTACGTGTAATTTACATGAAACGGCATGTGCAAGGTTACCCGCTGGCGACTGTACCACGGCGTCTTTTATAAATGTCGGTATGCCATCAACGTCATTGCTTCCTCTTCTTTTTGGAAAAACTGGCCATCATTAAAGCCGCACCAGTCATCATTAAAATTGTGTAATTTTCATCGCGTGAAGACATTATGCTGCAGCAGCTGCTGGTGGTTTGCAGTGTACTCGCTGCTCTCCGTTGGCTCACAGTGTGTTCGTTGTAAAAATGTCAACCAGTGGCTCAGTGGCTCATCTTGTCTTCTACGTCAAAAAAACACCCTGAAAGAAAATAGTTGTTTACATGATTAAGGGTACCCGGAACGGAGAAAATTAAAACTTTTCAAATATCTGGTTTTTTGCACATTATTAAAATTCAGAATTTTCTGCATCCAATGATGTATAATTTGTTAGGGTTTTGCAGTTTTTTACCCAAAAAAAATTAAACATATGTTGAACCCTTACGTTATTTTCTAAACGTTATCTGTTTGATAAACACATCTATTTTTTGAATGAAAAACGATAAAATCATAATTTCGTTTTAAATTTGTGTTGTTGTTTAGGTCATCAGCCTGTAGGCTGGTTTGAACCTCTAGAGGTTTTACTAAGTAAAATGAGGAGTGAGGTGGTTTACCATTGCCTTCCTCACTGAGTGGAAAAGTACGCTTATCAGCATGCCGGGCCCTCTGAAAAGCACATATTTTCCACTCTGCAAATGACACCTTCACTTCATTCACCACAGGGTCTGGCTGTATAATAAAATTCATTACTTTCAGAGGAGATAACTCTGATTAGTGTCACAGTACACCTCTACCTCTTCTGTTCTTAAATGATTCAGTCATTTAATTGGCTGACCATGTGATAAGAAACAGAACTATTTATTTTAGCCCTGCAACGAACAGATTGAGTGTAAATAATTTGACACTCTACCTGTCTGTTATGGGCAGGTTTTAAATTTATGTTGGCATTAGACCAACTGTGAATGTAACAGTTGAGTGATTTCCAGATTATGAGCCTGGAATGTTTAGAGGTAACTATTTTGTTGTTTAGAGGTAACACACTTATAATGTGTTCTCTTTTAGTTTTTTTCATGTATCCCGTAAACAACAATTTTTGGCACATAGGGAACATTTTCTCAGCCAAATGTAAAAGGATTTTAATTAAATTTTTGCACAGTCTTTTATACCATAATTTAAATGTACTGACTTAATATTACAGTAAAAAAATGTGTTTAAATATTTTATTTCCATTTAAATAGGCAAAAAATTATGCTTTTCAAAAGTATTATTTCAAAAATAATTTTTTTGTCTTCCTAACAATATATATTTACAGTTGCTACTAAATCTGTGGTTGTAGAATAGCCTGAAAAGTAACCATAAAAAAATTGAACAGGATAGCTATAGTAGTTTTGAGAAAATGTTCCTTACATTAACATTACGGAGATAGGCATTCCGGGGTACCCTTAAAATATATCCCTTTTTCTTTAAAGTGAAGTTAAAAGGCATTATTTACTTTTAAAAGGCTGTACGGATTTATTGTTGGAAAATGGTTACTGGAAATTTTGTTCATCTGCTTTACACGTTGTATGACTGTTCTCATTTGTTTATACGTTCCTTCTCCCGCAGTTATCTGCAACAAAAACCTTTGTAATAATAATAAAAGTGGTTTTATTTTCACAGTAATATCTTAAGTAAATGCCCATAAAAGGCTGGTGGTGTGTTAAATTATTTATACGTGATCTATTAGTTCCAGGGCTACAAAAAATAGTTCTGTTTTGTGTAATAAATTTATACAATAACTTTCACTAACCTTTTTAATCCTTTATAGGGCAGTACTACGGGGGAAAATATACATGTTCTAAAATGTTAAATTTTGTTTTATAGGGACTTGAATAATGTACTTCTAGTGCCAGAACAGTAAGATATTTCTTTTTTTTTATGTCAAGCCCTGGTAAGTATAATTACCAAGGAATGTTTCTTAAAATGGGAATCAAATAATGTGTAGTGGTAAGAATGCTTATTAAAACAACTTGTAGCCCTATATAACAGAAAATATGTGTCGGATAACTTATCTTAACTTTATAATTAGCATGAATGCTTGCTTTCCCGTAAAAAACTGGAATTTTCTAAGCACTGTATAGGCCTAAAAGTAACAACAAAAAAACATGGTAGCGTACGCTGGTATGAATCCGTACCACATTCGTGTAACTCACAAAGCAAATGGTCGCTGCGTGCTAATTTCAATATGTGGTTGGCCTGCTTACCAGAGAACGTCTACAAAGCCATAAAATGCCAATAGGGTTCAACTGCATAGCTTATTCTTTAAAAAATCGACCTTATTGCCGTTGGTAATTATACCTACCACAGACCTATAAAGGGTTTAGCTGCTTTATTTCTACTATCTGTCATTTACACGTGTTTCGGTGGATCCACCACCATCAGAGTAGACAATATCATTTTGAAACTAAAAATTCTTTTTTAAAATGTGTAGAAGATATTACATCTTCTGTCATCTATATAAAACTTTTTTTTTTATATCCCTAATTTGTGTACGTTGCAATCTGTTCAATTCAGAACAATAAGCAACCCCATGACCCAATGAGATGAGGATGATGTGTATGACATGTAAATGAGGTGTAGTCTTGTACAGACCCAGACCGACCATTCCTAAGAGAGTATGGTTAATTGAAACCCAACCATCAAAGTACACCGGTAACCACTGTCTAGTATTCAAATCCGTATAAAAGAAACTACCTTTACTAGGACTCGAACCAGGACCCTTCGTCTCCGAAAATCACCTGTTAAACAGCTGATTTTGGCGACGACTTTACCTCTAAACCAACCCGGTGGGTTAAAACTGATTTAAAATTGAGTTCTTCTGATCTATCCCGTCTCATATTTATTACAGATGGCAGCAGCAGTCAATATCACTTCATCATTCTTAAATTTGAGTTGTTCATTTAAAATGTCCTGCTTTTGCTCTTTTTAATGTTTGTAAATAAGGAACATCTCATATTTTTCAATCTTATTTTTATTTACTTATTTATTTTTTGTTGCACTGTTCTATTACATTTAAGTGTTTGTTTTTTTTTACCAAATTTATGTTTTTTCTCCTTTACATGATTGGTATAATTTTTACTTTCTCTTGCCTTATGAATATATCTAGGAAGGAAAGTATTGTTTTCATGTCGATTTTAACAAATACACTCTTCACCGGATCTACACGTTTTCAGACCCCCTGAATCTATTAAACATGTTTTTAGCGATTGGTCCGTGTGTGTGTGTGAATAGAATATCTCAAGAACGGAACATCATACAAACTTGAAACTTAAAACTTAAGTTGCATACTACTACCGGACTCGACACGAACATTTTCATCTAAATTGGTCAACCGGAAGTAGTAGTTTATTCGTGTAATATTTCACTTTTTTGCGATTTTCTCAAAAACTGGTCCTACGATTTTTTTAAAAATCGCCTGGTTTACTAAATTTTTTTATGCTCTACAAGATAGGGTAGGCGCCATGTTTGCTGTAATTCTTGGTGAGGCTGTTTTCACATAAAAAAATTGTTTTTTTAAGATTACGGCATAATATGCATTTTTGCGCAAAAATTTATATAATACAAGTTGTAGACAATTTTAAATCCTACAACTTTTTTTTGTATAACGCTTAGTTAAGCGGTAATTAGCGATTTTCTGTTCTTTTCTCACGTAAACGTGTGAAAATCGATTTTTTTAAGATATCGGCCTTAGTATGCATTTTACGACAAAAGTGTACATAATCAAATTTATAGAAAATTAAAAGATCTACAACTTTTATTTAAAGCATTTTTCTCTACAGAGCCTAGTTTAGCGTGAAAGAGTGTTTTTCGTATATAGTTTAGTATATAGTATAGTGTTTTTCCGTATAATTCTTTTACAGATTTTAATAAAAAAAAACCCAGAAAATCATTAATTACCGCTAAACTAATAGTTATAACAAAAAATAATAGAAATAAAAGTCATAGGTTTTTAAATTTTCTACAACTTTGATTATGTCAATTTTAGCCTAAAATGCATATTAAGGCCACAATCTTCATAAATCCATTTTTTTTCTGTAAGAACAGCCTCCCCAAGAATTTCAGCAGACATGGCACTTACCCTATCTTGTAGAGCATAAAAAATGTAGTAAATGAGTCGATTTTTAAAAAAATCGTAGTAACCGTTTTTGAGAAAATTGCAAAAAAGTAAAAAATGACACGAATAAACTACTGTTTCTGGTTGACCGATTTTGATGAAAATTTTCGTGTCGGGTCCTCTATTGGTATCTAACTTAAGTTTCAAGTTCGTTCGATATTCCGTTCGTGAGGTATTTTGTTCACACGCACACACACACACATACACAGACCAATCGCTAAAAACATGTTTTTTTTGAGTTCAGGCGGTCTGAAAACGTGTAGATCCGGTGAAAACTCGATTTCGAAAACTCGGCATGAAAACAATACTTTCCTTCCTACATATTAATGTAGGCAAGAGAAAGTAAAAAAAAACTCTTTTTCCAATCCATATTAATCCGGCTAAACGATGCGACGGACGGCGTATATGAATTAACATGAAACATACCTGCATTATTTTATTGGATTCTTTTGCTTTAACTTCTGCCAATTTTTCACAATGAATGGTGGTCAACACCCATAAACTATTCACTATGACACCGCTGCAAAAGTCCTCTACTTTAACCAAAAAATAATACTCGTATGAAAATAAACCGTCTGTAGTAAATGAGAAATAACCGTCTGTTGTGGTATGATCTTGGTTTTCAGTTTTTGATTTAGAAATCCGTTCTGTATTGTCATCATCGTTTCCCGTTTCATTAACACTATCGCAAAACACAAATAACACAAAAATAAACACAAATAAAAACACTGCAATAAAATTATCTCCTAATAAATTACTCATAATTTTTAAAATTACTAATAATTTTGAAAAAAAATTGTTGACTACGTTTTAGAAAGAGAAATACGATGTATTGTTTTTAATATGTGTTTGATCATATGGGAAAAACAACAATAAATCGCTCATGTGCACTAGACGGTGCGAGGTGTGCCCCGCCGAGGGCGTAAATTTTTTTTTTTTTTTTTAATTCCTAATATGTGTACGTTGCAATCTGTTTAATTCAGAACAATAAGCAACCCCATGACCCAATGAGATGAGGATGATATGTATGTCGTGTAAATGAGGTGTAGTCTTGTCCAAACTCAGGCCGACCGTTCCTGAGAGAGTATGGTTAATTGAACCCCAACCATCAAAGTACACCGGTAACCACTGGCTAGTATTCAAATCCGTATAAAAGTACAATTTGTAACTATCTTTAATAGGATTTTTTTTTTTTTTTTTTTTTTTTTTAGCTTTTATTATTGTTATCGGGAACTGTACATTATTGACAACTACCCAATTTAATCGCTGCTTTTCGCTGTATTTTTCGAAGTGGATTTGGCATGAGTTTGAACAGGGACCCCCAGTAGAGTTTGTTCATGGTTGGCTGTCAGCTGGTCACCATACAAAGTCGCTTGCCCAACCGGTGTTACTTAACAAATAATAGCGACTTTCTACCAGCTGACTGACTGGGCTGGCCCGGAGGCCTTGAATAGGATTTAAACCAGGAACCTTCGTCTCCGAAAATCAGCTGTTAAACAGCTGATATTGGCGACGACTTTACCTCTAGACCAACCCGGTGGGTTACGCGCAAAATTAACCGTGAAAATCCCCCTTTTTCAGACTGGTACAATTTATCAAGCAATGAAGATTTCAAGTTAATGGAAGAAATCTTTCAGGTTACTAAAAATCTGGTGTGACAACACTCACACGACTTTCTCTTGCCAATCCAAATAATGAGCAATATAACAGCTTAACATTAATAATAAAACATTGGCCGACCGCATTGGCGCAGTTGGTAACGTGCTCTCATCATGCGGTTCTGGGTTCGAATCCCACTCAGGCACGGCATATTTTCATACGTTACAAAAAAATCATTTCATCCTTCATTGCATAATGTTCCACCCCAAAGTCGTCGCTAATGACCATTGCAGTTTATGCGACGTTAAATAAATAAAATTAAAAAAAACATTGGCAATAAACAAAAACGGACCTCGAAAACGTAAACTTATTTTAATCATAACTGAATGATGGAAAATTAAAACCAACCTCAGTTTGGCTTAAAAATACGGGAAATCACTTTTTCACGCTAAACTAGGCTCTGTAGAGAAAAATTCTTTAAATAAAAGTTGTAGATCTTTTAATTTCCTATAAATTTTATTATATACATGTTTGTCGTAAAATGCATACTAAGGCTGAAATCTTAAAAAAAAATGATATTTTTTTCTGTAAAAAGCATTTTTTACAGACTTTCATGAAGAAATAGAAAATCACTAATTACCGCTAAACTAAGCGTTATACAAAGAAATATTTGAAATAAAAGTTGTAGGTTTTCCAATTTTCTACAACTTTGATTATAACACCTTTGCCCTAAAATACATATTAAGGCCGAAATCTTAAAAAAATTAATTTTTTCTACGAGAGAACAGCCTCCCCAACAATTTCAGCAGACATGGCGCGTACCCTATCATATAGAATATAGAGCATAAAAAATGTAGTAAATGAGACAATTTAAAAAAAAATTGTGGGGCTGTTTTTGAGAAAATGGGAATAAGTGAAAAATGACAAATAAACTACGAGTACCCCGGTTGGCCGATTTTGATGATATTCCGATTTGATGTTGGCCGATTTTGATGTGATATTCCGCACACTATATTCCGTTCTTGAGATAATTTGTTCACACACAGACGAATCGCTAAAAACATGTTTTCTGATTTTGAAAAATCGAAGCATCAATAAAATTGATATTCCGTATTTTCAAGTCAAACAGAAGTTGATTATCATTGAGCGTCAATCGCTCATTACGAAAATTAGGTTATGTATTTTTTTTTTATTCTTAATTTGTGTACGTTGCAATCTATTTAATTCAGAACAATAAGCAACCCCATGACCCAATGAGATGAGGATGATATAAATGAGGTGTAGTCTTGTACAGACCCAGGCTGACCATTCCTGGGAGAGTATGGTTAATTAAACCCCAACCATCAAAGTACACCGTTAACCACTGTCTAGTATTCAAATCCGTATAAAAGTAACTACCTTTACTAGGATTTGAACCGGAAACCTTCGTCTCCGAAAATCAGCAGTTAAACAGCTGATTTTGGTGACGACTTTACCTCTAGACCAACCCGGTGGGTTATGTGTTTTTATCATTACACTAGCTAAATTGTCCGTTCGTCGAACGGTTTTCTTGGTGGTGTGAACAGTCTGTTGTTGGTGTACCGTGTTCGATCCCTGTCAGGTCAGATATTCTTTAATCATTCACTGTTATCTACCTCCTTTTAACGTCAGAATTATTATTAATGAAAAAAAAAAATAGTTCGACGTAAAATAAAAGCAAGATCTTGGTGTTTTTAAATCAAGATACGCAGCGCTTTATTTTCAGAAGCATAGTTTATTTTTTTATGCCCATAACAGACAAGTGTATTGTCAAATTATTTACACTCAATCTGTTCGTTGCAGGGCTAAAATAAATAGTTCTGTTTCTTATTACATGGTCACCCAATTAAATGACTGAATCATTTAAGAAAAGAAGAGGTAGAGGTGTAAAAGACACTAATCAGAGTTATCTCCTCTGAAATTAATAAATTTCATTGTACAGCCAGACCCTGTGGTGAATGAAGTGAAGGTGTCATTTGCAGAGTGGAAAATATGTGCTTTTCAGAGGGCCTGGTATGCTGATAAGCGTACTTTTCCACTCGGTGAGGAAGGCAAAGGTAAGCCACCTGACTCCTCGTTTTACTTAGTAAAATCTGTACAGGTCAAACCAGCCTTTTGGCTGATCACACCTAAACAACAACAGTTTATTTTTAGTTTCCAACAATATTGATTACTTTAGTGAATTAGCCTTATTGAGTTATGATAATACAGGATGTTTACTGGGAACCGCATGGTTTTAAAAAAAGCCACAAATTTTTAAATGTTGAACAAAAACTTTATTTATTTTATACAATGTGTTCTACAAACTCGGAATTTTAAGAAAATTACAAAAATTAAGTAGCAAAAATAACATCGCGTAGGTGGCGTCCTTCCGATTGAACACATGTTTCCAGACGTTCCCTGAAGTTACGCATTGCATCTCGTAACATTGCTCGTGGAATGGCTTGGATTTCTCTTCGGAAGGCTTCCTTCAACTCTTGTAATGTGTGTGGTTTTTCAGCGTAAACACGCGATTTCATGAAACCCCAAAGAGAGAAGTCCGGGATCGTCAAATCAGGAGACCGTGGGGGCCAAGGAACATCTCCAAAACGAGAGATAACTTTTCCGGGAAAGCTTGTCGGACACGTTCCATCGAAATTCGAGAAGTGTGGGCAGTAGCCCCATCTTGCTGGAACTATATGTTTTGCATTGCTATGCGACGACGGCGAAGTGCAGGCAAGAAAAAGTTATTAAACATTTCCAAGTAGCGGTCTGCGTTAACAGTAACTGCCTCACCGTTATCATTCACAAAAAAATACGGCCCAATGATCCCCACTTCACCTACCGCACACCACTATGTCACTCGGGCACTGTGTAACGGTTTCTCTTGCAATATTTGCGAATTTTCTGGACACCAAAATCGACAGTTTTGTTTATTTACAAATGAAAATGAGCCTCGTCGCTCATGAGTAAAACTGCATTTTCGTTTTCGAACTAATGTCCCATAGCCGAGCGAGTGATAGGGAGACATGTGGCATAACTACACATGCGCTCAAAGGTCTTTACCGTATAATCCAAATCTGAAAACATACTACAGTCGTTATCTTGCTTGTTAGTTTACTGCATGCATAAACGCTTGCTCACAACAATGAGTAAAATTAAAGACAATGTTATTGGAACGGCATGTATGGCTTGTGCGAGTGAGAGCGTTATGCATTCTCTCACTCCCATGGCTAGGGGCATTAGCTGTTCATCTGAATACTGTAGGTAACTATAGGTACAATAAATTGTACTTTAAACGCGTAGGCCTATGTTTATTGTTCAGATATTATCTAAAATATTGCTACGTTTATTTTTATAAAATTGGTAATATCTCCATTGTTATGCATGAAAATGAAAAACTTTACATAATCAAACTTATTTGTCTTTAAACGTTTCGTAATTTTGATATATTGACTTTTAACGGAGATATTCGTAGTTTTTCGTTTACCCCTCCCCTCGAACTCCCCCACCCCTTTGAGATATTAAAAAAAATATATATAGCCTATTTTCAATTCGATTATGTCCAGAACCGAAATTCATTGAATTTGGTTCAGCGCTTCTTGCGTGATAACGTTACAGACAAAAGTTCAGCTGAACTTATTTTCAGTGTTTACTTGGTAGATGTGGCGTAGAAACAAAATTTGAAAAATTGTGCTGACAAAACAATTTTATTTTTATAGATTGTTTCTCGTGATTAAACCAGGTTATATTTTTCATTAACCAACAGGGCCTTCGGGCCAGCCCAGTCAGTCAGCTGGTAGAAAGTCGCTATTATTTATTAAGTAACACCGTTTGGGCAAGCGACTTTGAATGGTGACCAGTTGACAGCCATCCATGAACAAACTCTACTGGGGGTCCCTGTTCAAAACTCATGTCTAATCCTCATAAAAAAAAATGCAGCAAAAAGCAGCGATCAAATTGGGTAGTTGTCAACAATGTACAGTTCCCGATAACAAATAAAAGCAAATAAAAAAAAACCAACAGGTTGGTCTAGTCAGCTGATGTACAGAGACAAAGGTTCCGTGTTCAAATGCTAGTCGACCCACCGGGTTGGTCTAGAGGTAAAGCCGTCGCCAAAATCAGCTGATTTTCGGAGATGAAGGTCTTTTTTTTTGGTTTAACGTCCTACTGTTTTGCAAATTGCTGCGAATGCAGACGGTGAAGGATGAAATGAATTTTTTGTAACGTATGAAAAAATGCCATGCCCGAGTGGGATTCAAACCCAAGACCGCGTGATGAGATTTTTTTTTTTTTTTTTTTGGTTTAACGTTCGACTGTTCTGCAATTACTGCTAATGCAGACGGCGTGATGAGAGGCGAGCACGTTACCAACATCGCCAACGCGGCCGGAGACGAAGGTCCTAGTTCAAATCCTAGTAAAGGTAGTTACTTTTATACGGATTTGAATACTAGCCAGTGGTTGCCGGTGTACTTTGATAGTTGGGGTTCAATTAACTATACTCTCTGAGGAATGGTCGGCCTGGGTCTGTACATGACCACACCTCATTTACACGTCATGCACATCTCATTGGATCATGAGGTTGCTTATTGTTCTGAATTGAACAGATTGCAACGTATACACATTAGGGATTAAAAAAATTTTTTTTAAATCCTAGTGGGTGAAGGTTGTACTTTTATACTGATTTGTATAGTTGACAGTGGTTAGGGGTGTACTGTAATGGTTGTGGTTCAATAAACATACTCTCTGAGTCTGTTGTTTTTTGTTTTTTTTTTTTTGTTTACGTCTGACTGTTTTGCCATTTCTGGTTGTTTTTTTTTTTTGTTTAACGTCCGACTGTTCTGCAATTACTGCTAATGCAGACGGTGAAGGATGAAATGATTTTTTTGTAACGTATGAAAATATGCCGTGCCTGAATGGGATTCGAACCCAAGACCGCATGATGAGAGGTGAGCACGTTACCAACTGCGCCATTTCTGGTAATGCAGACGGTGGAGAATGATGATACATGAAAATGAATAATGAAAAAATGCCAAACCCGACCGGGAATCGAACTCGGGACCCCGGCGTAGAAGCCAGTTGCGCTAATCACTACACCAACTGCCCGGCAATTTCAGTTGGTTATAAAGTTGCTTATTGTTCTTTTACCAGATTGTAATGCACACATGCCGGCCGCGTTGGCGATGTTGGTAACGTGCTCGCCTCTCATCACGCGGTCTTGGGTTCGAATCCCACTCGGGCATGGCATTTTTTCATACGTTACAAAAAATTCATTTCATCCTTCACCGTCTGCATTAGCAGCAATTTGCAAAACAGTCGGACGTTAAACCAAAAAAAAAAAAAAAAAAAAAAAAAAAATGTAATGCACACACATTACGGTAGAAAGAAAAAAAAAACAACTTTTTACATTGGCAAGAAAAAGTCGTGTGAGTCTTATTTGCAAAACTAACATTACACATCGGAAGTGCGACGGCAAAGGCAAGAAAATCGTATTTAAGCTTATTTTACAATTAAATTACCTAAACGTTTATTACGTAGTCAACGAACAATTTTAAAATCAGCGCTATTCAGCGTACAGAATTGCCCATGGCTACCGTAACGCGCTGCCGTCTCGATAGTCTTCTGCATACAATAAGAAAAATATAGCCCAAACCAAAATTATTATAATATATGAAGTAAATAAATATTTTTACATTATAATTTGATTTAGTACTTTATTAAACAGTCTAAACTGTATTGTGTCCTGTAACTTTATAACAGAAACAGAAAGTGTTAATAAAACCTTTATAATATTATAAAGAAATCATATAAGTTTCGTGTAAATATTTTATTAATTTTTATAAAACAGAAGTAATAGTTTATTAATTTTGGTTCACGATTTTTATATTTTTATTTATTTGCGAGCTAGATTTTTGAAATAAGACTTGGACGATATCTATTAATACAATGTGGAACTCGGTGGAGAATTATTACCCCGAGCAGAAATATCAGCTGATTATATTATGTTGTGTTTCTCTGATTCTATGTCAATCAATACTTTGATGTTGAGATTGTAGGGCATACTGTTTATTGAACTTGGAAATTTCTAGTTATTACAACTTTGTGGTTTATTTAAATTTTCGTATTAAAATGCACGATGATGAAAGGTATATTCATTTTTGGTACCTAATTTTTGCTTATTTTATGTTTCTTTCATACAAATTGTTATTAAGTTTCGACTGCATTTAAATATTTAACTCGTTGCTTTTATTTCTATCTTATTATGTTTGTGTTTAGAAATGTTTTCGGTTTATTTGTTTTTAAAATAAGTTGATATGTAATTCGTTAGTTTTCGTTCACGAATATTATTCAACATCATTGTAATGCAGGAAGGTGTAACTATGCAAAAGAAAATCCATAATACTTTTTGTGTTTATGGAAAAATCTTGACCATGTTAGTTATTATTCGGTTTAGGCCGCAAAGTAATGAATAAATTGGTTATCAGTTGGTCTTATTTTCTAGAAGATCGAGGTTTTTCCAAATTACATGGTACACTACAACCCCGTTAGGTCGGACACCTTTAACCCGGATCTCCGGATAACCCGAACTAATTTAGGCCTTAAATAATTTATAGGATTTTAATAAATTGTATTACAATTATTGCGAGCGGAAAATTTTTATTATTTTGCTATAAAAATGGACGCAAAGAAAATGTAAAACATGATAATTTATAGGCAGAGTTATTACTTTACTTGAAAATCAGAAAACTTTTTTTTTAATCCCTAATATGTGTACGTTGCAATCTGTTCAATTCAGAACAATAAGCAACCCCATGACCAAATGAGATGAGGATGATATGTATGACGTGTAAATGAGCTGTAGTCTTGTACAGACCCAGGTCGACCACTCCTGAGAAAGTACGGTTAATTGAACCCCAACCATCAAAGTACACCGGTAACTACTGTCTAGCATTCAAATCCGTATAAAAGTAACTACTTTTACTAGGATTTGAACCAGGAACCGTCGTCTCCAATAATCAGCTGTTAAACAGCTGATTTTGGCGACGACTTTACCTCTAGACCAACCCGATGGGTATAAAACTTAACGACGATTTTGTATGGACATCAGGCAGAGACAATACTAGCTGCATTCGTTATAGTGAAAAAGAATGGTTGATCGTGCAGCTCACAAGCAGTGCATCTAATTGATTCAGCTGAAGATTACCCCATCAGCTACTTTTTGAAGTATTACCCATCAATATTAAGAAAGCGCAGTGAACGTGCAGAGTGTGGTTAGGTAGCTGTAAGATGGTGCCATAGTGGGGAGACAGAGTGAATGTTCACACATTCATGTATGCTCGCATTCACATACGCACGCCTGAATTCACCAACACACTACGCTCGTGAATGCATGTGTAGCAACTAGTAAACAACTAGATAGTAAACAATTCTGCCCATAACAGACAGGTGGAGTGTCAAATTTTTTACACTCAATCTGTTCGTTGCAGGGCTAAAATAAATAGTTCTGTTTCTTATCACATGGTCAGCCAATTAAATGACTGAATCATTTAAGAACAGAAGAGGTAGAGGTGTAAAAGACACTAATCGGAGTTATCTCCTCTGAAAGTAATGAATTTCATTATACAGCCAGACCCTGTGGTGAATGAAGTGAAAGTGTCATTTGCAGAGTGGAAAATATGTGCTTTTCAGAGGGCCCGGCATGCTGATAAGCGTACTTTTCCACTCAGTGAGGAAGGCAATGGTAAAACACCTCACTCCTCGTTTTACTTAGTAAAACCTCTACAGGTTCAAACCAGCCTTTCGGCTGATGACCTAAACACAGTAAACAATTAAATATTTTTTATAGTATTTTGCATTGTTTCATTTTATTTATCTAATTACAAAGGAAAAGTAGCAAGGAAGTTAGGTATGCGAATTTTTAATTTTTTTTTTGTCATCAGTCTCTCGACTGGTTTGATGCAGTTCTCCAAGCTGTTCTTAGGAATATAATGTGGAGGAAGATTTGTGATAAAACATATTTTTTGAACGGTTATAAAAACTACAATACGTAGGAACTAGTTGATACCACTTTACTTGCGCTCTGCACCCTTTCATTTTACTCATTTTCTAATCGTTCATCTGATGAGAAAACAGTTGCTAAGTACAGATATCAGATGAATTAACGTCCCATAGCGGAGCGAGTGAGAGGGAGATATGTGGCATAACTACGCATGCGCTCAAAGGTCTTTACCGTTATAATCCAAATTTGAAAACATACTACAGTCGTTATCTTGCTTGTTAGTTTACTGAATGCATAAACGCTTGCTCACAACAATGAGTGAAATTATACGACAGTGTTATTGGAACGGCGCGTATGGCTTGTGCGAGTGAGAGCTTTATGCATTCTCTCACTCTCATGGCTAGAGGACTGTAATACTGTATGTGAAAATAATTCTTTAATTGGTTCCAGCACCTTACCTCCTCACATCTCTTCTTTACCATTACTTTGCGTTTTTTCTTTACTGAATTCCAAACCACACTTAACAATCTCTTAATTCCACCTTCTCCTCTGCCTTTCCCCATATGACCGGATCATCTGAAAGTTGCGTTAAGCTCCCTGGATTTTCTTTGTCTCTCTCTCTTATGTATTCCATCTTTTGTTATTGTGAACAGGAAGTAGGATTTGAAAAAAAACCATCACATTATAACCCAACTGAAACCAAGTGGCATCTGAGATACGCACACGGCTATGTGAGAAAGAGCTATTTAGAAAGAGATGGAAATACTGTTATGCGTCTGATTGAAAATTTAAACTAAATTTGGAAAATATATTTTATTCGCGGTACTAAAATCTAAACCAGTTGGAAAATAAATATTAATATTAACTAGAAATCAACGTAATAAGGTCAGACTAGACTACTGCGCATCCACCATCAAGGGGCGCTTGGTTTGAGTTGCGTTATACAGTATCTTAGTGTAGTTTTATACTGATTTGTGATTTTTCGTTTGTATAGGGTCGTGGATGAGCTTGAAGCACTTAAGGCGATATTGATGGATGAGATCACTGTAAAAACTGATGACAGGTAAATATTTCTCTTTTATCATACAGTGACAGATAAAATTTTAATCATTATATTTTTACAAATAAATTTTTTTAAATATATCCTGCCAACCATTAATATAAATTACACTATAAATTAATTAAAGAAGCTGCTGCCATCTATTGTAATACATATAAACAAATACATGAATAAAATTTAAGACAGTTTTAATCTAAATGACTGAATTTAAACACCATTCTAAATGTTAATGTTTAATTATAATAATATTTCTCTGAAGAAGGTGGTACCACTGAAACGGGCGTAAGTTTTTTAAATTTAAAAAGCAACCAAAAGTGTGGATACTGAAGTCACGAGATTGCCTTTTGTGTATGGATGGGCTGTGAGGAAGGGAAGTGAAAATTTGACAGTGCTGCCAACGTCAACGGTGAAACACTACTCGTACATTTCACAACCGTGCAGTTTCTACATACATTTTGTAAGCTGCGGTTTATTCAGAGAAAATGTTTTCTTCATAAGAAATAAATGTGACCTATAATACTGCCTATAGCTTAATTACATGACTAGAAATATTTGATTTACTGTAATTACCAGCTATTGATGCTGGCCTGTAAGATTGCACTTGTATATGCAACCTGCTGAACGTGTGTACTACTGTACTTAAAAATCTGGTGTGAAACACTCATACTACTTTCTCTTGCCGATGCAAATAATTAACAATAAACCTAACATTAATAATAAAACATTAGAAATAAACAAAAAACTAACCTCAATAAATATAACCTAATTTTAATCATATGTGAAAGACGCAATATGAAAATCAACCTCAGTTTGGCGTAAAAATACGGAAAATCGCTCTTTTACGCTTAACTAGACACTGTACAAAAAATGCTTTAAATGAAAGTTGTAGATCTTTTGATTTCCTCTAAATTTGATTATGTACACTTTTGTCGTAAAATCCATACTAAGGCCGAAATCTTAAAAAAATAGATATTTCACATTTTTTCGTGAGAAAAAATCAGAAAATTGCTAATCACCGCTAAACGAAGCATTATACAAAAAAAATGTTTGAAATAAAAGTTGTAGAATTTTAAATTCTCTACAACTTTAATTATATACATTTTTGTGGTAAAATGCATAATAAAGCCGCAATCTTAAAAAAACAATTTTTTTACGTGAAAACAGCCTCACCAAGAATTTCAGCAAACATGGCGCCTACCCTATCTTGTTGAGCATAAAAAATCAAGTAAGTCTGTTACTTTCTGGACAGCCCTCTAGCATTGATTTTTATTAGTTTGTTAATATTTTTTCCCGCCAATAAATGGAGACTTGTTATAATCAGGAATCATTACAAAATGTTTAGACATTTAAAACAATAACAATTTTGATACATTTTAAGCTGTATTTTACCTTAAAATACATAAATACGAGGTAGGGTCAAAAAGTTCCCGGAATTGGTTAATAGAAATTGATTGATGGGATGTACAACATTTTAATTCTATTTCCCTTCAAAATACTCTCCTCCTGCATCTACGCTCTTATTCCACCGTTCATACAATCGTTGGAAACACTCCTGAAAGCCATTTCTCGAAAGTTCTATCAGCTGTTTCGTCACATTTTCCATCACTTCTGATGAATCAGCAAACCGATGTACCAATAATGTCATTTTCAGTTGTGGAATAAGGTAAAAATCCGGTGGTGCAAGATCGGAGGAATATTGGAGGGTGTTCCAGATAAGTGACATTGTTCTTTGCAAGGTATTGTTTCACCACTAGGGATCGATGTGACAGGGCATTGTCATGCAACAAAAACGAATCATTCCCTGCCCATTTGTTCATTTTTCAGGCCGCTTTCGTCGAATTGCTCCTCGTAATCGTTTTAAGATCTCTGTGTACAATTCTTTGTTGATTGTTTCCCTGTTGTCACCTGTTTGCACGGAGAAGTTATCGAACGCGCTCAACAATCTCATCTGTGGTAGAAGTGGAAGGCCACTCCATCTGAACGTCATCTTTAATTGTTGTGCGACTGTCACGATAATGCTTGTGCCATTCCTAAACTGCCGTTTTCTTCATTGCAACATTTCTGGATGCTTTCTTCAGCATCTCAAGATTCTCCGAGGGTGATTTCTCCAGCAACACATAGAATTTGATATTTGCACGCTTCTCTAATGATGACATTTCACAATCCGACGAAAGAAAAAAACTACTTGTAAAATATCAGACACCTCACGCAGGAAACCAACTCTAACTGCCTGCTAAATGGCACAGCATCTTCCCTGGTAGTGATACCAACCTCCCAAACAAAAATTTCCTTTCCAGCAAACAAATGCTTGACTGCATGAGACCATTCCGGAAACTTTTTGACCCTACCTCGTACATTAATTTGTAAACCGTTTTGTGTTTAAGTATTGTAAATTTTATGCATTGGTCGCATCGTGAGTTTGGAGCAATGTTAACGTTGTGGTAGGTCGAATCCATTTGCGGAAATTTTTTTCTTGTTAAATAAATATTGGAAATATTCAAAAAAGTAATGAATTGTTTATTTTTCAATTTTGACATTATGTTTTATCATCCAAAAAGAACAAACTGTGTTCATAAAGAGAAACCTGAAAACATTTACCAATAAATAAGAAGTAAGTAAGTAAGTAGGCTAAACACAAAAACAAAGACCATCTTTCATCTGTGATAAGGCCATTTAGAAAAATCTGGTGTGAATCACTCTCGTGACTTTCTCTTGCCAGTATAATTAATGAAAAATATAATCTAATTTTAATCATGAGTGAATGACACTAAAGGAAAATCAACCTCTTTAGAACTTCTTCTTCTTCTTCTTCTTCTTACTATCAAGGATTAGGCATAAGCCTATTCCGAACTCACAAACCATCCTGTACGTCTACACAAACTCCGTACATCTCGACTACTGCCATCTTTTTCGAGGTCTTCCCACCTCCCTTCTTCCAACTGAAACATATTCCATCACTTTTAGAGGTATTCTCTCCTCTGGCATCCGTTCCAAATGTTGCCACCATTGATTCCGGCACTCCTCCACTTTTTCATTCAAGCTAAATACACCCAACTCGGATCTAATTTCCTCGTTATGTATTAGATCCAGCCTCGAGTAGCCCTTCACCCTTCTTAAAAACCTCATTTCATCTGCTTGGATCCTACTTTCTTGGCGTTTTGTGGTAACCCATGACTCACTTCCATAAAGAAGGACTGGGGCTGCCATTACCTTATAGAGCTTCACTACTGTTTCTAATCTATCTCTTTTACCCAGTGTCCTGTTAATGGTACCACAAATAGCTTGAAATTTATTTATTTTATTTTCGACATCCAAGTCCCTATCAAAGCTCACATCGCAGCCCAGATAGTTATAGTGAGACACTTAAAGATCTAATACTAAATTGTCTAAAACAATCTTCAAACGAGTGGGATACTTCTCTCTGAATGCCATAACCTTTGATTTAGCAACCAAAACTTGTAAATTATACTTTTTACATAAATCATTTAAAACATAAACTGCTCTTTGAAGCTCATCTTCACTCTCCTGTATGATCCACTTGTCATCCGCAAATAGCAATGCATTGAGGTAATCGTCAGCACTTATTCTAACCCCAGGACTAACCACATTTTTCCACTTTTTAAAAACATAGTCAATATATGTATATATATTAAATAAAGTAGGTGATAGACTGCACCCTTGTCTCAACCCTTGATCTACAAGTATTTTAGCTAAACGTTTCGTACCTGTATTTTTCACTATTTGCGTACCTTTATACAGACTCTTAACCACTTTTATTAAATGAGAAGGATAACCCCTTTCCCGCAATATTTGTTAAAGAGCATTGCGGTCAATCCTGTCGAAAGTGTTTACAAACTCTATAAAGGCCATATGCGTCTCCAAAGAGAATTCCCACCGTTTCTCAATTATTCTCTTCACTGTAAAGGCATTATCTGTACATGAGCGGCCACTCCTGAAACCATTCTGTTCCTCACCCAAAAGTGCCTCCGCTATGACCCTCGTACGGTTGCCCACAATCCTTGAATAAATCTTGTAACCTGCATTTAAAAGACTGATCCCACAATAATTTCCACAGTCACTACGTTTCCCCTTCTTAAAAAGTGAAATAACTTCTGCCGAAGTCCATGAATTTGGGATCTTGAGATTCTTCCAACACTCATTTATTAAATGCAGCAACTGTAGTTTGAGGATCAAACCACCATATTTAAATAACTTGGTATTCAGGCCATCCAATCCAGTAGTTTTCTATTCCTCATACTCTCCAACTCTGTCCTCAGCTCGTCAATCGTTATTAGATCCACAGATGTAACGTGATTTAGATCATTGTCCCGGTCATCAACGTTCTTCCCCGAACACCTAACAATTCTCTATAATGGTTTATCCATTCTGTAGAACTTAATTAGCAAAATCACTAATTGACGCTAAACTAGGATCTGTAGAAAAAAAATTCTTGAAATAAAATGTTAGGATTTTTAATTTTCTATGACTGGTTTGATTTATACACTTTTGTCATAAAATGTATTATACTAAGGCTGTATTCTTAAAAAAATCCCATTTTTAGATATCTTATGAAAAAACAGAAAATCACTAATTGACGCTGAACTAAGCGTTGTAGAAAAAACTGTTTTAAATAAAAGTTGTAGGTTATTTTAAATTTTCTACAACTTTTATTCTATGCAGTTTTTCCCTAAAGTGTAATCTTAAGAAAAACATTTTTTTACCTTCAGAGCATCGTGTCAAGAATTTTACCAGACTTGGCACTTATCCTATTTTGAATAACATAAAAAATGTAGTAAGTGAGGTGATTTAAAAAAATCATAGGAGCTGCTTTTGAGAAAATCGCAAAACAGTTAAAATGAATAACTACAACTCCCGAATGATCGATTTTGATGAAAGTGTTCATGTTGAATCCTCTAGTGGTACCTAAAACTTGAGTTCCGAGTTTGAACTTCATTGGATATTCCATTCTTGAGATATTTCTTTCTTACACACACACACAGACCAATCGCTAAAAACATGTTTTTTTGGGTTCAGGTGGGTGAAAATTGACATGTATGCAAGATTTTCTAATATGTAAATGCATAATATTTATAAATTATTATACGAGGCGTATTTTTTAAAGTAAGTACCGTTTTGAAATTCGGCCGCTGCAGTGCCGCGCGGTCAGTATTTACCATATGCACGTTGTGTACCACTATCTATTGGCAAGCCACAGAATCATTCAGTCGTGTTTGCACTTGGTGTGAGTATTTGAAATGTCTCCTCTGATTGAGAATCCCGCTAACTGTGAAATACGTGCTGTTATTCGTTTTCTTAGGGCTAAACCTATTGAAACATTAACCCTTTCTAACCCAATGTGGCATAGAAGTCACATTGGAGTGCAATAACAGACATAAAAATTTTAATTGATAGCGACTACTTTGAATTAACAAGCGCTGGATGTGAAGTGTAATAATTTTCTGTACCCTAGCCAGGAATTGAACCTGAGACCTCCGCTTTGCAGTGTAAGATGCTGACCACTACGCCACAGAGGCGATCATTAGTTTCTTTTTAAAGTTAATTTTAGTTTTAAATATTCGTGTTCATTTACTAAAATAAAGTAGCATTTCTTCGAGTATGTTGAATGTACATACAAAAATATTTTTTAGACTGTAAATAGTTATTTCATGCATTTTTCCAGTATTTTTGAATTGTAACATTTTTTAAGTCTTAAATAATGCTTTGATATTAAAATCATGTTTAGTTTTTTTGCTACAAATTAAAAGTTAAGAGAATATTGTTTAGGAAGCCTGAACATGATTTTACTAATTCATATTGTTGGGAACTTTGATATCAAGCCCCAATGTGATGTAGGCCTATGTGTCACACTTTTTTGTCAGGCCATCAAGAAGGCTGAGGGTCTAAAAGCGATTTTATTGCACTTAAATGATAGTAAAATGTATGAAACAAATTAGCTACGTATATTTGTTTGTGTATAGTTAAAAAATTTGGGATTGAAAGGGTTAAAGCGGGTGAAATCCATCGCAGATCAGTAAAGTGTATGGAGAAAAATTATGAGCGATGGGATGGTACGGAAATGGGTGAGAGCTTTTAAAGATGGCCATACGATTATGCGTGATTAGAAATAAAGTGGTCGACCTTTAAACATTACTGACGACTTGGTGCAGAAAGTTGATGAAAAAGTGAGAGAGAACAGATGCTTTATGATTTCATCGTTATCTGATGAGTTTCAGGTAGTGTCAAAAAGCGTGCATTATGATATTGTGACAGAACGTTTAAATTATTGAAAGTTATGCTCATGCTAGGTTGTGGTGGTTGTCTGATCAGACGGCAGATTTCTACAAGGATGGTATTCAAAAGCTGGTTGTACAATATGATAAGTGCCTTAAAATTGGTGGGAATTATGCAGAAAAGTAGATTAAAATACAGGCTTTCATGTAAAAATAAAATTATTAAGAAAAGTGTACTTTGTTCTCTTTTTATTTCAAAACTGTACTTACTTTAAAAATATGCAAAATACTTTAAAATACGAATGATTTTGATGCGTTGTTTTTTGGGTGCAAAATATTTTCGCAGAAATTTGTTATTTTCTGTTAAATTTGTTTTTACAGCCACTTCATTTAACTGTTATTTCTTTATATTCAACAAGATAGATTGAAAAGTTTTGGCAATTTATGGTTGATTTCTCCTGTTGTTTAGAGGTAAAGCGGTCGGTTTAGAAACGGAAGTGTTTCCGTGGACAGCATTGGACACGCAACAACAGTTTGTCAGAGTGATGCTTGACATTGAACTTCCTCAAGGGTACCCGGATAAACCACCCAGGGTTCGTCTACGCAATCCAAGAGGTCTTGACGATTCCGTACTCGACACTATAGATCAACAGATCCGAGAGAAATGCGACGAGTACCTCGGACAACCTGTCATATTCGAAATAATTGAGGTAAGGTTTCTGTTTTCATCTTTAGGGGATTCGACATTGTCTTGCTTAACCCTTTCCGTGCCAACATCCTGAAAATAGGACGTCGATATCTTATACGTAGTTATGACATTCGGTTTACCAGGCGTCCGTAAATTACCAACGTCCGGTTAACCGAACGTTTCCAAAAAAACTTTTAATCAAAAATTAATAGAAACATGTATTTTTAAACCAGCTCCATGGCATAGTGACTAGTGCGCTAGCCTACAAAGTGAAATGTCCCAGGTTCGATTCCCGGCTACGGTCTGGAAATTTTAACATGTTAAAACCACAGTAGTTGCTAATGACCAAGCTGTCGATGCGACTTTAAATAAACTAAAAAAAAAACTATTTTGAATATTTTTAGTGTTAGAATGATTTCTGTTCTTTTTAACACAATAAAAATTAATTTTTTACAGGAAATTTTATTTTTCTGTAACGTTGAAATTTTGGTCGGCAATGGCAGACTTACACTTGCAAGTTTTCAAAATAAGGGCTGGCACTTTTTGTACACCCTTATTCAAAATAAACGGGAGTGAAGATTAAACTTTTAAATATTGTTTCGGCACTGAAAGGGTTAAGAGATTGACCTTTTGGAAACCAGTAATCTAAGTAGGATTAATATGCAGTGTATTTTTAACATGTGTAAAGCAATTATAGAGAACTGGCTGTCGACATCTTTTGCTGCCTCGAAGGGGCTTAAACAGAAGTGCTGTCTGTCTCTAACCCCTTTTAAGATATACATCGTGCAGGAATGAAGACAGAGTATCTTGCAGTAGTAGAAAGAGCAAGGGATATCCAATTGAATTGCGGAGTGATTAAGGTGTGTGACAGTTTTAAGTACTTCGGAAGCCTCTTTACAGGGAAAGGAATGGTGAAAAGCGACATCTGGTCCAGGGCTGCTACAAATAAACTAAATTCAGTGCTGTGGTCTTCAAAAATTAAATAAAAACGAGAAAGATAATCCGCCAAGCAGTAGTTTACCCAATAATGACATACAGGGCAGAATGTTGGCAAATCAGCTGGAGGAATAAGAATAGGATGAATACAGTGAGGTGGATTATTTGAGAAGAGCTTCTACAATCTCTCGGCTGAAACATGTGACAAATGAGGAAGTAAGGGCTCAAACGGAGGTGCGGGATAAAATTGTAGAAAGGAGAGAGAAAAGACAGTCGGTTTGGTATGGTTATGTCCGTCGAGTAGATGAGGAAAAGTGGCCAAAAAGTATCTTGAACTACTAGCCAGCTGATTGGAGGAAGAGAGGCAGACCCTGGAGAACTTGTGAAGTAGGGCTGAGAGAGCCTGTGCAGCAGAGAGTTTTTTTATTTTATGTCTGATGGTTTTACGATTTCTGTTAATGCAGTCTGTGATAAGGATGATGTATGAAAATGAGCCGGCCGCGTTGGCGATGTTGGTAACGTGCTCGCCTCTCATCACGCGGTCTTGGGTTCGAACCTCACTCGGGCATGGCATTTTTTCATACGTTACAAAAAATTCATTTCATCCTTCACCGTCTGCATTAGCAGCAATTTGCAAAACAGTCGGACATTAAACCAAAAAAAAAAAATGTATGAAAATGAGGGTTGAAAAACTGCCAGACCTGACCGGGAATTAAACCCAGGACTCCGGAGTAGAAGCCAGTTGTGCTAACCACTACTCCCGTTGTAGACTGCCTGTCTACATCCTTTGCTGCCTTGAAGGGGCTTAAACAGAGGTGCTGTTTGTCTCTAACCCCTTTTAAGATATACATCCTGCAGGCCCTTTTAAAATGGAAGAGGAAATCTAGGAGAATAGGTATTGAAATTAGTGAAGAGCATTCACTGTTTCAACCAGTCACCGTGATCACAGTGACAGTAATTTTGCGTTCACCGTTACTTTTAATAGTTACTTGTGATTTAGGAACATTTTTAGTACATTCTTAGTATATTTTTCATTTGTTATCATGAAACAATAATAATGTTTTCAGTTGTTATTTCATGATAAATAAAGGTTTGATAAAAAAAAAAATGGGCTACATATATAACTAAAATAAACATTTAGCCTAAAACTGATTAACACAAGGTATCCTAAATTAGTAATAAAAATAACATTTTGTATAAAAAAGAGAAAGTACAAGAAACAATATTTACAACTGAAAAATAACAACGCACATTATAAATAAAATAGCTAGGTAGAATGCGGCGTGCAATAAAAATAATACGGTAATGTAATTGTGTTACCGCGATCAAAGATGTAAAGGAACTACCCTCGTTTTGTTTAGTCTAGTAGATGACAAACATAACAAGGGGAAGAGACTGAGAGAGGGAGAGAGAAAGAGAGAGAGAAAAGAGTGCGTAAAAATTAAAGTAAAAAAAGAATGGACGTGCCGGTTATCAAAGGAGAGGCGCAAGGAGAGCACTAAGCCCAGTGAACAGACCAACATATCTTACGTAGCTATCATAGGGGCCTTGAAGAAGAGTAAGCATATTATGTCGTTTTGTCTATTAACTGTGAACGGTGAATGAGCGAGTGAATTTGTTCACTAGTTCCTAAGGTAAAGAATTCGTTCTCTTAAAAGTGACAGTGAACAGCGAATGAGTAACTGATTTTTGTAAAAGTGATTGAAGGAACTGTAGAATTAGGTCGCGTGTCGTCCTGCCTTAAACAGTGAACAGAGAATGAGTAAGTGATCTTTGTAACAGTGACTGGGGAACGAGAGGCTGTGCTATATTGTAGAATAGTACGGTGAACATTCGCCGTGTCGTTCTGTCTTCCAGTGACAGAAGAGTAAGCGATCTATGTAACAGTGACTGGGGAACAGTTACTCGCCTATCTGAATAACTGTGGTCACCGTGACTTATAAGTAACCGTGACTCGTTCACAGTGACAGTTCTTTTGTCTCTTCTCTAAATTTGAAATAGGCGGTGAATGTTTGATCGGATGATCAGATCTTTTTTGGAAATAATGAATATGATGTTGATTTCATGGGCAGACAGTTATTAGAGGAGTATAACAAATGGGGACTGACAATGAATGTAATGAAGACAGAGTATCTTGCAGTAGTAGAAAGAGCGAGGGATATCCAATTGAATTGCGGAGCAGCAGAGTGGGCTGGAGGAGGAGGACTGGTGGAACACATAGAAATGGAGATTGAGGTGCAGGATGCAGCAGCAGCTGTACGATACCCGCTTAAATTTTAGTAATTGCACAAGATATTGACTTAATACTACAGTGCTGCAAGGTTATATAAAAAAACATTGACATTAATTCTATTTTACGTAATGAATTTATATAATAAATTTCACTAACCTTCCTTTTTAACTGCGTCAATTTTTATTTTCACTTACACGTGTTTCGGTGGATCCACCATCATCAGAGTGAATAACATATAATTGAAACTAAAAACTTAATTTATTAAAAATCTATAGAAGATGATACATCTTCAGTCATTTGTATAAAACTGACTTAAAATTAATTTCCTCTAATTATTCCCTTCTCATGTTTACTATAGATAGCAGCAGCAGTCAATATCACTTCATCATTCCTAAATTTTGACATTACATCATGTACATCAGATCATCAGTAATTATGTGGCGTGCATGCACCTTTTTTACATTGTGTATGTAAATAAATGTTTTTTTTTTTGTCTTTTCTGTTATGGACCAGGTGGTGAAAGAGAATTTGACAGCGAGTAATGTGCCATGTTGTCAGTGTTGCATCTGTCTTTATGGATTCAGAGACGGCGACCATTTCACAAAAACGCATTGTTACCATTACTTCCACTCGCATTGTCTGGCTGGACACCTGACCGCTTCTGAACGGATCTTCAGGGAAGAGCAAGATAAACTTCCTCCTTGGCAGCAGACTGAACAGTTCCAGGTATCAGTAATATTGATTACTCTATTTATTTTTTTTTTGCGTGCTGGAGATTCCAAAAGGAGTACAGGACATGTCAGCTATAACACCTGAAATACATATAAGAATCGCACAATGTATCACTACTATCAAGAAAGAAATTCTTGTACGCTATAAAAAGTTTTGCCGATCAAGAAATTTTTCAGATTCTTTTTAAAGGAATTCAAACCCTCACAACATTTTAAAAATTGGGGTAATTTATTCATGAATTTTCTCCCTGCATAAGTAGGTTTTTGTTCAAACAATTTTGTGTAGTGATTAGCCACTTAATAATCATTCCTGTTTCTCGTGTTATGATTGTGAACATTGAAATTCTGCATAAAATTATTTTGCCTAACATACATAATCACCTCAAAAATTTAGAGAGAGGGAACTGTAAGCAATTTAAGCTCCTTAAATAGTGGCCTGCATGAGGTTAGCTGGTTAACTCCCACCACACACCTAATAGCTTTCTTTTGAATTTTAAAAACCCTATTCATATTACCCATGCTAGAATTACCCCATACTAAGATACCTGTTACGGCACCTAAGTAAGGATACCGTGAAATAAATTCCGAAGTACGGAATAACGTAAGTTTAGCAAAGGGCACGGAATAAGCGAGGTACATTAATTGATTGTCCACGCCAGACAACCGTTTAACGTAAAACCAAAGAAATAACTAACAAATAATTCACCAGAGGACCAGGTTGCTTTTAAAGGTGCCAGCAACCAAAGCGGAACGAATGAGATAGTAAGGCGATAATTAAAACAACGTAATATAACTGACAAGGTAGGTAATGATCGAATAGCATAGGAAATGGATACACAAGGGAAATCACACAATTGCACTACATGAGATATGTTAAAGTAACACTCACCTGAGTATAGATTGAAGACATAAACTTGCACGCACCACGTGGATTTAAGCATACAGGCGACAGACGAAAACTGCAAACTAGCGATGATTACACAAAGAAAGTACGTGAGCCAACACAAATCAGTTTACACAGTAAAACATAAGCAAATGAATAGAACTAAGCACAAGACGTATTATAGACAGCGAACGACAACTTGTAACTTCGGACAGCGTCCACGACGCCATTCGAGAGACGAACAAACGAGCGCACCCTCACATAACGCATGCAAATACAAGAGTGTGATGAAGAAGCCGGAACTGTAGGGATGCGGAGGGGATAATGACGTAATTGAGTGATGTCATGCGGAAACAAAGCGGGTAGGAAGACTAAAGGCAGCGGGATAATATGAATTACTTAACCAGGGTATTAGTGGCGTTAACATACCGCCCGCCTAAATCGAAGTAAGCGATTTACAAAGAGAGTCGTAGCGAAGAACGAAGCCGCCCGCCCTGAAGCAACAGGGAGCGGAAAACGTAGCAAAAGAACGACGAACGATGCATTGAAGACGACTGAAGCAGAGAATGAGACGAGGAACGGACACATCTTGAGGTGGCGTGACAAACGCGCGGGTTTGCCCGGCCAAACGACGTACGGATCATCTTCCACGGCTTGCGCGGAAGCCAACGAGTAAGCGGAGAATCTTGATGTGATTGCCAACGAGGGTTGACAACCAGAAGCGACGACGAAGAAGAGACGAAGAAACAAAACGGAGAACGAAGAAAACAAACGAAGAAACGAAAACGAAGGTAGATGAAACAAGCGGGAAACGAAGTGAATCAACGGAGAGAAGTTAGTTGCCCAAAGGCAGAGCTAACTGGTAAGCGGGTTGCGAAACGAATCGAGGAGTGGGCGAACAAAAGCGACGATAATCTTGAATTGCGGTACGGCGAACTTCACTAACTTGCTGAGAGTGAATCCGTGATTGAGGTTGAGGCGACGTGCAAGATTTACGAAGATTACACCAAGCGTTGAACGAGCGACGAGGAATGAAATTACAATTATTCACCGGTTGTGAATACTGTATACGACGATTGGGGCGCCGCCCGCCATGAGGGGGACAAGGCGCGCGAAGAGCGTTAGCAGAGCATGAAGCGACTGAGGAGGGCCGATTGCCCTTTAGCGAAGCGATTTGCAGCGGTTTATCAACAGAGTATGCGGGAGACGAACAGAAGTTGTGATCCGAAGTCGGTTGGATAGCCGTAGAATCAGCTAAGGCGAGAGTAGCAGGTTTTGTCGGCGAAGTATCTGTCATGACAGAAGACTCGAAGCGGTTGAGCGAAGAATTGATTGGAGAGAACTCAGTGGAAGCCTTCAGCGTAGACTTGAAGCGATTTGACGAAGAATTAATTGAAGACAACTCGGTGGAAGCCTTCAACGTAGACTTGAAGCGACGATTTGACGAATTAACAGCAGCAAGATCGGTCGAGAGACTGGCGGAGTCGGTGGACGAAGCGAGACGAGAATCAACAGCGGTGAGCTCGAATGGAGCAGCGAATCGATTTGAAGCCGAAGAAGCGAGATTAGTTGAAACAGTAGAGCGATCCGAATTGTTGTTGGACGCAGGCGAAACAAGTAAGCAATTAGACGAGTGGATATTAGAAACGACAGATTTATTGATCTCGGGGTTTACAGCAACATCGAGTTCAATTTTTGAATGAGCAGGAACGATAGTTTGATGATTAGCGGCGAGAATTTGAGGCGAAATCGAATTTGTACTTGACGGTCGGTTTTCAACAGTAGATAATGCGGGGTTAGCTGCGGTAGTAGTCGACGAGGATTTAACGTTATTCGAGAAGACATATGTTAAAAGCGAATCGTTATTTACTAAAGAATTAGGCGGTTGGATGTCGGGTAATTTGCCGAACACCACATAACCAAATACAGTCGACAAAGCGGATGGAGTGCCTTTTATTAAAGGCGTTTTACTGAAATCTAGTATGTCAGAAAAGCAGTCAGCGCCAAGCAGCAGATCTACTGGATTGGGGCTGCGAAAACGAAAGTCGGCTAGCAGATGTTGAGAAAACTGTTCACCAACGGACTTATGAATACGAGTAGTAGGAAGGCGGTCTGATATTTTTTGAATAACAGTAGCCTGAAGCGGCAAACGAAAATCTGAATTTTGCGGCGACAGAATTGTAACGTTTGTAGTGCCTTCGACGGAGGTAACTTCAGATGAAATGCCCTGTAAGCGCTTAGTGGTAGGCACTATGTCGAGTTGAAGATCACAAGCGGCGTTGTAGGTTATAATGCTGGATTGAGAACCATTGTCAATCACAGCGCGAAGTTGAACGATTTTACCGGAAGAATTAACAGCGTGAACAATAGCAGTGCCTAACAGCGCGGTTTGGCCATCAAGTCGACAAGAGATAAAATAATCGGTAGATTTTTTCAGCGATGACTGACGAAGACGAATTTCCAGTAGTTACCGGCTTATTAGCAGAGCAGGTAGCGCAGGAATCAATTGGCGGAGTTGCGAGAGCAGTAGCGTGAATCGACGACGAAGAATTAGCAAGCAGACACCCGGCAGACTGAGAATTGTTGTCCGGGTGTTCGATGAGTTGAGGCGAATTAGCGGTTTGCGAATCATGCGAGTTAACAACAGAAGCGGTGGACGAATTTGAATGTTGAGCGTTGCGGTCGAAATGTAACAGCGTATTATGAGATTTTGACAGACATATACGACAATGTTTAGTCGATTTGCAGTGACGACGATCATGATTGCCGAAGCAGGCGAAACACAGTTTGAGGCGAGAAATAATTTTGTAGCGGTCATCGACAGTTTGTGAAAGAAATTCACTGCAGTTTTGAATTGAGTGAAGGTTAGATTCGCACGAAAGACATTTAAGCGAGTTTGATTTAACGAAAAAAGAAGGTATATTGTCAGAGTGAGTAGACGGCGAGGTTGAATTACGATTATTTTATGCAAGATTGAAATTAGCGGTTGCCGGATATGATGAGTCCGGTTTATCGAGGTTTGATTTACTTGAGTGCGAAGAACTAGCGTTATCGATTGATTGAGAAGAATTGAGTAATTCAAACGAATGCATTTTAGCAGTAACAAAAGACATTAACGCTTCGTAAGAAGGAACACTTGAATTAGAATTTTGATCCTCAAAAGCTTGTTTAGTAATGGGATCTAGGTTAGAATAAGCGATTTCGAACAGCAAATATTCAAGAAGGTTTATATCAAGTAAGCGCAGAGCACCGATTGAAGATTCGTGTACATTTAGAAAATGTTTTAACGAATGATAGGTAGGTACTTCCGATTTGATGAAATTAAAAACTTGAGTTAAATGTATATTGGCTATCCGGCGTGCGTTCGAGTACCGATCGATGATTAAATTATAGGCTAATATATAGTTATCAGCTGATAATGGTAAGTGCTCAATCAGACGTAAAGGTTCATTAGTTAATGAACAACGCAAGTAGTGTAGTTTTTGCACAGAAGATAATTCATTGTTGTTATGAATTAAATCGTTAAACAGACTTATGAAATTTTGAAACTTAGTAATATCTCCATCGAAATTGGGGATACGAATTCTAGGTAACTGAACAAGTTGTGCGTTATTGGTTTTAACTTGGTTTTGAATAATTACAGTATTATCTAACGATTGAATTAACCTTTGAGCGGTATCGATTAGTTGGAAGTATTTATTTTCAAATGTTGTACGTTCGATTTCAAAATTGTTATCAGGTTGCAGTAATTCAAGTTTAGTTTGAATTTGCTCGAAATCCGACCAGAGATCAACGAATCTATCTAAGCGCAATTTAACTTGAGTAACCTCGACTTCTGATTTGAGAAAATTGTCAAAACGAATCAAATGGTTATTTATAACCTC
This sequence comes from Catonia carolina, assembly GCA_035578175.1. NCBI lineage: Eukaryota > Metazoa > Arthropoda > Insecta > Hemiptera > Achilidae > Catonia > Catonia carolina. The sequence goes on from JAQMRL010000004.1 coordinate 1,916,979, forward strand.
GCGTTTTTTAAGCAATAATTTATAATCGTCCATGTTGAGAAATACAAATGAATAAATTAACCAGCAAATGCAGATTGACAAAACGTAAACAGAGAACAGCTGATCGAAATTAGGTTAGGATGACGTTGTAATGTAGACAGCAGACGACACTTGAACAGAATGATCCGGTCTAGTTTGGAAGCTAAGCCGGTCGACGAGTTGAGAGAGAGAGCGAATATGGGCGGAGCGAGCATGCGCCCTACAGTTCTGTAACTGGTTGAAGGTGGAGAAGAAAAGTATGGCGGCGATTGACGATTTAGAAATAGATCGGAGCGTCCAGTGTATGAGACTAAGCTGTATGACGTCACGATAGCGTTGGTTGAAATAATTGTACTGAATGAAAGCGTCACAAAACCGGCTTTATACTTGTAGCACCCAGAATTTTGCAATACGTTGTAACTATTATGCAACCGCCCGGCACAATTTTTTAACAGAATGAATAAATATTTGTATTATTAATATTTTTACTGATTTTATTTTAATGTTCGAAATATCAATTTTGTTTTAAAATAGACAAAATTAGACGCACTTGTAAAATACGAAAATACAACATGTAATAACGAAATAATAGGACAATGAAACAGTTGACTGTATCCACAATATTCACTGATACATCCGAAGCCCGCGAGAACCAAAATGTTAGCCACAATTGAATACACATGTAAAGAACGAAACACAATATGTAATAACGAACGTAACTAACACAATGAACGTATACAATGAACGTAATGTAACACAATATGTAACGACGAACGATAGGACAATGAACAATTGACTGTATCCACAATTACTGATAAACATCCGCAGCCCGGCAGAGACCAAATGTTACGGCACCTAAGTAAGGATACCGTGAAATAAATTCCGAAGTACGGAATAACGTAAGTTTAGCAAAGGGCACGGAATAAGCGAGGTACATTAATTGATTGTCCACGCCAGACAACCGTTTAACGTAAAACCAAAGAAATAACTAACAAATAATTCACCAGAGGACCAGGTTGCTTTTAAAGGTGCCAGCAACCAAAGCGGAACGAATGAGATAGTAAGGCGATAATTAAAACAACGTAATATAACTGACAAGGTAGGTAATGATCGAATAGCATAGGAAATGGATACACAAGGGAAATCACACAATTGCACTACATGAGATATGTTAAAGTAACACTCACCTGAGTATAGATTGAAGACATAAACTTGCACGCACCACGTGGATTTAAGCATACAGGCGACAGACGAAAACTGCAAACTAGCGATGATTACACAAAGAAAGTACGTGAGCCAACACAAATCAGTTTACACAGTAAAACATAAGCAAATGAATAGAACTAAGCACAAGACGTATTATAGACAGCGAACGACAACTTGTAACTTCGGACAGCGTCCACGACGCCATTCGAGAGACGAACAAACGAGCGCACCCTCACATAACGCATGCAAATACAAGAGTGTGATGAAGAAGCCGGAACTGTAGGGATGCGGAGGGGATAATGACGTAATTGAGTGATGTCATGCGGAAACAAAGCGGGTAGGAAGACTAAAGGCAGCGGGATAATATGAATTACTTAACCAGGGTATTAGTGGCGTTAACAATACCATAACGGATATGAGACAGAATGAGGCCATGATAAGCTGCCATTAGTAAAATTTTATCATTTAATCTGGTAATTTGTTTTAGTGCAAATACCCCAGATGATATTTTACTACAAACTTGATTGGTATAGAAGTCCCAAGACAAAGATCTATCTAGAGATACGCCCAGGAACTTCACTGTTTCTACATGCTCCAAACTATTATTATGAATAAGTACATCCACTTCTCTACTTTCTTTAACGTTATGTTTATTTTTAAACTGCAAGTACTGACATTTTTTCCCATTAACTGTTAATAACATATGATTCAAGAACTGTACTATGGACTCTATGTTAACATGTGTATTTACTTCAAGAGCATCTACCAGTAAACTGTTACTGATTACTGAAGTATCATCAGCAAACAACAAAGCTCTGCCATTAGGTATGACTTCTGTAGCCTATTAATGTACAATAGAAACAGAATTGGACCTAAAACTGACCCTTGTGGAACGCCTGCTTTGACTTCAAGCTTTCCAGATACAACCTTTGTAAGTTTATTGCAAATCTCGGCTCACAGCAGGATTTTCTGTTTATAGTATAACTTCATGTTCATAACAGGCAGGTGGAGTGTTAAATTGTTTGCACTCGATGTGCTAGTTCCACGGCTACAAACAATAGTTTAGTTTCGTAGCATATGGTCACCCAATTAATTATATGACTGAAGCATTTAATAAAAGAAGAGATACAGATGTAAACGACACTATACTATTTTTCAAAGCTGATGAGCTCTGAACGTACGCATTGCCCCCTTCACTGCACCCACTTCATTGCTAGCCAATCACTTGCCACCAACGGTATGTTAACTTGCTCTCCTAGCTCTGTTATATACTTTGTCTTTCAATAACAATTATAACCTATGAACATACTGTTTGTCTGTGACTTGATGGCCCCTCGCAGAGGGGAGCAATATGCGGATTGTAAAACCATTTCAGAAAACATTTCTAATTTTTTTTTAGGTCACTGAAAATTTTCGGAAATGACGTATTTTTATAAAACAAAGTATTTCGCATGTTTTTTGTTCTATAAAATTATTTCGAAAAACACACGCCTAATGAGATAATGTATAATTTAGTAAAAGTTTTGTTTTTGAAGAAAAACCCGTATTTTTTCAAATACATCGTCATTGTTCAACAACTATTCCACGGATTAACGTAAAATTTGGCAGGCTTGTTCTGTAATAATTATGAAAAACGATGATGCAATACAATTTAACAGAAAATCAATACTTTTTAAGTTACAAGGTATTTTCATAAATACATTTTGTAAAATCGCAACACACGACATAAAAAATTCAGCATGCGAGAAACTTTTTTGTCTTTAAAGATAACTGTACACTGTAAGCGAATGAAATAAAGAGAAAATTTTGAATTAATTTTGAGTGAAAGAATTATTTAAATTTTACGAACCGTATAGGAATTACAAGGATTTAAAAAACGCTGTACTTTGATTGTACTGACGTAAAGTATAAGAAAAAACGATAATATTTTCGAGCGCGGTTTTGAAAAGTTAATATCGGAAAAAAATTTTCTGTTGTTCGAAAAAGTGCACGCATGAAGTTTATTAACAGAGCTTAAATATATTTTCTCTAAAAAAAACATCATTCAAATCGGATCATCCGTTTTAAAATTAACACAGTTCAAATTTCGTAACTGCGCGGCGCGCATTGCATGATAATAAACTGCGCTGGTATTCTACTACTACCATTACTTATTACCAATATTTATTTGAACGAATAACTGTATTGGAATCTTAATTTAGGGAAATTGTTAATTATAGCTCCTTGCGTAACTTTCTGTAAAGGAAGACTAAGTAAATTAGTAACCCGTTCTTCATCTCAACATTTAGTGACATTGTTTATTACATTTTATTCCATTACTGTGAACGGTTTGCCCATGTTTCTGTTTTGCACCCATATTTGTTTACGGTTTTAATATATGTTATAAACCATAAAGGCATAAATGAAACTAACATCTTCCTAATTACCTAAAGTATTGGTGAATATATAAAACTATTATCAAACACACATGACCCGAGCAAGACACAACAATTGAAGCACCACTCACAAGTAAATGAAAAGTTAATGTAGTAATGTAGTTGTTAACGCCAGTTAGTACTGTCAATTTGCTTCCGTATTTCCCGCTTGGTTAATATTTCAACTTTGCTTGTTTCCGTATGACCTCACTGATCACGTCATTTTTTTCTCCCTTCCACTTTCCTGCATTTCCGTCTTGTTCATTACGCACTATTGTTTCAGCATTCATGATGAATGGAAGCGCGCTTATCGTCGGCGTGTAACGCTTGGCTTGGGGGACGCTACCCTCGCATCTTGCGTTTACAATCTTGTCTCGTTCGTATATTCATTCGTTCGCTATGAGCTTAAGTCGTTTGTTGCTATTTGATTTGTGTGAATTATTATATTCAATTGCTCATGTTATTTATATTGTGAACTTTTGCGTTTGTTCCTTGTGATGTTTGTTAGTTCTACACCGCATGCGTTTCTACAAACTTGAATTCATTCCTGGATTAAAGGTAAGTGCGTATTTATTTATTATGTATTGTTGATCAATAGTGTGCGCTCCTATGTATTTTCATGTCCTGTCACTTCGTATCCTACCTATTTTTGTCAGTTTTGCTTAACCGTCTATTTAATCATTTCGTTTATTCTCTCAGTCGTTATAGTTGTGGCTGGCAACTACTTAAAAACCTGCCTGGTCCTCCTGGTTGAATCGTTTAATCGTTTATTAATTACGTTAGAAAATATTAATCTCGATTTTGCTTTATTGTATTGTTTCAACAATCGTTTCTGCTTTAACATTTTTGGTCCGCTCGGGCATTGGATATGTATCAGTAATTATGGTTACAGTCAATTATATATATATTGTTTTATTATTTCATTAAATTCGTTATTGCACATTGTGTAATTGTCTATGTTCATTGTGTTAAGACGGGTGTAGGTTTGCCTGTTGCGTATCTAGTTAGTTGTATCCTGCATAAAATATGTACCGCTTACATTGTGACGTCACATTCTGGTCTTCGCATCAATGCTAACTTCTGTACAAAATTGTCAATCGTCGCCATTTTCTCCTCGTCTTCATCAAGACACGGCGTTGTACTGCGCAGACTCTCTCCGCCCACCGCTCTCTCGACTGTCGATCCGGTTTCATTTGCAAGCTGAACCTTTCACTGTACGTTTCGTGTCAATAACATTCAATGCTACATCGTTGTACTGACCTGATTCCAGTCAGCTGTTGTTTGTTTACGTTTTTCAACTTGTGTTTGTTTGTTAATTTATTCATATTTATTCGTTTATTTCTGTCAACATGGACGATTATAAATCATTACTTAAAAAACGTGATGTTATAAATAATCATTTGACTCGTTTTGACCAATTTCTCAAATCTGACGTCGAAATAACTCAAGTCAAATTACGCTTAGAAAAGTTCATCGACTTATGGTCCGATTTCGAATTAATTCTAACTAAAATTGAATTATTACAACCTGAAAACAATTTTGAAATCGAGCGTGCTAACTTCGAAAACAAATACTTTCAATTGATCGGTTCGGTACAACAATTAATTCAATCGCTAGATAAAACTGTGATTATTACAAATCAAATCAAAACCAATAATTCACCATTGGTACAGTTGCCTCACATCCGTCTCCCATCTTACGATGGAGATATCACTAAATTCCAAAATTTCATAAGTCTGTTTAATGATTTGATTCATAACAACAATGAATTATCTCATGTACAAAAACTGCATTATCTACGATGTTCCTTAACAAGCGAACCACTCCGCTTAATTGAACATTTACGTCTGTCAGCTGATAATTATTTATTAGCCTATAATTTAATACTCGATCGTTACTCAAACGCACGTAGAATAGCAAATGTGCATTTAACTCAAGTTTTTAATTTCATCAAATCGGATACGCCCAACTATCATTCATTAAAACATTTCTTAAACGTTCACGAATCTGCTATTGGCGCTTTGCGAATACTAGACATTAATCTGCTTGAGTATCTTTTGTTCGAAATTGCTTATTCTAACCTAGATCCCATTACTAAACAAAGTTTTGAGGATCAAAATTCTAATTCAAGTGTTCCTTCTTACGAAGCTTTAATCTCGTTTGTTACATCTAAAATGCATTCTTGTGAGTTGCTTAATTCTTCTCAATCTACCGATAACGCTAGTTCTTCGCATACAAGTAAATCTGACTTCGATCAACCGGACTCATCAAATCCGGCATCCGCTAATCGCCGTTTAGTACAAAATAATCGGAATTCAACCTCGCCGTCTGCTAACTCTGATAATGTACCTTCATTTTTTGTTAAATCAAACTCACTTAAATGTCTTTCGTGCGAATCTAACTTTCACTCGATTCACAATTGCAGTGAATTTCTTTCACAAACTGTTGATAATCGCTACAAAATTATTTCTCGGCTTAAACTGTGCTTTGCATGCTTCGGTAAGCATGATCGTCGCAACTGCAACTCGACTAAACATTGTCGTATCTGTCACTCAAAATCTCATAATACGCTGTTACATTTTGACCGTAACGCTCAACAATCGAATTCGTTTAATACTTCTGTTGTTAAACCGCATAATTCGCAAACCGCTAATTCGCCTCAACTCATCGAGCGCCCAGTCAACAATTCACAGTCTCCCGGTTGTCTGCTTGCTAATTCTTCGCCGTCGATTCAGGCTACTGCTATCGCAACTCCGCCAATTGATTCCTGCGCTACCTGCTCTGCTAATAAGCCGGTAACTACTGGAAATTCGTCTTCGTCGATTATTACTGAAAAACCTACTGATTGTGCTCTCTCTTGTCGCCTTGATGGCCAAACCGCGCTGTTAGGTACCGCTATTGTTCACGCTGTTAATTCTTCCGGTAAAATTGTTCCACTTCGCGCTGTGATTGATAATGGTTCTCAGTCCAGCATTTTAACCTATAACGCCGCTTGTTCTCTTCAACTCGACATAGCGCCTACTACTAAGCGCTTACAAGGTATTTCATCTCAAGTTACCTCCGTTAAAGGTACTACTAACCTTACAATTCTGTCGCCGCAAAATTCTAATTTTCGCTTACCGCTTCAGGCTACTGTTATTCAAAAAATATCAGACCGCCTTCCTGCTTCTCGAATTCATAAATCCGTTGGTGAACAGTTTTCTCAACATCTGCTAGCCGACTTTCGTTTTCGCAGCCCAAATCCAGTAGATCTACTGCTTGGCGCTGACTGCTTTTCAGAAATACTAGATTTTAGTAAAACGCCTTTAATAAAAGGCGCTCCTTCCGCTTTGTCAACTGTATTTGGTTACGTGGTGTTTGGCAAATTATCCGACATCCGACCACCTAATTCTGTAACAATTAACGATCCGCTTTTAACATCTGTTTTCTCGAATAACGCAAAATCCTCGTCGATTACTACTGCTGCTAACTCCGTATCATCTATTGTTGAAAACCGACCGTCAAATACAAATTCGATTTCGCCTCCAATTCTCGCCGTTAATCATCAAACTATCGTGCCTGCTAATTCAAAAATTGAACTCGATGTTACAGTTAACCCCGAGATCAATAAATCTATCGTTTCTACTGTTCAAACGCCTAATTGCTTATTTGTTTCGCCCGCATCCGACAACAATTCGGATCGCGCTACTGTTTCAACTAATCACGTTTCTTCTGCTTCAAATCGATTCGCCGCTTCAGATCATCGCTGTTGATTCTCGTCTCGCTTCGTCCACCGACTCCGCCAGTATCTCGACCGATCTTGCTGCTGTTACTTCGTCAAATCGTCGCTTCAAGTCTACGCTGAAGGCTTCCACCGAGTTGTCTCCAATCAATTATTCGCCAAACCGCTTCGAGTCTTCTTGCATCGCAGATACTTCACCGATAAAACCTGCTACTTTCGTCTTAGTCGATTCTACGGCTAACCAACCGCCTTCGGATCATAACTTCTCGTCGTCTCCCGCACACTCTGTTGATAAATCGCTGCAAATCGCTTCGCCAAAGGGCAATCGGCCCTCCTTAGTCGCTTCATGCTCTGCTAACGCTCTTCGCGCGCCTTATGCCCCTCAAGGCGGGCGGCGCTCCAATCGTTGTAAACAGTATTCACAACCGGTGAATAATTGTAATTTCAATTCTCGTTTTTCGTTCAACGCTTGGTGTAACCTTCGTAAATCTCGCACGTCGCCTTAACCGCAATCACGGATTCACTCTCAACAAGTTAGTGAAGTTCGCCGTACCGCAATTCAAGTTTCTCGTCGCTATTGTTCGCCTACTCGCCAGTTCGTTTCGCAACCCGCTTACCAGTTAGCTCCGCCTTTGGGCAACTAACTTTTCTCCGCCGTTTCACTTCGTTACCCGCTTACTTCATCTACCTTCGTTTTCGCTTCTTCGTCGTTTTCTTCGTTCTACGTTTTGTTCCTTCGTCTTTTCTTCTTCGTCGCTTCTGGTTGTCAACCCTCGTTGGCAATCACATCAAGATCGTTCCGTTGCTCGTTGGCTTCCGCGCAAGCCGTGGAAGATGTTCCGTTCGTCGTTGGCCGGGCAAACCCGCGCGTTTGTCACGCCACATCAAGATGTGTTCGTTCCTCGTCTCATTCGCTTCTTCGTCTTCAATCGTCTTCGATGCTTCGCTCATCGTTTTGCTACGTTTTCCGCTCCCTGTTGTTCAGGGCGGGCGGCTTCGTTCTACGTCTTCTTCTTGCGTTCTCCGCTCCCTGGTTGTTCAGGGCGGGCGGCTTCGTTCTTCGCTCAGTTCTCTGTAAATCGCTTGCTTCGATTTAGGCGGGCGGTATGTTAACGCCAGTTAGTACTGTCAATTTGCTTCCGTATTTCCCGCTTGGTTAATATTTCAACTTTGCTTGTTTCCGTATGACCTCACTGATCACGTCATTTTTTCTCCCTTCCACTTTCCTGCATTTCCGTCTTGTTCATTACGCACTATTGTTTCAGCATTCATGATGAATGGAAGCGCGCTTATCGTCGGCGTGTAACGCTTGGCTTGGGGGACGCTACCCTCGCATCTTGCGTTTACAATCTTGTCTCGTTCGTATATTCATTCGTTCGCTATGAGCTTAAGTCGTTTGTTGCTATTTGATTTGTGTGAATTATTATATTCAATTGCTCATGTTATTTATATTGTGAACTTTTGCGTTTGTTCCTTGTGATGTTTGTTAGTTCTACACCGCATGCGTTTCTACAAACTTGAATTCATTCCTGGATTAAAGGTAAGTGCGTATTTATTTATTATGTATTGTTGATCAATAGTGTGCGCTCCTATGTATTTTCATGTCCTGTCACTTCGTATCCTACCTATTTTTGTCAGTTTTGCTTAACCGTCTATTTAATCATTTCGTTTATTCTCTCAGTCGTTATAGTTGTGGCTGGCAACTACTTAAAAACCTGCCTGGTCCTCCTGGTTGAATCGTTTAATCGTTTATTAATTACGTTAGAAAATATTAATCTCGATTTTGCTTTATTGTATTGTTTCAACAATCGTTTCTGCTTTAACAGTAGTGTTCATGTAGTAAATGTAATGTGTATGTAATTTATAATATTTGTTTAGCAAAAGTAAACGATAACCTAATATAAATGATAAAATAGTTACGACTACAATATGTAACTTAAATGTATGCCCGGAAAGTAAAAGTTACATCCGACGCATTGCAACGATACTACAGAACTGGTTGAAAAAAAGACAACATGCTTACTGAAATGTTCGGAATTGGTTTCTTGAAAATAAAAAAAAGGAATATTTTACTTTTTACAAAACCGTTGTCAAAACATAAATTTTACCTGACAGAACAGATAAACAATAAGGGTGTAATTTTATACATGTACTAAAATAGCCTATAATACCGTGCGTTCGGAAAGTCGCTGTGCACTGGAATTGTGACTATGGATTTATGAAAATATGTATAAAGAAATGACTAAGCATTTTGGAAAAAAATTTATTCAATACCTTAATTACATTGTTAAACCGTGATTACATTGTTTATAGAAGGTGTTCGAAATGACCTCCATTGGCGTCATCACACTCCGATTGACGAACTTAATGCCGCAATAACGGCATACATTCAAGGAATCACTGTTCTTCAGTTGCGAAAGGTGTTTGCAAACAAAATGAAACGAGTGCAATGCTGTATTGATGCCAATGGAGGTCATTTCGAACACCTTCTATAAACAATGTAATCACGGTTTAACAATGTAATTAAGGTATTGAATAAATTTTTTTCCAAAATGCTTAGTCATTTCTTTATACATATTTTCATAAATCCATAGTCACAATTCCAGTGCACAGCGACTTTCCGAACGCACGGTACTATTACGTACGCCTTTCATGCGCTTTGGATGCGTGTGCTTGTAATTGATGGTATACTTAAATCCTTGTAACTCCTATATGGTTCGTCAAATTTAAATAATTCTTTCACTAAAAATTAATTCAAAATTTTCTCCTTATTTCATTCGCTTACAGTATACAGTTATCTTTAAAGACAAAAAAGTTTCTCGCATGCTGACTTTTTTATGTCGTGTTTCGCGATTTTACAAAATGTATTTATGAAAATACCTTGTAACTTAAAAAGTATTGATTTTCTGTTAAATTTTATTGCATCATCGTTTTTCATAATTATTACAGAACAAGCCTGCCAAATTTTACGTTAATCCGTGGAATAGTTGTTGAACAATGACGATGTGTTTGAAAAAATACGGATTTTTCTTCAAAAACAAAACTTTTACTAAATTATACATTATCTCATTAGGCGTGTGTTTTTCGAAATAATTTTATAGAACAAAAAACATGCGAAATACTTTGTTTTATAAAAATACGCCATTTCCGAACATTTTCAGTGACCTAAAGAAAAATTAGAAATGTTTTCTGAAATGGTTTTACAATCCGCATATTGCTCCCCTCTGCGAGGGGCCATCAAGTCACAGACAAACAGTAACACACCAGCTAATTATATTATAAAGTTTGCATGTTAACACGCTCTATAATCGATGTGTTTAGTAAGAGATCCAAGACACGAGTGAACTACTGTGGCTCCTTTATGCATGCGTGCATAATGTATGTCAAACTGATACATTCGTACAATTTGACAACTCTGGCAAACGCTCTGATTGGTGTAAACACGTGGAACAGCTGAGTCACAGTTATCTACTCCGAGAGTAATGAATTTTATCATACACCCAGACCCTCTGGTGAATGAAGGGCAGGTGTCATATGCAGGGTGGAAAGTAGATGCTTTTCAGAGGGCATGGCATGCTGATTAGCATACTTTTCCACTCTGTTAGCGATGCGTAGGTAAACCACCTGACTCCTTGTTTTACTTATTAAAGCCTCCAAAGGTTCAAACCTGCTCTTTCGGCTGATGACCTAAAGAACAACAGTATAACTAGGTATGAGTACTGAACAGTAACTGGTTAAAGGCAAAAGCCATTCTCATTGTCTTCCTTGACACTAAAGACTATGGTCCACTGATAGACAGATTCATGGGTGCTTTCTACAAGGGACAAGGGCTGTCCACAAAGTAACAGACGTTTTGAAATAAAAAAAAAATCTGGTGTGAAACACTCACACAACTTTCTCTTGCCATTGCATATATTTAACAATAACCTAACATTAGTAATAAAACATTAGAAATAAACAAAAAACTAAGCTCAATAAACATAACCTCATTTTAATCATAAGTGAAAGACGCAAAATGAAAATTAGTCAGTTTGGCCAAAAAATACCGAAAATCACTCTTTCACGCTAAACTAGGCTCTGTAGAGAACAATGCTTTAAATAAAAGTTGTGCATCTTTTAATTTCCTATAAATTTTATTATATACACTTTTGTTGTAAAAAAGCATAGGCCTACTAAGGCCGAAATCTTAAAAAAATCGATTTTTCACACTTTCGTGAGTAAAAATATAAAATTGCTAATTACCCCCAAACTAAGCGTTATACAAAAAAATGTTTTAGATAAAAGTTGTAAGGTTTTAAATTTACTACATTTTTTATTATAAAATCTTTTGCGCTAAAATGCATATTAAAGCCGTAATCTTAAAAAAACAATTTCTTTAAGTGAAAACAAGCTCACCAAGAATTTCAGCAAACATGGTGCCTACCCTATCTTGTAGAGCATAAAAAATTCAGTAAACCAGGCGATTTTTAAAAAAATTGTAGGACCAGTTTTTGAGAAAATCGCAAACAAGAGAAAACCGGTCGACCAATTTTGATGAAAATGTTCGTGTCGGGTCCGGTAGTGGTATGTAACTTAAGTTTCAAGTTCGTACGATGTTCTGTTCTTCAAATATTCTGTTCACACACACACACACACAGACCAATCACTAAAAACATATTTTTTGGGTTGGGGGTCTGAAAACGTGTACATCCGGTGAAAACTCGATTTCGAAAAATCGACATGAAAACAATACTTTCCTTCCTATATATTTATATAGGCAAGAGAAAGTAATAAACTAAGTAAAAAAACCAATTTTTATTACGTACATTTGAATGTTAACTCTTAGACTATTTTATTACGTAATCGCCAAGTAAATTAAGGCATTCATCGAAACAGGGTACAAGCTTTTCAATGCCCTCTTTGTAGTAATCTGCCGCCTGCGAGTTCAACTACTGGTGTATACCGACATGGAGTTCAGCGTCGAAGCGTTGTGTAGCGAGCCATGTCTTCATCGCTGGGAACAGATGGTAATCGCTCGGCACCAAATCCGGGCTGTCGGTAGATGATTAAAAAATCCTGTCCAAAACCTTCCAAGAGCTCTTGAGTACGTTTGGCCATGTGTGGACGGGCGTTGTCATGGAAAAACAAAACTTTCCCACTAAGTTTTCCCCGATGCTTGTTTTGTATCGCGCGTCTTAATTTTCTGAGTGTTTCGCAATACCTCTCTGAATTAATTGTTTGGCCTCGTTCAAGAAAATCAACGAAAATCACTCCATGAGCATCCCAAAACACAGTAGCCATGATTTTTCTTGCTGGTAGCTTCTATAGACACTTCCTCGGTTTCTTGGGCGAATGCGTGTGACCCCACTCCATCTGCCACTGCCTCACTTGGCTTTCACTCATTATTCCTTTGCCGTACACGTCACAAATCTGGCGATAAATTTCAATTGGTTTGTAATTTTTCGCCAACAAAAACTGTATCACACCACGCACAACACAACTGACGGGATTTTCAATCTCAGCACTCATTTTAAAACTCCACTTTATAAAAAGTACAATATGCTCGATGCTCTAGCTACCACGCCTGGTTACACTCTGAATGTAGAAACACTCTGACGCCAAGATGGTGGCGCTAGCTCTGCCCACTGCCGTGCCAGGCCAAAACGTCTTACTTTCTGGATTGCCCTCGTATATTGAAAAGATTAAAGGGAAGGGTCAACCAAGAGAGGCCAGGCATTGTTGCCAATCAGAAGCTGAATCTTGGCGATGCACCAAGCCACATCTGCTTGTGGTCAAGCCAAAACAGCATCACAACGCTTCCCCAGCCCTTAAAGGACAGACACCGCCATGGAACCATAACAGAGGTGACAGTGACTTCGACATGCTGCTTCGAAAATATTTCGGAAAAGGCTTTCCAGTACACCTTACAAACATAGAAGTATTAAGGATCCTATTTAATGGTTTTTAGTGGTGTGTTTTTAATAAAGTTTTCCTGTAATTTGTTCTAGTTTTTTGTAGTTTTCATACAAACCGTGTTTTGTGCTATTCTGCGATCGCCTCCCGAAGAATGAAGATTTAACTGCACTTAATTTGTTGTATTCAGTGCGTTCTGAATTTATTTTTTCTTCATTACGCAAAATGAGTGTTACAAGTATTTTAAATTTCCTTTTTGTCTCTAGGCTGTTTGTCCAGTGTGCAGAGCGCCGATTAAATACGACGTAACCGAATTATCGGCAGCTCCTCCTCCGATCGATGTAACTGAAGCACCTCGCAGTTTTGAACCAAGCGAAGAATTGCGGCTGTTGCAGCAGCAGATGGCTGCTTTATTTTTGCATCAAAAGAGGCGTGGTGGTATCATACAGGAAGATAATCATCTAGTTTTGTTGACTGTAAGTAAATCAATTGTGGACAGCTTTGAAAAATTTCTGGTAATTATTTGATAAATTAAAAAACAAACTGGTGTGAAACACTCACACGACTTTCTCTTGCCAATGTAAATAATGAAACTGTAATGTATGTTTGTTTAATCATAACTACATTGCCATCAGTTTTTTGGTTCCAGGGAAACCAGGAGAGTATAGATTAGAGGTTCCACTTTCAAATTAGTAAACACAGAAAAATGAAAAACATATCCTAATTTTAACCGTGAGTGAATGACGCAAAATGAAAATCAACCTCTGTTGAACTAAAAAATACGGAACATCAGTAATTGGCTCTAAACTTAGCTCTGTTGAGAAAAGTGCTGTTATAATAACAGTTGTCGGATGTTTAATTTCCTAGAACTTTGATTACATACACTTGTGTTGTTAAATGCATATTAAGGTCGGAATCTTAAAAAATCTAATTTTTTACGGGTTATATGAAAAAGTAAGAGTTTTACAAAAGAATGCTTGAAATAAAAGTTGTGGGTTTTTAAATGTTCTGTAACTGATTATATACATAGATTAGAGATAGACACAAGTACGGCGATCTGCACCATTTTGTAAGTAGAGAAATGGATGTATACTGAAGCAGGCGACGTCCACCGGTTTTTCAGTAGAACTGCACCATTTTGTAAGTAGAGAAATGGATGTATACTGAAGCAGGCGACATCCACCGGTTTTTCAGTAGAACTGCACCATTTTGTAAGTAGAGAAATGGATGTATACTGAAGCAGGCGACGTCCACCGGTTTTTCAGTAGAACTGCACCATTTTGTAAGTAGAGAAATGGATGTATACTGAAGCAGGCGACGTCCACCGGTTTTTCAGTAGAACTGCACCATTTTGTAAGTTCGAACAATAAATTAAGACAACTGTAATAATTCTGTAGTGTAGACAGCGATTTCCCTCCCCAAAAGTCAATGTTTTGAAATGAGTTTTCACCAGAAATACATGTTTTCAGATCTCATGAATCCAAAAAACGTGTTTTTAGTGATTGGTCTGTATGTGAATAAAATTTATCTAGAGCAGAATAGCATACGAAGTTGAAATTTGGAACTTAAATTAGGTACCACAATGGGACCGGAAATGAACGTTTTCATCAAAATCAATCAACCAGAAGTAGTACCTTGTTTATTGGTGTGATTTTTCTCAGAAACAGCTTTTATGATTTTCTTTAAAATTGCCATATTCACTACAATTTTTGTGTTCTACAAGATAGGGTAAGCGCATGTCTGCTGAAATTCTTTAAGGGCCTGTACTTTGTGGGTAAAACATGGTTTCATTAAGATTGCAACCGTAATATGCACTTTAGGGCAAAAGTGTATGTAATCAGAGTGGTAGAATATTAACCCTTCTCTATGGCGTGTTTTTTGTCGTATAGAGAATGTTCAAATGTCAAAACACGCTCCCAAATAAATTCATTTATCTTAGGCCATTACCAATAGAAAATTGTGAAAAAATTACAGGCATTTTGTATAACACGTACGGTTATTTTTATTTAAACCCCTTAACGGTTCCTTTTTTTAGCCAAAAATGTTCAAATCCTGCTCAATTTTTTTTATTCATAATTTTGTATAATATGACTGAATAAAGACATATAGATCAATTTCCATGCTCAAAAACATAATTTTTTAAAAAAAAAAAGAGGTACCGGCCATCACTTACGAATAAATAATAAACAATCCGTAGTAGGATTGTTTATTATTTCTTAGATCGTCATCAACCATGAAAAGCATTATTGTCTTTGACGTCAATCAGTGATTTTTCCATATTTTTAAGTCTTAACAGGTTAATTTTTATGTAACGTCATTCATTTATGATTAAAATTAGGTTATATTTTTTATTATTTACTATGGCAAGAGAAGTCTTGTGAGTGTTTCATATCAAATTTTTTTCTATCCTCAATGACCCAAGTTTTCATTTCAACCCTCTTTAACCCTTAAATTACGGAGTCCACTCAGAGCTACTCATTCCGCTATTGTGAACAGTCAAATATCAAAACATGCTCCCGAATAAATTAATTTATTAAAAATTTAATAAATTAAATTAATAATTTAATTTACTAATTTAATTAAAATAAAACTACATAAAGCACAAAGGTGATTGCACTTAATCTTAATTAAATTATTAATTTAATTTAATTTATTAAAAATTACAGCTGCTTTTGTATAATAATTATGGGTATTTTGATATTCAAACATAAAAATGGGTTACGCTTTCCTTTCGCTAGATGGCACGTAATATTCGCGGGCACAAAAAGTTCATATTTTTTGCTGTAACATGCTGAAATTGTAATTTATCATAAAATTGTACATAACACATTTTGTAGAAGACAGTTTCATGAATAAAATAATGTATCACATTACTATTTTGGATCAAATTTACCCAAGTTAAAGTAGTTTGAAATTTATAGCATATTTTCTTCGTTGTGTAGGATGTCGGACCGCTTATCTTGAGAATATAAATATTTCCCCTACACATCCCAATGTCAATGTAGGTTATTACACTCGTATAGTAGTCAGGATGTATAACAGGGAAAAAAATAATAATAGTGAAAGGTTTTAGGGGGTTAGAGGAGAAGAAAAGGTTCGAATGAATGGAAAGACGAGACGAAAAGATTTTCTGTCACACAGACATGTGTGTTGTTCATTTCTATTATTTGTATAAGATTATGGCGTTGGCAAACTAAAAATAGACTATAGTATTAGTGGGAAACAGTCTTACCAACTCAAAATTGAAATATTTCTAAGTTTGACCGCGACAAAATGCAGATATTAGGTTGGCTAACTTTTCCTGTCTCCCTGCTTTGTATACTAATAACAATTCTGTAGTTTTTTATGTCAAGTAAAACTACTTTTCAAGGCGCGTAATTTGAGATATCATACGTGTTGAACGCTTTATAAATACACCTGCTACGGCTGTCCAAAGCTGCCAACTACTGGCAACCCGTATAGATCTATTATATGTGAAGGGTTAAATATTAATCCGTGTTGAGTACGCAAATTAAATGGTATTATAAAAGGCGTACCCTTGCGGTTTGACGTTAATTAATAAGGTGGCTGGCTCAGGCGCAGCCTGGAATGTTGTAAGACACAATGACGCTTCGGAGTGGCCATTAGACTTATGCATAAAGCGGTGAGAGGAAAGCAATGTAGGAAAACAAAGGAACAACTGTACTAAAGCTAAAAATAAGTATTTAATGGACTTGCTCGTTTGAATGTACAAAGATTCGTTAAAATTGTTGTAGGCACCTCTAGACGGGACGCACTGGAACGTAGAATCCAGGATACTGTAGGCATTTACTGGCGTAGATCGAATACAAATAGCACACAAAACAGTCTGACAAATTGATATTGACACAAAACATTTTAGTTCGTAAAGTTTACATAACGTTATGACGAATACACTGCAGAAATAATACTTATTAGTTAGTACAGCCACAAAGGTAACTAGGATAGAACAGATACGGTAATTCGAAACGTTAATGGCGAAGACAGAAAGTACGTTGACGGAATACACAATATAACATGAACAAGGCACTTTAAATGTTTGAATGAAAACACATTTGAGTACAACAAACAATATGAGAAACAATACTAGACTGAGCACCATTCGAAATGCACAAATGTGATTGCACACTGGCAATAAGCAAATGCAAGTTCACAGGAGCAAAACACGACTGACTTGTACAATAACCAAAGCGTTACTAACTAGAAACAACGCCGCAAAGCGAACATGACGAGACACGAGTGTGAACTAGAATTGGGGAAGAAGGCCTAGTTGCCATGCGCGAGAACCATTAATTGATTTTAATTGGTCGATAATTGGTCACGGGATTAGATGCCCCGCATCGAGCATGACTGAAATCGAACACGGTTGATCTTGTAAAGTACAAGTTTATTGACCTATTTCTGAAGTCAGGGAAAACAGACCTTCTAGAACGATCTACGGATGTTGCGATAGGTGCATAATTCAAAATGCCGTTGTAGTACTAAACAATCCGGTTGTTACTAATTGTAAGCTGGTACTGTTACAGGATGAACCAGCAAACGCCGGCGGAAACAGATGACACAAGTGGCCGCCTACAGAAAAGAAGAGTACTCACGATACTTACAATGACATTGACCTCCTATCATCACCGTTATTCACTCTTACCATGATCACAGCTCTATCAATCTCATGATGTATAATTCATCGTAACTCTACTAACGATTATTTGGATTCAGACGCAGGATCCTGTGGCTATCAATACATCAGCTGGGTTCTAATTCTATTCTTTATTATTATCAATAATATTATCTTTGTTATTTACGATAGTTATTGTAATAACATTCAGATGCTTATTAACGAATTCCTATCATGTTTGTTGTCGTAATTATCGTTGTCATCTATAATGTTATAAAATTATCATTATTCAAATATACAGTAGAATCCTGGTTATCCGGAATAATTTGGGCGCATCGACTTCAGATAATCCGGATTTAACGATTATGGACGTAACGAGGAGTAAAAAGTTAATTATTTATTAAGACTGTAAATCGTGCCGAGTTAACGTAGTTCTAGAATCCTGAGCAATTTTAATGAAATTTTTGAAAAATTATATTACATGGCATACTAAGCGCAAATAATTAATTGCTACATCATTCTAAAGATAATAAACCTACTGTTTTATTTTATATAAAAAGCATGCTTCTATTTTATTTTAAGAAAAAGTTACATTGATAAAAACAATGTTACAATATTTAAAAAAGTTGTTATTCGTATTTTAGGAAAAATAACTTATTAAAAAATAAATAAAATCACAAAATTATGGTTATCAACTAAAATAGTGAAAGTAATATTGATTTGTTTACAAAATATCAACTACTAAATGTTCGTGGCCTCACTAAAACAGTAACATGTTTGAATAAACAAAATTGTTTCAAAAATAAAAATCTGTCAGAGTTGTTCATAATGAACTGTGGAAACATATTATACTATTAACCACAAAATTGCGAGCTTCCTAGTAAACCAAACAGTCATGTACATCCACCCGTCGTGCCTTACAGTGTTGCCACTCTACCCGCCCTGCCCGTGGCATCAGAATTACTTCACTCTGTTCAATGCAAGCGTGACATACACAATATTTCGTAACGTTTGTGGGCTGTTTTTGTCTTAAAAGTCATATTCATTTTAAAATTTTGTTTATTTTATAGGCTTACCGTTTAATTGTTTAATACAGTCTTTCGTTAAAAGGTTTTAAATTTTATTTGTTATTTTTCAGTATATTATATGTATTTATAGTTGTAATTATGAATGAATCCAGTGATTTTGATGAGCAGCTATTGTCGTTATCAAAAGAAAGACCTTTGAAAACAAAGTAAAAAAATAATCAGTGATGTTTATTAGTTTTTTTCTAAATTTGGCTAACAATCCTGAAGCAAGAACAAAATGAAATTTCTAATTTTTATGATTATAAGATAAAAATAAAGGTAAAAAGTTTGTTCGCACTCTGCCAAATATGGCAACACTGTATTACTGTCTAACTAGATCCAGGCTCACAATTTCATGGTTACTAGTATAGTAATCTTAACCATGGGAATAGCCTGACTGGCAAGTGTCAAGTAATTAAGTGTGCCACAGGGTATATATGGGCAGAAAGGTTAGTGTTACAAATATGCTTGTTGTTGTTAAGGTCATTAGTCGAAAGGCTAGTTTGAACCTTTAGAGGTTTTACTTAGTAAAACGAGGAGTGAGGTGGTTTACCATTGCCTTCCTTACCGAATGGAAAAGTACACTTATCAGCATGCCGGGTCCTCTGAAAAGCACATATTTTCCACTCTGTAAATGACATCTTCACTTCATTCACCACAGGGTCTGGCTGTATAATGAAATTCATTAATTTCAGAGGAGATAACTCTGATTAGTGTCTTTTACATCTCTATCTCTTCTGTTCTTAATTTTTTTTTTGATTCTTCCTAATATGTGTACGTTGCAATCTGTTCAATTCAGAACAATATGCAACCCCATGACCCAATGAGATGAGGATGATATGTATGACGTGTAAATGAGGTGTAGTCTTGCACAGACTCAGGCCGACCATTCCTGAGAGAGTATGGTTAATTGAAACCCAACCATCAAAGTACACCGGTAACTACTGTCTAGCATTCAAATCCGTTTAAAAGTAACTACCTTTACTAGGATTTGAACCAGGAACCTTCGTCTCTGAAAATCAGCTGTTAAACAGCTGATTTTGGCGACGTCTTTCCCTCTAGACCAACCCGGTGAGTTTGTTCTTAAATGATTCAGTAATTTAATTGGGTGACCATGTGATAAGAAACAGAACTATTTATTTTAGCCCTGCAACGAACAGATTGAGTGTAAATAATTTGACACTCCACCTTTCTGTTATGGGCAAAGAAATATGCTTAGCAGTGCTATTGCATAGCACTACGCATGTTCCCTACAAACACACCATTTATTTATTCTTATGCTCACTTGGCAGCCGCAGTGCAAATCTCACAGTTGTTACGAAAATGTATTACGTATGATGAGAGGTGCTTCTATCAGGGTGCCATCTGCTTTTCTAAACTAGACTATAACATAAGGGCATTGTCCTGAGAGTATCAAATTTTTCATATGCTGAATTTTCTCCGTATGTTTTGTCGAAACTGATACAAATGAAACACCAAACCTAAGACATGTGACAACAGTGCGCTACAATTCACACTTTTTTGTATCCTCTCAAACGCCTTGATATTACAACTGCGTTTACATGTATATGACATTCTGCTCGTTGTTTAGGTCTAAGAATTAAGCTCTATGAAAGATACAGATAGCAAAAACCGAAGTATAATGCAACTCAAACCATTTGGTCTCTGAGTTGCACACACCGGCTGTGTGAGAAAGAGCTATTTAACAAGAGATGGAAATACTGTGACCCGCTCGGTACTGTCTGATTGAAAATTTAAACTGAGTATCGGAAAATGTTTATTTTATTCGCTGCAATAAAAACTAAACTACTTGGAAAAAAAATATTAATATTTACTAGAAATCAACGTAATATTGAAGTAATATATCGAAACAGAACTTTAAACACTCCAAGTTAACCGCTTACGCTAAAGGAATATACTAAATATCATTGTTGCTGCTGTGATATTCGGCGTGTAATTGGAGTACGGACTGTACGGGACGGCTTTACGGTTTTTCAAGGTCAGACTATAGATGGGAGCTGAGTTGATTGCCAGCGTAAGGAATTCGGGTGGAGGAGGATTGTTTGTACGATTCTCCTCCTCCTATGACCTAGTAGTAGTAATAATACCATTAGTACGCACTCTTCAATAGTCCATCTACTGTAAGAGTACTCCGCGCGAGGCAAGCGCCTATAGGTTGTAAACGAAAGTTTTCCACTAGTTGGCGCGTATCTTCCTCTTCACCTGACAATTATCTTGCCTTACGTTCCATCATAAAAATATCTACATCTTTCAAAATAAACATTATCCTTTAAGTGTTTTCAATTATATCGTTCAGATTGCTTATAATTGTTGTAGTTAAAGATTCCTTAATTAATTATTTTTACCACTACATTTAACAAAACTATTTTTTTCTACTTTTTAATGTTGATCGCTTTTATGTTTCAAAAACTCAACACATTCACTATCACGCATGTTAACAAAACAGCTTACAAAACTTTTCAACTTCAGTCTACAAAGAAAATCAAAACAAACCGATACAATACCAAAAGATAACTGATGAAACTAAAAATGAGTTAAACACGGGCAAGTGCAAACAGTTGTATTAAACTAGTCACAGACATTAATTTTAATGATATTAAATAAACAATCTGAAATGATAAACAACGAATCACTGGAATTGTTTACTCTCCTGTTATAATTCAAGCGCATTAGTCTTATATTACTTGTGACCGAAAATAAAATAAAACTGAGTCTATAATAAAAACGTACTAATCATAAATATTGATGTAATAATAAATAATGTAACGAAAAATAACAATGTAAGCGTAACAAAAGTAAAATTTTTAGTTATTAATGGTAACCTAATGTTCGATTTATGAACATTTTCTAACAAATGAATTGAACGTGTTTTTATTATATTAAGCTTAAAGCGAATTAGTGTTGTATGGATTTTGTTTTTGATCATGCTGTGCGTATTTTTAATTAATACGCATGCTCACTTGTATTGCTGGTTGCCTACATCGGAGTACTCTTAGCGTAGACAGACTCTAAAAATATTACTCACAAACCATTTCGAATAACTACTGTAGTAAACCCAAGGCCCCTTCACCCCGCACTAGCAAACAAGTCAGCTCCCAACTATAGACTACTGCTGTACACCCACCATAAAGAGGTCACATGGTTTCAATTGACTCTGAGGTGGACTTAATCTTAATTTTGTTCATGTAATAATTACGTACATCGGAAGTATAATGGTTTTATAGTCGTTTCGTATAATCGGGATTCTACTGTATTTGTCTTTGTACAGGGTGTGCCATAATTTGATTGTGTAAAATGTTATTAGAAATGCTGTAGTTAGTTACTTTGCCGGTGTTAATCTGTTAATTAGACTAAATTCACCCCACTTGCTGTCTACTAGGGGGATTTCATAAGTATTCAGTAGTTGGTATTGGATGAATAAGGTTGTTGTTTAAGTTGTAAAACACTGCAGCTCTACAGAGCCCATTCTATTAATCTAGTAATGCATCGATACCAATATTTTTCGATTCTCAATACTGATTCCAATACCAAGAAACTGATTCCTATATTAAAAATCAAAGAAGTGTTAAAATATAAACTAAAAAAAAATTTATATTACAGTAAACCTTCGCTTCTTCAACATGGCTTGTGGCAAAACGACATGACGTGGTGTAAGTAGCGATCCGGCAGCCAGGTCAGCCCCTTCCACTTTCTCCTCATCCCCCTACCCCTCCGTTGTACTTGAATACAGTATTGTACAAAAGGGCACGCCAGTTTGGTTGTATTTATTAAAATTGTGCAATTTTCATACTAAAATTGTGTTTTTAATCCTTCCTACATATAGTACGCCACATTTTTTTTTTTTTTTGCGCCCTGGAGACTCCAGGAGGAGTATAGGACATGTCGTCAGATATAGCACCTGAAATACATATAAGAATCACACAATGTATCACTACTATCAAGAAAGAAATTCTTGTACGCTATAAAAAGTTTCACTGATCAAGTAATTTTTCAGATTTTTTTTAAAGGACTTCAAATCCTCACAACACTTTAAAGATTGGGGTAATTTAT